>VXBH01007880.1:707198-770900 GCA_013400035.1 Rynchops niger | reverse complement strand
AAAAAAAAGAAAAAATCCAGACACAAATCCACAAAAAAAAATCCTAATGTATTTACTATTTTTAATTCGAATTATCCCTAGGAGGTTGTCAATTTCTTGAGCAAAGACAGATAGAGCATTCCTTGTAGAATGATCTCACACAGCCTTTTACATATAATCATTTCAACAGAATATTTTCTTACAGCTTAAGACCTTGAAAAATGTTTAAATTTTTCATATAATCTTAATAGCTACATATTTAAATAAATGTATTTTTTAGTGTCACCGCTATCAGGCATATCTAGTGCTCTCTGCTTATGTGCTGGTGATCAGAACAGCAGTTGCAAAAGCAGAAATAAGAGTCCATTAAAAAACATAATAAACTTTACAAGACAAGATGCAGATGAATAAATGCTTGCCAGACACAGCGATGAAGGCATGCTCAGGGCAGGATGCTATCTCAGCGGGCTTCAACTCCTGAGACTCCAGATTCCCCTCTAGCCAGTATAATTTATTAAAAGGCTTTTAAAAAAATCGGGGTATGTAAATTATACCATTTCCCATATACTCTCAAAGGCAGCACTGGACATAAATGTCTGTGGCAACTCACAAATTCTGGTCGTACCCTAAGCCACAGACTCTGTAAAAGAAATAAAGAAAAAAAAATGTAGCTCGAGCACCTTTAGAATAGTTATATTATTTATTTCTAATTAGCATACAATTTAATTCACAAGGCTGCTTTAACAATTCCAGACAGTGTTTTTTTTTCAATTCTTGTAATCTTTTAATGCTCTCTTTTAAAAACTGGAAGATCTGAGCAAAACCCAATGACATGGTTTATGATCAGATAACCTCAGCTCTTCAAATCAATGGAGAATACAAAGCACTGAGTGCCCCTGGGGACGTTTTGCTCCCAAATCTCTCTGGGAATGTCACAAATGGCATCAATTGTCAGAGAAACGCTACAGAGGAAGTTCAAAACTTACACTTTGAATTTAGAGCTGTGTCAAATTCAGCGGCCAGAATGCTACAGCACACCTGCTATACCAGCACCAGGCACACAGCAAATCAATAGTCTTCAGCTGCCAAAAAGTTTTTATAATGAGGAAAATGGACTTCAGACAAAGCTACCTACTGCAAGATCGTTCATTCTCTGATTTACGTTGCCTTGTTTAATGAAAGATTGTCACTGACTCACAATGGGATGTATTTGACATTTCTAATATGAAATACAGATCCCAAGTCTACTTTTATCTCATGTAATGAACAGGTGGTCACAGAAATAAGGATGAAAAGAGAAATACTTTCTTGGTCAAGACTCCCTATCTATGAGAGATTCTCAGCTCATTCTGAAGAATGTTCCATGTACTTCATACAGCCCAGTAACTCTCCCTTTAATTCAGTTTGTAGAAGTAGTTAAAAGATAATTGCTTACACGAAAATTCCTGCAAAACATAAGGACATCTTAAAAATCATAACATATTCAAAACCACCAGACTGCAAACCAAAACTCTATTTTAATCTTAGACATACATTTGTTGCGAGCTTTTAACAGTATGCCCTATTGTGCACCTTTTCCTTCAGATGTTTGTGAAGTGACATCTTTGCTCACTTGTGTTTGTGTAACGGAGCAGTCCAAAAGGCTGAGCATGTCATCGCATCCATGCTTTCAACAGTGCAGCAGCTGGAAAAAGCTCGGAGCCCTTGTGCTCATCGCTGCCCTACTGCCATCTCACACTTGTGCAGACAGGATCAAGGATTCATACAGCTATCCTGTCACCTAAACGTTGCCAAAAATAAGTTTTCTTTTCTTGGGTGGGAGTGGTTTATTTTTAGTCGAGATCAGCCCTCAGACGCCACTTGCTGTGTGGCTTCATAAATACAAAGAGCAGCACAAAACAACAGAGCTACACAGGTACAGGGAGGAGCTGGGATCGCTCCTTCCAGCTGCAGGGCTGGAGTTGCCAGCCTCAGGCACGCTTACACCAGCAGCACCTCCAAAACTGTCTTCCTTCTCCTATCTCTGCTGTGTTTAAATCTTTCTGGTTGGCAGGGCTCAAGAGTAAAGCATCACTCACTCGACCCCTGCACATACTCTCCACCATCCTGTATATATTTGCATTCCACTTTGTGGTTCTTACTCATGCTAGCACGCGCAGTCAGCAATCACAGTATAGTTTGTGTACTTTTGTATTTATGACGGTTGCACAGTGCACCCTCACCCAAACCATATTTAAGATCTCAAACATCAGCCTGAGCTGCCTATATGCATAAACTGTCGTTTATTTCGTCTTGCCAAAAAGCATTACTGTTACTCCAAAAGTGATTAAAAAAACATTAAAATCTGAGTTTTATGTAGCAAATGATCAAAAAAGTAAAGGATCCTACAACAGCAAAGAACAGAGAGAATTCTGACTTACTAAAAATACAGACATACACACACACACAAAGCCCCCTATGTTACAATAAAGTAACAAAAACGTGCACATACCAGACTTTTTTCCATCCATATCAATTCATCAAATTCTGTCTAGTCTTTAAAGGTGGCTTAAAAAAGAAGTGACTGCTGAGGATACACACATTCTCACCAAAAAGGATAAGATAGGGGTGAAGTAACAGTGTTACTTTGCATTCTACGCTTTCCTTATTACAAATGTAAAACATCTAGTGACAGTTGTAATAGATTTTACTTTTTCTTCTGAATCAGCCTCCAGGGTTTTTTATAGGGAACATAAAAACAGCAGGAAAAAACTTCAAAACAGAATATAAAAGTTCAAAAGCTGAAAACAAGGCAGTGAAGTGCAAGAAAACCTCACCGGCATGTTTATGGGAAGGAACTTTAGTCAATTACAGCAGCTTATGCAAAGAGAAAGAGCAGGAGGATTCAGTAAGGACTAAAGTTGAGTAGTAGGGAAATATCAAGAGGAAAAAAACCTGACGAGTGAATAAGAACAAAAATAAGTATGTATATTTTCCTGGAATTTTAAAAACTTTTTTTCAGTATGCACAGAATTGAACGCAGCTACGGCACAAAACGGAATACAAAGAAACCTCAGTTCTGGAACTGAGCAATGCCATTCATCTCTATGGGAACCTGCACCTTCCTTTGCTTTTCCTTACTTTGTCATTTCCAGATAAACATAAAGCAGGGAAAAGGAGACTTCCTTTATATGTTACTACAACTACAGGCTGATTTCAGCTGTACAACTGAAAAATAAATTGTAAGTAATCCTTCTATGCAGAGACAGACACTACCACTCCTTTTCTGAATAATAAGCAGCTGTAAATTTGATTAAAACTAGAGCATTTATTTTTAAATGAATAAGTGAACAAAAACTAAGAAACAAAACATCACTATCAAAATTATCTCTTTTGCAGTAGTAGTAGAAAGCACAATTTTCAGAGATTAATTTTTTTGAAAAAGAAATTCATATGGCAGAAATGTTGTTTCTCATATACACATTGATGAACAGCTTGAGTGTGTAACTGCTCTGCACACATCCTACTCTCACTGACTTTAAACACTATCTTGAGGGTTTGGCTGCAGGATCTACAGCTAATCACGGGGGAAAAATTCCAATTAAATATTCATAACAAGCCATTAAAGCTACTCGTATTTTTTTGTTCCTCAGTGTTATACGTTGCTAAGCTGCAGGATAAAGAGCATAAACACTAAATTGACAAATTACACATTCAAAATGCTAACATATGGTGAGCACATTTTACATATTCACACAAAAATATACATTACGGAATCTACAATAAATACCCAGCATTTAAGGGAAAATAAGACCCTTGTCTCATTCTTTTTCTTCAAACAACTACTCTACATGTGAAACGCTTCTGAATTTAAACTCCACAATACAGTAGATACTATTATCACTTTTTAAATCATGCTTTCAGCGTGAGTGAGTTTGACAAATACTATAAGCAAAAAAGAGTTTATTTTGAATTTTACTTTTATACTGTACTGTGCTTGGAAATTTAGTAGTATCTTTTTGTCTGGTACAGTTACATTGGATGTTAACTACTTCTCAGACTGCACATCTACAAAAGCTGGATTTTGACTCCTAGAGCTGCATCACCATAAAGTAAATTTGTATCCTAGAAGGCAATCAAAGGATTTGGAGCTCTCTGATAACGTACACCCAGGCACACAGTGCAGGACTGCACAGATCTACAACTCTGAAGTGAGCCGTCTAAGGAACTGACATGAAATACAAGTTTAGAACAAGCTGTTAAGAAACTGACATGTTTCCCTTTTGAGTGAAAACCAGCAACAAAATAATTAAACATGTTCAAGGTAATACGTTATCAGCTTCTGAGTCAAATCCTGCACTTAATCACAAAGCAGTATTGTTCACTATAGTGCATCTCTCCCAGTGATGGCCTACAAGAACAGAACTCCAGAATTTCAGAGGTATAAGCACTTCAACATGGCAATTTAATGTGTTCACATCCAAGTCCCCAGCCTGATTGAAATGTGATTTTGAGTAAGGAAAACCTAAAAAGCAAGGTCTGGGCAGAAGAAACCGCATTTTTTAAAAACAATTACGATATGACAAACAATCACAATGAAATTAAATTGCCCTCATCTAGTACACCACATTATGGCAAAGCTACGTAGTATTTCCTCATGCTCTGAAAATTTAAACTATCACTTTGAACTTTTGTTTTATCTTCTTTTGCCAGGTCAGCGTCTCACTAGTGCAGAGGAAAATTTGCACGTTCCATCTGCAGCAGGAATGAAAAGCTCAGGGAAGTACAAATGAACCGTAACTGTTGCCTTCTAGTTCACTAGCCAAGTACACTGGCTTTGGAAAAAGTGCAAAACACTATTTGCAAGATTCTTGCTTAAGTGACAACCTTCCATTAACCTGGAGAAACAAGCAAAGGTTTCCTTTGAATTCTGCCACAAGAGAAGAAATGGGGAAAGCACCTCCTCAGGCAGGTCCTACATGGCTACCCACCAAACCTCTTATCCTCAAAATACCACCCAAAGACATGCCTGCTTCCACCTGCGAACCCTCTGCCTGCCCACTGAAAGCACTTCTTTGATACCATGCCCGTCCCTCGCTGGTGATTAGAACAAGACTAGAGCAGGCCTGACAAAGGAGGGAAGAAGAGGGGCAAATACATAGGTAAAGAACCCAAGGCTATTTTAAAGTTCAGATCAAATGTGATCCCATGAAAATCACTGAATCCAGGGTATTAAACATTAAATTAAACATTAAATTTCCAAGTAGAAAACATCCCAGAGAACTGAAACACTTTTTTTTTTTCTTTCTTTTCAAAAGGCCGGAGACAGAACCCAGAGGGTCGTGATCAGTGGCTCAGAGTCTAGTTGGAGGCCAGTAACCAGCAGTGTCCCCCAGGGGTCAATACTTGGTCCAATTTTGTTCAATATATTCATTAATGACCTGGGTGAGGGGACAGAGTGTATCCTCAGCAAATTTGCTGATGATACCAAACTGGGAGGGGTGGCTGACACTCCAGAGGACCGTGCCGCCATCCAGAGTGACCTGGACAGGCTGGAGAGCTGGGCAGAGAAGAACCTAATGAGGTTCAGCAAAAGCAAGTGTAGGGTCCTGCACCTGGGGAGGAAGAATGCTAAGCACCAGTATAGGTTAGGGGTGGGTCTGCTGGGAAGTAGTTCTGAGGAGAAGGATCTGGGGGTCCTAATAGACAGTAAATTATCCATGAGCCAACAATGTGCCCTTGTTNGAAGGACGAGGGGCAATGGGCACAAGTTAGAACACAGGAAGTTCCGTTCAAATACACGGAAGAACTTCTTTACAGTGAGGGTGACAGAGCACTGGAACAGGCTGCCCAGGGAGGGTGTGGAGTCCCCTTCTCTGGAGATTTTCAAGACCCGCCTGGATGCAGTCCTGAGTAACGTGCTCTGGGCAATCCTGCTTTAGCAGGGAAGTTGGACTAGATGATCTCTAGAGGTCCCTTCCAACTCTGAAGATTCCGTGATTCTGAGAAAGAAAAAAACAAACCAAAAAAACAAAAATAAAAAAAAAGAAAAGAAAGAAAAAAGCAATTCTTCCTGAACCAGCTTTTTTTTTTCTTCTAAATTTCACCTTAACCGAAACAAATTTATTCCTTTAAATTTTCACCAATGATCTGAGAATTCAACTGCACAGCTCAGTCACTGCTTACTTCGGCAGCAATTGTCTTCCTATTAGAGGTGGTGATTCTAACAAAAATTGAAGAGGAGACGTGGAGATCATGACCATAAGAGAGGTCACTGAAGAGAACATTTAAAAGACTGAAAAGACTTTCTGTTGACCTCAGTCTTTTTCTCGGTAGTGAGCATCTAAGCAGTGGCTGAAGCCAATCCTTTCATTGTCTGTGAATACGCTAATTGAGCAGAACATTGCTTATTTCAACTTTCTGTCCCTACAATACCACTTGGTTGATTCTCATTAAATTGATTTTCTTCCTTTTGTCCTACACCTCTATTATAGCCTGTATTAGGATAAATTAAAAGATTTCCTTTCATTAGTCTGAGTCTTTCTGCTTAGTGCAAAGGCCTATGAGGAATCCTAACACAGTTAGATTATCACAATACATCCCAGAACAGAGATCGCATACAGCTGGGCGGTATTATTAAATGATAAATCCTGTCAACATGTTTAAACATAGACTCCAACAAGCACCTACAGAGTCCCCGCCATCGGTACTTAGAGTAAGCAACTGAATTATAGGCTTAGGGATTTTTCAGTGGGCTTTGCTGAGTAGCTCTGTTCGTTAACGGCTGCCTCAAAGGAACTAGAAAAGCAGACATACATACGCAGCAAAAGCCATGCGTGCACTAAGCCACCACAGCACCGATGGCACTGTTCTTGCTACATGCATTCCTCTCCATCTGGGACAGGATTTGCTGTTTAAATTCTACTCCCACAGCTTACTGGACATCTGTCCAAACCATGTCAGTAATGCCACTGGTTACTACTGAGTCAGAGGTAAAAGACTGCACACACAAGTACAAATGGCTCCCCTCAGCCAGATGTACGTACACACACGTTCTTTTCGTTTATTACTATAGTCAATTAAATGTCAACAACAGTACGTACAGTTAAGAATATGTTGGTTCTGAAATAATTTATGTATCAAACAGTACAGAGATTGTAGGTGATTTTGCTGACAAATCAAACAAGGAGCTACTGAATGAGGAAGAGGTAAATTCACCTTCCCAAAATTCCAATGCTCCTTTTTTTTCCTTTAGGGCTTTGTTACTGTCCTACATGAGAAATGTGGCAAGATGGCATTGCTTGAGAATATGGAACACGATGTATCAACCAGCAGAGCATTATGTCTAGACACAAGCCTGAAATATTCATCACAATGATGCTCCAGGTCAAAATACCGTGTTTGAAAATTCTAGCAGATAGGTCACATAATAGTTATATCGTTGCATTATACAGTTAGGAAAGCATTCATTTTGAGAGATAATTTATTCCTTCTCCCATGCAGATACAAAGCCATTTTTTTAAGTCTTCATGGGAAGTTCTGATATAAATGTAGTCCCTTAAAGTAACTTCTAAATAGTCCTAATATCAAAGCAAAGATCTCAAAACAAATTAAGTAAGACTCATTTCAAAGATCTTCCACAAAAAATACCTCTGATACCTCTTTTTTTGCATGAAGAAAAACAAACCCCACAACAAAAAAGCTATTTTCCAATTGCACTCCAAAGTACAGCATGCGTCCTATAATAGCTCCAGGTTCCATCAGTTGATTTTTCCAGCTCTGCAGCACAACCCCAACTCCCCATCAAACTGAGAGCCAGGAACTTTATCAAGAGTTTCCCAGATCAAATATTTGATAGGGAAAAGTCTTCCCCCTTCCTCTCTTTGGGTCACCACTGGTTTTCCACTGAGTCAGCTATCTGGCTCCATCCACCTGGTTCTGTAAAGTCTTTACCCCAGTCACACCTGGAAATCGCAAGCACTGTAGAAAGCTTTGCAGAATACCTAACTGATAGGTCTGCAGACACCCCCTCGAACAGGAGGTGTGACAGGAAAACAGAACACAGGCTTCAAAGCTGACTAAACAAGGTGAAGGCATGTGACAGTTCACACCCAAATGGTTTCCTGTTGTGTATGTTTCATGTGCCTTTCAAAATATTTGCCAAAACATTTTACATTATTTTAACTTAGTTTTATTAAATATATTGTGTGCAAACGGAAGCCTGAAGGGTTTTACTGGACAAAAGCTTAGAACAAAGGAGGAAAACAACGGCTGGATAGAAGAGGTGCACAAGCATTTTGTGGAGTCTTCTGCTGGCATTAGAGAGGAAAATGTCTTTTCTCTTTATCATTCAAATTGATGCCTTGGGGTGCACTTGTGCACATATTCCTACTACTTAATAAATCCTATGATTCATAAACTCATACAATTTAAACAGTTTGACTGGTCTACTGACAGCCAGATTACACTAAAAAGAGCACTGATGCATATCCATAAATGTTCTCCAGTCCATTTGTCAGTCTTTACAATTTAATGTCATTTGTTTCCTGAATTTATGGGGGGGGATCATGGTTTTATTCTTTATTTTAAATCAGAGATTTTAGACATGAGTTTAGACATCTTCATAAGTTTAAGTCAGAAAATACATACAATGTATGTACATTACATATACATTCAGTATATACGTACTTTTTTCCTGAGATAAAAACATAAAGACTTAAGGTATACTGATACCTTTTAATCATTTAGAGCATGCTACATTTTTTTTATAATTAAAAAAAATACCTATATTTTATATAACAAAAAATAATTTTTATTATTCTGTACATTCTATATTTTATTTAACATAAGTAACATACATTTGCTTTAGAAATTAAAAAAAAGAACTAATTTAGGTTGGCAAATAAAACGTACACATACCGAATCAGTGCATCTGCAAAATACATTGGCTATTGGATAAAATCCTGATACTGCTGATATCAAATGGCAACGACTGCATTGCTTTGATGTGGCTTCTATTCCACCAATTCTGTTTAAGGGTCATTTGTACCACAACACTAAGAAGCAAGTCTTTCTAATATTAAAACTTACTTTTTGAGGTAACAAAACACTGGAAACACATTAGCACTTTAGCTCTCAATCTTTTCCCAACATGCTTTTTCACATTGTAAGGCCTATAGATGGCTCTACTAAATACATACTGTTTTGAAAATTGAAGGAATATGTGTATAAAACCCAAACAAATGAAAAATATAATCCACTGCCCTAAGAGACTTGTTTTTCATTACTCACCAACTGACATCCTTCCAGGGACTTCACCAGCTGAGCGTTCTGACAAGAGAGAATGGAACCAGCCAAGTTCAGCATTACGCATACTGCAGACAGCAGCATGAAAAAGGTTATCTGGAAAAAAACCCAAACAGCCTATTATTATTCACTGCAAGAGGCAAACACGAAAAAAATATCATTTAGATGTTCAAGAAGTTCCAGCCTATCATGCAATTACATGGATGGTAACATTTTATACATTTTAAAGAAGAAAGTCAAGTATTCTTTAACCTGACAACATCCTGAGTCTCACACTGTAAGAGAAAGCTAAAATCAAAACTAGACTTGACTATCACCTATTTTTCTCCAGCCGTTTCAAAATCACCCATTTATCTCCCACTTTCATCACACACTCTTAGTAGTCTTATAACAATTTAAATCCCTTTTCATGAGGGTATGGGTATCTTAAAGAGGAAAAGTATTTGTGAATATCATGTATCACGAGTTTGTACAAGTTGGGCAATAAAAATCTCGACACATATAACTACTTGGTTTTTAAACAACAATTATAATTTAAGCAGCATCCTCCATATCAACTATCCATTATATTAATTACTCCTTTTGCCTCTTTCCAAAACATGACAAAACAGCCATTAACTTGATTGCATTAGCTTAACTATCATTTTATTGCTTTAAACATAAAAAAACTCGGCCCACTGTGGGCATACAGAAATCTGAATATGTAGGGAAATAGAAAGACAGAAATAATAGGAGGCCAAGAATAAACACGTGCTTAATATGTGGCCACCTTAACATATATGTGCCATACAACACACATACTCCTACTGAGTTATGTGAAATTAGAAGAAATTCTGTTGCATCTTTTTCCATCCACACGCCCAGAGTTTACAATCTTTCAGGTCACTGTTCTCACAAGATGTTATCTTCCATCAATGCATATGCTATAAATATTTTGGGCAACCTTAAAACCAAAATGGTTGGATCTTTTTTAGTGTTTTTCAAATGAAAAACAAGAATTTGAATAGTTTCCCTCTTCACCAGCCTAAGCCTTACTTGACAGAAAAATTCCCAATTGATACATCTAAGGGTTAAATTGTATCTCCATTGCATATTTTGAAAGAAAATAAGATTTCAACCATTTTATAACACTCCTATATTGTGTAGAGGCATAAAAACATCAATTAAAACATACAAAAAAATAAAAATGTTTAGTGTGCTTAATGTTTTTATCACAAATATGTGTTTTTTAACATTGGCACAAGTACAGCAGGAAAAATAAACTTATCTGCAACCCTTTGAAGGAGTGGTCACTGTGGATTATGATGGAGAGCCAGCACTGCACTATGAGACACTGTAGATGAAGTTAGATATATATTAATTGTGAAATTAAGTATGTCTAATTTCCACATTAAGTTTCCTTAGAAAGTGAGCTACTGAATGTTTGCTCTGAGAGCTCAGTGTGAGGTACTGGCAGGAGCAGTACGAAACTACTGGGAAAGAGTGCGAGAGGCAGTTAACCCAACGACCACAGGCAAGTGTCAGACACTGAAGGGCTATGACAACTTAATGCTGTTTTAAAACTACAGTATTATGTTCTTTACCTTTCTAGCTACAGCATATAAACAAGATAAAGTATTTCTAGAATGCAGGAAGATGCATTAACACCACTAAGCTCCAAAAGCTTTAGAGCCACCAGGAATTAGTACATAAACAAAAAGTGAAGCAAATTGATTTATTATGACATGGAGTTAGCAGAATTAATTGGAGAAGTCAAAGCTGATATTCTATACAAAGCACTCAATAGAACAAATGCTAATAGGACTTCCTAATTAAATGTTACCATAGTCCTAAACTAATTCTACAAAACTAATTAGCTGTGCTCTGAGGCAATGATTTAAAATGATATAACAACTCACAATTTGAGATGTCATCTTGCACCTGGAATAATAAACTGGCTTAATTCTCTTCCTGACCTTAGACTGCGTCTTTTTTTTTTTTTTTCAATAATGTTGAGGTTCAGATCATATGAAATAGGTTCTCCTGGCCTTCTCATAACTTCTGTCTTTAAGAATGAAACTATTTTAAGATCAAGCCTTCACGGCAGCTCCTCACCAAAAGGAGAAAAAAAATTCCCATGCAAAGGGAGACCGAGGGCAGAGCCTAATAGAGTATCTTTGCTGCACTCCTGAAAGACAGGGGTGAAGGACACTTGACTGTAGGAATACATTGCAACAGCAAGCAATCTTATCAGTTTCTATTTAATCATCATTGTTTCTTTATAGAAGTCTCAACTTCCATGAATGTATGATTATGTGAATCTCTCAGATTTCAGCTAAAATAAAGCACTTTATAGGCTGCTTGATCACCACATAACAAAAGTTAAAAAGCCTCATCCAAGACTATAAAAAAAGCTGGTGAATTTTAAGTCTATGTCATGGAATTTAAACAGTTGAGTTTAATACAGCTAGAGCTGGTCTTTCAAATTCCTACCATAGCATCAAAACCAGTTGTAGTGGGAAAAGATAAAGGAACAACCTTATCTTTCCTTATCTTATTCTGCCTAATCATGAATCAAAACCTCAATGAAAGTTTAGGGACTGGGTCATGCTAACAAAGTCTCCAGGTTCTGTCAGACTCCTTCTCCGTCAAAGTTTTCTAGCTCTATTTAGTTACAGATTTACACATATAGCCAGAGTATCAGTAAAACGGGAATGCGAACACAAAACCTTTTTTGCAGAGTGGTTTGAAATTTATTGATGAAAAATCCTCTTCAGAAGGGTATGTGCTATTTTCACCATTTGATTTTGGAAACTGTCTAGTTTCACACTATTGTTTTCTTACTAAACTTTTACAGAGTTCCCATTTTCCTGATCAGTCATAAACAAAAATATTGTATACACCAGACTGAATAATTAATTTATAAGTAGACCAATAAATGAAGGATAATTTGTGATTTTGTGTTCAGCTAAACTAGTATGTTGCTTTGTTTAAACAGTGCCCTGGGAAATTCACCATGATTTTGTTCACAGTCTTAGGCCACACTTAGACATTTGACGTAGGCATCTTTCCCTGCTAGACTTCCCAAAACTTTTGAGAAGAGTCAAAAATAAATTTACAATTCAAGCATTTTCTCAACTGATAACTCTTTATTCCTTCAGAAAGCTGGCAGAACGCAGCAATGTAAAAAAGGCTACATTGGTCCCCTGCTATGGCAGATCTGAAGAGCCATGCCAGGAACCAGGGAAGGGCAGAGCCACATGAGGCTCCCCTTTACGCTCCCTCGCAGGCAAGAACAATCTGCCTTTCATTTGCATGACTGAAATTTTCAAATAGAATAACTTTAGATTAAAGCAGAAATGATACTCAGAGAAACAGTACTGAATGTCATCCTTCAAAAGAATATGAATCAACTATAAGATTCTTGGGTGTTTTCTCCAGATATGAATTTTAGCAGTAAGACTTTTTAGTATAATGACACAGTTTGAAACAAAAACAAGACAGCACCAAATAATCTCTCATTTCCTCCTTCTACTAAGTGATGATAGAAGTGTTTAGGTTACAGAACACAGGAAATTATCAACCATAATGTAGCCTATGCTGATGGAGAATTGCAAAATAAGAATTTTCAGATTGACATAAACCCGAAACGGAGTAATATGCCTTCAAGGACTAACCAGATTGCCAGCCACCAATATTTATGAAGCTTATCTTCTTACTAAGTAAATCAAATGCACTGGCTTATTTAATTCCTTCAGCTGCAACAACAAAGAAAACAGAAGAGAGATGCCAGATACACAAAGTCCTGCTGTTCGCTCTGCCCACAACACATTCAGACTCAACTAACACAACTGCTTAGTCTCCACCCCTTTTTTCTTAACTTGTAAGCATTAAAAGGAACATAAGGCATTAGGATTAATATAGTGAAAGAAAAAAAGATTATCATAATTCTATTAATGTTTCTTTGAAGAATGTATTTATATACATATTCCACATATTTACACTTTAATGCATATTTTTTCTAGAGTATTGCAAATGGTTTGAAGTGATTCCATTGTGTTTTGCCCACAGGCAAAAGTAAGATTTACTATCTAGACAAAGATTCATGTCTGAGATAGGTACATTGCTTTTTGAGATAAAGAAATTAAGCATATTGGGTTATTTCATACAGGGATCACCTCTAGAGACTTCTTTGCCAGGCCAAGTATCTATTCAGGTCTTCATCTCACTGATCAGATAACTGAACAAGGCATAAATAAAAGGAAAAGACATGCAGGATCGCAGAAGACTTTTTATGTTCTTCAGTAGAACGAACATCTCATTAATTCAAAGGTGAATTACTTTTGAAACAACAGGGAAACTTTGCCTTCCAGTCATTCTGTCTCTACGTGGACTATGCATCTGACGTTATAATACATAATAAGACTGAAGGAGTGAAATTCTTAAAAAACTTTAAGACTATGACCAATATATGACATTCACATACTCATACAGTACGTAATCATGCATTACAACCTTTCAAGGCCAAAACTTTTGTGCCTAATTAATATCTATATTCCAGTTCATTAACCGGCCCTTCTTTTTGTTCTGTGTCTGTACAAAGACCATGCTATATTGTTTCCTTTCAAGCAAGAAAACAAAGTCCAAACTACAAAAGAATGGAGGTGGAGGGTGAATACATACAGAAAACTCTTCCTGAACTCTTACTGGTACGTAACTCTGATTTCTTTTCCATGTTATTAATATTCACTTTCTGGATAATTCTAAATACTATCCTCCTCTATTACCACATACTACCCAGAGATGATCATCAGAGCCCTCCAAGTGAAGTCAAACACAGGACAATTCCACCAACAGAAGCCTAATCCCCACAGCTCTCTGTAAAGATTGTGCTATATAAAAATCTGAATGGTATCTCAAATGACAATTCTCTGTGGATGTCAAGGATGAAGGCTTTTGTCAGTAATAAACCAGCACAGTTAACGCTGCACAGGTACCTACCCAGTGGTTACACACCAGGACTTCGCATGTCCAAAATTAACTGATGCCCATAGGGAGAGAGAATCACCTCTAAATCTTTCAGCTAGGGATGCAACAAGTTAGCGTGCACTTCGGAAGTGCTAACTCCCATGCAGGTGGAGTAACGTTTTCCTGATAACCAGTGCCTGAAGTGATGCTTCAAAACGGTAGGCATGAAGTTCAGATAAAAAATGGTTAAACTAGCTTCCTTACAACAGGTTCCATGATGTCATTATGAGCTGTCCCAAAAATACTTCCCTTGTTCTAAAGCTTGCCACTTCACTTGGTCACACCTTTTGCTAAGAGAAATTATGAATAGTTATGCCTATTGACCTTTTTCAAGCCAGTAATGCCTTTTGTAAAATTGGATCTGTCTTATTCGAGACAGAGAGTCATATCTATCGCTATTCCTGCCACCTTTCTCTTATGCTTTTCCAATGAGGTAGTTGGAGCTACATTCAACATCCAATATGTGGGTTTAAACTCTGACAGACATAACAAAATATTATGGCTTGTTCTGTATTTCTTTCCTAATAACACCTACCATTTTATGTGTATTACTGAATGCCAAGTACTGAATTTCTCTGTTATAGAGCACTTAGCGTAATTCAACTTTTAAGTCCTCCTCTGTAGCATTTACACCACTAGCAGTAAGTCATACACAGGATACTAGTACATATATTTCTGATATAGCAACACTGGAAGGAAGCAAAGCCAAAGGAACAAAGATTCCGCAGGGTAGTATGTCTGCCTCCCAAGTCTGTCTCTGCTGATGACCAGCTGTTTGGCCTCAAGCAAGCTACTTCAACCAAATGCCTTTTCCATAGATGTGAAGTGAGAACTTTGAGGCCATATAACTTCTCAAGTACCTTCATGCATCTGACCATATTATTTGCAAAGAGTATGAATCAAGAATTTATGTACCAGAATACATAACTGAAGAGCTGCTTCAGATTTCTGCAGGTCCAACCTTGCGAGCTTGAGTTTAGTGAGCTTTAAAAGTTTCTTTTGGCAACATATTGAATCTTACTGCACCGCTTCTTACAGGCAAACACCCATTTGTTTTGCTGACAAAAGCACATGAAGAGCATTTTTCTGTTACAAAGCCCTTTAAAGCATTTGAAGAAAAAGTTTCAAGGATAAATAAGCGATCCCAGAATAAGCCATCTTCCCAGGAGTAGTTTGCACTTTCACTTTGAACTGAATGTCAAAATACAACACAACCTCACATCAAAAACCACTGCGTGAAAGCTGACTCACCGAAAACTTTAGCCATAAGCAATTATATCAAATACATAGCATCCCTAAATTTTCCGTACCTGATACCAAGGGGGTGCACATACCTTTATGCCTGCTATGTGGAAGAAAACAGGCAAATGTGTAAAGCAAAATAACTACTGCACATGAATAAATCAGGAGCACAGTAAAAAGGAAGAGCATGCATTAAATAGGGTTTGAAGAATGACTTGCTACTACAAGGAGGAAGAAGTCTTTATATGCAAAATAATTAAAGTCCTCTAAAAGTGATGTAAATATTGTATCAGATGAGACCATATGAAACCACATTTCTAAAAGAAAGCTTTTTATTTCATTCCTCACACTTTCATTTTGGAGATATATACAAAACAGGATTTTCTTTTCATTGCTGGCATTTCAATCACTACTTCCACTCATGTTTTTCAGTGGTTTGATAGTCAAGACACTAACACTTCGAAAATGTTACCTTCTGTGTTGAAGAAACATATTACTCAACACTACTGTGTAGAGTACTTTGAGAAAAATCAGGAATTGACAGGTTAATCTTGCTTGGCAAGTTTGCAGAATCCTCTACACTTGTAATACTGCATTTATGTATTTTTTCCTGTCCTGTATTTCTCTGAAAGGTCATAAAGTCATCCTTGAATGAAATTATTTTTTTTTTACATTATTGAAATATTTTGTGGAAAGCAAGTTTTTTTGAGACACTCGTCTGCCATTAGATACCACAGACTTTTTCCAACCACATTAAATACGTATGCATATATTTAATGTCATTTAAAATATACACATTTTAATATACACATTTTAATACACACATTTATAGTTTGTGAAGCAGCAAGAATAGCCAGAGGCAAATGTGCTCATTGCTGTAAACTACTGTATAAGTAGATTAAAAACTTCCAGCATGGTATTTTGTTCACAAAGCTTTGGCTTACATGGTCTACACATAGTAACATTTATTATAATTTATTCTACAGAATTTCTAGCTTCCCTGGCAGAGATGCAGAAGGACACAACCAGAAGCAAAACTGAAAAATTTATGAGCACCAGGCATTATGAAGTGGTGAGATCAGCAATTGTACCTGTATTAAGTTAATGCAAGATTATCTGGGGAACAGACACAAGTTACCTGTTGGATCAGCCACATGCTGAAATAAATACGAAGGTTTCTGACTTTTCTGTGAAGTTAGCTTCCCCACAATAAACACATGTGCATGCTCTTTCCCCACAATCCAGACAAGCAGCTTATCTCATTCCACCAAGGGATAAATAACATTTTTATGGCTAATAGTGCGCTCATGGGAAACTTACGTGAATAGCCAAAGCACTGCACATTCATACCTTGCCTTATTTCAGACTAACATTTCTTCTTACCTATTCCCCTAAATAATCACTTCCCTAACAGTAAGTACGATGAAGTTTTAAGATCTGTTATACTGAGTAACAGATAATAGTCTGTGTATATACACTCCTACAAGCTTTGCAGAAACTCAGAAGTTTACCAACATATAACCCTAAGAATACAGGATTACTTCCCATTAAATCAAGTAGTAGTAATGATATGTTGTTGTTGTTATTGAAGTATTTTAAATTATTACTCTTATTATTTTTTCCTTAATGATCTAATTGGTATTTTTATATTTCAGTGTATCTGATACAATTGTTTTCTGTATTCTCAAATCATTCATCCAGGAAAAAAGAGTTCAGAACAAATACACTCAAATTTTGACTGCTTCTGTAATCAGAAATCTAAGATAAAAAAAAAATCTCTTAAATCACACAGTCCATAGACTAAAAGACCTGATGGGCAGTGTCTCTCTCTTCTGCTCAGCGTGGTGCTATGTGCATTAAGAAACACCTGTGTTAACTGGAGTCTCTCCCAGATGAGCTTGGTCTTAATGGAGCACCTGGGCTTACTGAAGGCAGGAAGAACACTGGGACTGCAAGAGGCAGACCAGAGGGTCCTCATGGAGCAGAGCTGGAGGAGCGGGCAGAGCAGGCAGTACCAGCCGGGTTGCACACTGCACAGGAGCAACTGTGTTAGGAGCCTGACAGAGAGTGGTGTGCAGCCACCTAGAAAATTACCAAGGAAAGCAAGCTAGCAAGGATTCCCCTCATAGCTACCTGGGTTCTGAGAAGATTCATATAAAAATCCTTTAAAAATTTCTATCCTCTCTTCTCTCGTTCCATTGTCAAAGGTAACTATTATAGTTTATATTCCAAGAAAAACTGGCTTTAAAAGCATATCTCTACCCAGTTGACTATAGTAGAAAGCTGGCCAGCTCTGCCTCAAAGCCCTGGGGAACACAATGTCCTTCCACGAACAAAAACAAAGTGCAGCTCTTCAACCAAGTAAAAAGAAGCATAAGCAGCTAGTAATAGCGGAAAGCCAAAACTAGAGAAATTTAGACTAAGATACTGATTTTTGGTAAGATTTATTAACCTTTATAATACTGTATCTATAAGCATGCTGGAGGCAACCACAAAGGCAACACCAGATTGCATTTTTTAAAATATTTTAAAAAATGTTTCGGATTACATGTCACAACTCCCAAGAAAGTTCATGATGAATGTTGTTTGGGCTGTTATTTCCAGAGGTCATAGTACATTAATTTATTGATCCCCTCTGCTCTTGCAATTTATTCACCTATAAAGTATACAACACAAAACCATCAGAAGATAAAACTCAAACTTCATTTAATTACACATTATAGAACTAAATAGATAACACACATAATTTTAAGATTAGCACATTTTAAAAACTTACTACACAGAAATGGCAATCAAACCAACACTGTTAACTAACAGTTTGCAAGTGCACAAGAAACAACAAAATTTAGCTTCCCATTATTTGCCTCATAATAGAGATTGTTACGTGATCCAGTTACATCACTTTCAAAATTATTTCTCAACACTTTCCAAGAAGAGATTGATAATGAAAGTGCTGGCATTTCAGATCTGTTTCATTCAGCATTCCCTGTCCTTTGCCCACATTAAAATAAAGGTTTGAATAAAAATATTTTCGCTAGGTTTAAAGCAACATTCTATGTTAAATAGGCAGAAATATTCCCTGCTGTGTGGCACCGCATCAGTTTAAAGATTTTAATGCTTTTATGTTAAGAATCATAAATTATATTCTGTTTTATCCTAAAATATATAAACCCATTCAATTCCAGTCATTATTAAATTAAATTACATTTCCTCCAGATAAAATTTATTTTGACTAGGTCTAATGAGGCTATTTAACTTTTTAAGAGGAAATTGAAACCTCAGAGTAACTATTAGATACATGCAACTATTTCTAATTTCAAAGCTAAATATTTGAGATGAAAACTTCTAAAAGTAAACTTGGTGTATGTGATCTTATTGACCGTGTTACAGTTCTATTAACTTGCTTTCATTCAAATAGATCTTGTAATTTAATTAACTTATTACTAGTTGCTTGGTTGCATCTTCATTTCTATATTTCTTTATAAAAAAAAAATCTGTAGAAAAACCTAACTAGAACTTCAAAACTTGAGTTTTTATGCTCAAACTTATGCTACTTGAGTTTATAATAAATGCTATTGATTTTAATTTAGAAGAAAACATTATGCCCCTTCTCCTACTGTACTCTCTAGCAATCAGCTTTGACCAAGAGTCAGCAAGTCACATCTTCAAACTAATTACCTGAAAGCTGTTGACAAGAGCAGAGTGCACAACAGAAAGGGGCACTGTGTGTTTCCAGTAGGATTTGCATCACAAAGAACAACGTCAATTTAAAGACCAGAAGTACTACTTTAGTTTCCCTCCTGTATCGTAACAGGAGGAAATAACAACAATAATAATAAAGTTAGGGATTTGGTAGTGCTTCCCAGGCTTTTCAAAGACCCTGGAATCCAAAATGCTCTGTATACAGGGGTACAGAGAGACAGATAAAGGGAAAGATCTACTTCTATCAAATCAAATCTCCTCTAATATCTCATAATAAGAGTATTTCATTCAATACCTTCAAGAAATTCCCTGTCAGTAAAGGCAGTTTGCACATAGGTGGAAATTCTGGCAGCCCTCCAGATTACTTCCTCAAGTGTGATCACATTAAAGGACTGCAACGCAGCAGTGAGTTCAGCATTGTCATATTCTACATATACATATATTCTACACACGTACATATATTCTACATCCACGTAAAACAATATGTGTTTGTTATTTCTGTAATGCTGTAATGGGGACTGGTTTAGTAATAAAGCCCTCATGCTCTCAGCTCAGAAACGTTAATTAAGTAGGAAATTGTCAAAACCAGATACTGCAGCATCTATTCATTTTCTGCTATTTTGATTCTAATTAACACTTTTAACATCCACACCTTTCTGAAGTGCATTAAAAGGAACAAAGAGTAATTCTATGAAGCTTGGTAACCAAAGCATTTTTCCCCCGAAGCATAAACAAAAGCTACTATACAGACTCTTACAGTTCACGGAATACTTGAGCTATAATTTGAGAATGAAGCACCATATAACTTTCAGTCCTATTTGAAAATGAAAAGCTTAATCCAAATAGATAATTGTATTAGTTTCTCTGCTGGTTATGTCCTCTCCCTACCATTCTTAGCAGGGCAGCAAACACTTCTAGATCTAAATCTGCAGTAATTAATTTTGGTATCTAAAAAACTTTTTAAACCCTTTTCATGCCCTAACAATAGCCCATTCCTCTCTTGCCCTCCCTTTTCTCCCCCACCCCAGCAAGCAGCAACAGAAATTAACTTGCAGGTTTCAGGCATATTTGCTTCTATTTTTCCCCTTCTTTGCTAAGGTGCTTGACTGCAGCAACAGCTGAAGAAATTCTGGCAAAGCAAAAAGTAAAAGGATTTTGGAGTCACCTGGATCCTTTTCAAAAGGGAGCCTTACACTCTCTGCATTGCTTTAGCATCCATTTGCCATGGGAGGATAAACATGCATCAGGTAAAGGCGTTACCTTGATGCAAATTCATACTAGAAGTCTTACCATTTGCTTTCAACACGTTTGCACCAAAGGTTCCTGAAAGGAATAAGTTTTGTGTGTCTGCTAGAAACCTGGGGCTATAATGTGTTTGACTGTGTCAATCTCTTCCAAACACACTATGCTATTAAATATATTTAAAACTTAAAATAGACAATATGACATACTACTTTCTCACATTCACTCATTTGAAAAGTGCATTTTATATGCATCTTAACATCACTGGCCTACAGGCTACTGCTATACAAGAGGTACAAGAAGAGAAGCTTTACTTTCTTGCAGATAAAATTCAAGCTGTCTCTTGAACTACTCAAGTAATGCAACACACTTCCAACAGCAATTTTAATAAAGCAAAGTTTGCTGGTAATTATTTTCATAGGAGAGAACAAGTTTAAATTTTGTCTATAATCCATTTCAAGATTTTCAATCTCTTTCAAGCTGTGTATCAGCTGGTACACACAGAACCTCATACAAAGTCTGCTACATGAAAATAAGCACTCAAAAGAATCTTTCAGAGATCTGCAGTTCTTACTGCAATAAAATTAATCAGATAATCTTTACTATATGTACAGGCAGTCAACAGAAGTCCCTTTGACAAAAAAATTGTTTTATACAGTAGCTTATATTGTCTAATTTTTATCAGTAACATTTCCATTTACACACCAGTGCTTCCCTAAATAAAAAAATCCATGCACATGAAATCTTACTTACAATATTATTTTGAAAGAGAAAGAAAGCAAACAGCACTAACCTATTTTAATGCCACTCAAAATGTTGTCAATTTGAAATGCTTCAAAAATTACTGCCACAGCTCTACAGTCAGGTGGAAAAAGCAGAGTTTATATCCAGCATGATCATAAACACTTCAAACATAAATGCTTTCTGAATAAAATTTTGACCACATAAGCGAGATTTAAAGCTTCCAACTGCCTCAGCCACACCAGTGTAATTTGCTTTCTAAAATATTCTCCGAGGAAGTAAAAACTGAAACTTTTAGAAGTTACCTAATAAAATACTATTTCTCAAAAATGTGCCATGACAATGGCAGAACATGGTTAGGTTAGGAAAGCAGACATTTTTCTAAATGAGTTTTGTATATAAAAAACCCAATCCATATTTAAACAAAACAGTCAGCTAAATCAGTAATTAGAAATTTAAATACTTTTTTTAAAGTTAAGTCTAGTAACTTTAAAAAAAATGTACGTAAGACTCAATTTATACTTCCATAGTAACTGCATTAATAGGGTCCTCCATATAAATGAGATATTACTTTTTGCAAGTGTCACATTGCTGGGAGGATTCACCTCCAAGGAAGTGTCAGTGAAATGCTACTCCATATAAATTAACCTTCCATAACATCTGCAGCAGGATACCCTGAGGAAATAAAAGCTCGTGTTGTCCTGCTGACAAGGACAGGCATCAAAAGGCTACACAAGCAGCCCTTCCTGGCAGTGGCATAATTAGAGAGAAGCAGGTTGTAAAGGTCAGATACACAGATATCGTGCATCTGTCTTTCCCAACGTATTAATAGCAATTAACTACTTATATGCAATTATTCTCATTAATGAACAATCGTGTGGTATCTCTGAAAGCTATCAGACCAGAATACTTTTACTTTCGTCATTAAGGAAGGAGGCTTCTGTCAGGTAAGCAAGGTCAGCAAGCCGTGACTGCTAAATGCTAGCAACAGTACCTGAGCATTCTCAGGATCAGGCAGTTTGTGAGGCAAGGACTCAGTGTGCACAGTGGGGTTTCCAAATTAGATTCTAATGTAACCTCATCATAGTTGTGGCTATTTAAAGAAAAATTGCATACCCCTCTCTGTGGAAGACTCACAAGAATAATTTGAACTTTAAAATTTCCAAGACCTTCAACTCATATATCTGAGGTAGAACTGAATCCTTAAGATTGTGGAAGATTTTATAGCAGCTGCAATAAGGAAACCCAAACACTTGATCACAGGCATGTCTAACTCAGGTTCCAAACTGTGGTTCACCCAGCAAACTAATCCCACTGAAATCAAAGTATTTTTCTTCAACAAACACAGGATAATTAGATTCTCTTTGGATAATGGTGCATTTCCTTCCATCTGTTGCACAAACAAAACTGAAATCACATGAGTTTTGATTACACAAAGAACAAGGTATCCGTTCTTAATTCCATCACCCCACCAAAATACTTTATATTAGTTCATGCAAATGTTTCTTCTATTTTGAAATAAAAATATTTCAAACACAATTCATCTCATCTAAAATAAATTTCTGTTAACAGGAGTTCACTCCTCCCTTCCCTCCCACTGCGCTGCAGACAGGTCTGTGTACCTGCCTGCGTGAACCTACGCACACCTCTCTTTAGCTCTGCACATCAGCAACCTCCTGCTCCTCCATTCTCTCCAGAAACAAGCGACAATTTATCAGGATAAGGGGAAAAACAGGGGGAGCACAGGCAGACTGCCCATATTCTGTACCTCTAACTCTTCTGCTACGTTAGTATCAGAGTTAGTATACAATGTCTGGAGCCGTTCTATAGAGGTCCTTTTTGGTGGTGTATCCACTCTTACATATGCAGAAAGTAGTCAGGTCTTTGCTGTTTTCTCTATTGTCTGAAAAAGTACTGGAGAAAACCACTATACGTTTTCCTATTGCAAAGAAAGCTCTGTTAACATGACATAAATCTTTTGCTTTTCCAATCAAATGCAAATATTGATTCTCTGCTGCAGTGCTTAGACACACAGCAGATTAACATACACTATCCTGTATTTCCAACTTTACTGGTACTACGTCAGAAAGCAGGAACATTTTCCTACTGATTCCTGATAGTTGTCACTTATTTATATTAAAAAGCAAGTCTCTACATACATGAAAAGCTAATACAACTATACAGATTATAACGTAAATGTAAAGCAAGCAGATACAGCATAGCTTTTTATAGCTTTTAGAATTTTAGTAGTGGATATTACAGTAAAGCTCTTTTGGGAAATCACATGGCATATAACAGAGACAGAAAGAAAGATCGGTAACTTCCCAATACTTTTACCTCTGTATTTAGAAGTACAGTCAAAAACATGTATATGCTATTGTCACTTATACTACCCTAAACTGCAGGTCTCCTGAAGTACAATAAAGCCACTGAATCATTCTGGTGGGCTGAATTTTCATTAAAGATGCCAAGTTAAAAGAAATTAGATGTCCTAATCCATCTTCAACTCAACTAGAAATAAAAATACGACAACAAATTGACTTTTTAATTACAATGTTCTTCAACAAGATCAAACATGATGTCTTAATAAACAAGCTAGGCTGATGACCAACCATAGCAGCTGAAGAGAGATCAAAATGCATCAAAAGACTCAATTGCTTTTTCTCTACTCAGCTTGCAATACTGTAACGCTATGGAAACCAATGTAATGGTGTGGAAATCAGCAAAGAGTGAACGCCTCTAAAATCACAGGTTAAAAAAAAAAAAGCTAAGAGACTGCTTCTAACCACCTGACTGCACTGCCCATGTCCATTCCCCTGCCACACTGGGAACAGAATTAAAGGATTTAGTATCTTCGGGGGCCGCTCTGGAATAAAGCCACTACCGCAGCATCTCAGAGGCAGCACCTGATTTGTGTTTGGCTGCCACACAAACACAGGAAGTTCAAGGCTCTGGAATACTCCAAGAAGACACTTTTCAGTGTTTGAACTGCAAAGGCATCCTTCTCCTTCCCCATGCTTTTTGGAGGTGGCTCTACTTGATCACATACAGCACTCCCCTGAAGAGTACGACTATGGCAAGTTTAAAGTCTGGCCAGTTCAGAAGATGAGAACTTTTTTTAGTGCAGTGGTTGTTTTTTTGTTTCTTTGATAGAGTTTGCAGAGCTGTGTAGTTTATCCCTCCCAAAGATATGATTCTTTACTTCTGGTTAATGGAAGTCACATATTTAGTAGAAAATTTATATGTAACCATAAAACATTTGAAAACAAACCGCTTTAGGAGAAGCTAAATTAAAAATTGTTGTTTACTATGTTCCTCAGGATGTTAGGATGTACTGCGTCCTTTCCTGAGCACAAAATAGATACATACAATTTATAACTAAGCCTCTTACAACATAAATATGGGTAAGTTATTATTGCTGCTGCTCATGGCTATGTAAAGTCTACTATATGGTAGAAAACCAATCACTTAGTCGTTCTATCTAACACTACATTAGATACCATATTTAAATGGGATAAATGCTTTTGCACTTCTACTTTTGAATAGATACAGCTATATTATTTATAGATATCAGTCTTTTCCTTTACTAATACAAAACAGTATTACAATGAAGAGACTGAACAGATGCTTTTGAATGAAAATCCTAATAAAATATGAAATATAACAAAACAAAGAAAAACTTTTTTTCTGTTCTGAACAGTATTTAACTATGTATCTAGAGACAAACTATATAGTTTCACCTCTAAAGCCATATTATTTTATGGTGTAGAAATAGAAAGCATAGCATCCAACTGAGTCTGGTCTATTTCTCTTTGTGTTTCTATAAATTTGTACGCTTTTCTACCCAAAGATTTTCCAACACCAAGCAACTAAATATTGCAACTAAAATGCTGAACTATAAACTAAGTTATCTCAACCTGGGATCCAGGTAAATCTGCTAAGTCATTTTAAGTCATCGCTTTAAAGTCTTCTGCAACGATTATGACTTTATACACTGTAAATAAACAGGGATCAATTGAGTTCAGTAGAAATCTGAATCTAGTAGCTGTAGGAATTCAGTAGGAAATGAATCACAGATACCAAAATAGCATGTAATCACTTTCGTACTGGTACGTCACAAGGCAGAGATGACAAAATAGTAGAAAGGTGAAAAATTAGAAGTTGGTTTTGCACATCTTTTGTTCAATATACGTATTTACAATTTTAGAATATGTTGATCAAAGCTCATATCAGGCTTCTTTTGACTTTGGAAACCCTTCAGTGCTTCCAAAATCTTTGAGACTACATCAACCACCAGGACCCAAAGCAATGATATTTCATTTCTGTAATCTGAAAACTAAAAATAGCATTTATCTCTCCATCATCTCCACACAATTTGTGATAAAGTACAATGAGTTTTTAGAAACCTCTACAGCTGTTAATGAAACTGCTGAAGTTGAAACAACTTCCTTTTTGAATATTCAGCATCAAATTATTAATTTTACTCATTTAAAAAAATAAACAGGCCAACCAAACAAAACATACCTTTTCTCCTTCTGAGTCTCTCAAACATTTCACATTTCCTAACTGTCCCAAACTCCTTTTTTCTATGGTGTGAATAGGTTTGTTCTTGTGGTAAAATCCTTTTTTAGTCACTATCATTCACATGCAAAAAATGCAAGTACAGGGTTTTATTTGCCATAATACCAAGAGTAATAATAATTTTATGGTATCTTACATTTAATGTTCACTCTACTTTGAGAATTAGGAGCTTGCTTTCCCTCAGCAGTTTCCTCCAGTTGACATGTCTGTCTGCACTTCATTAAATACCACTCAAGAAAGTGAACAATGTGCTCTTGGCTGCACATCTCAAAATGTTTTACAAAATACACATTAACAATTAGATTTATTCCTTTTTATGAAGGTATAATTTTGTAAAATAAGTGACTCATCTTTTAGTCTTTTAACATTTCTATACTTGTATCTAGTCTTTGAAATGCCCCCAATTTTCTTGTGCTGATATGGCTGAAGAAACATTTCTTATTAATCTTGTAAAATGCATTTAGCCGTGGTTGTGCCTAAAATATATCCATAACATGAAAAAACTGCTCAAATCTGAAAGGAAAGTTACTTATGGAAGCAAAGGTAAATAATGTGACATTAACTCCATATAAACAAAAAGTGAACAATAGAGATGACTGCAGACTTCTAAAGAATGAACAAAGTATTTTACTGAAAGAGACATCCCTAAAACAAAAATAATTTATTTTCCTCAGTGCTTACAAAAGGAAGTGAGGCAGATGTCAGAAACCAAGATTAATTTTCCAAGGAGGAAGAAGAAATGCTGAGGGAAACCAGACTAACGGCAAGAAAGAGCTGAAGAAATTAGACTGTGCAAAGGCTGCCAAAAGCTCCAGGACCAGATGGGATGCAGCCTGCATTTCTAAAAGAAGGAGCAAATGAGATGGAAGAACCATTAGCAGATATATTTAGAAAGCGTGTGAGAACAGGGGGATTACTGATGGACTGAAGAGAAGTGAATGTAGCACCCATACCATACTCTTCATTAGAAGCAGCAGCAGTGACACTGGAACTGTGACAGTTTCCTACCGCATGGTACTGTGCTAGCATTAATTGCTGCCATGGCAACACGACGCAATGCGAGCAGATGGGGAGTAGAAGCATCTGTTTAAGAATAATTAAGATGTGCTTGTTTAGGAAGGGGCAAGTGTTAAGCCCCAGCAGGCTTTGTAGGCTCTCCAGGAAAAGCTGCTTGTGGTCTTTTAAAATTTTGCCACTGGGGATAACCAATTAGCAGATGGATGCTCAACGGAAGAGTCTAGATTCTGACCTGGGTGCCAGCTGGTGGTAGCTGGGCCCAGGAACAGGCAGCCTTTGTAGAAAGGGTAACGGAGAGATGCAGACAGACATACCCAGGCAAGAAAAAGCTGTAAGAAGTGTTAAGCTGTAAAAGAGGCCATAGAACATTCATTCTAAATAGATGCTTCAATCTGTGACACCTTTTCTCCCCCTTTATAAAGATTTCTTTGA
The DNA here is from genome assembly GCA_013400035.1 of Rynchops niger. Classification (NCBI taxonomy): domain Eukaryota; kingdom Metazoa; phylum Chordata; class Aves; order Charadriiformes; family Laridae; genus Rynchops; species Rynchops niger. Next base: position 743,672 of record VXBH01007880.1, on the reverse strand, counting down.
TTCACTTCCTCTGTTTTCATCTCAAGTGGTGTTTCTTTCTTTCCCAGTTCACAGCTTTACTGGGTCATCCTCCATTTTTTTTCCTCTCTTCCTCTACCGTCAGGTAAGTTCTAATAAAATCTACTTTTTGAGAAGTGCTCAAGTAAAATCTGATCATTTGAATCTTCACAGAAAAACAAAACACAAAACCCAGCACAAGTACATCCAAAACTAGTCACTAAATATAGCATAGCTATATAAAGTATCGATATTTTTTTACCTAGTTATGTTATTTATCAATGTAACTTATGTAACAAAACCCTAAGAAATTCCCATTTGTTTCTCATATAGTTGCTTATTTCTTTAAGTATTTGGAAATGAAAATTTACACACAGAGCATAAAAATACCCTAATGAAAAGGAAAGAGTAAACCTTGTGGTTGTCCTGCTAATACTGAAACTTTAACTGCTGCCAGAAGCTGAGGAAAAAAGAAATCTGAAAGATCTACAACCGACTTTTGTGGGAACACTCCATCAGGATGCGGCTAAAGATGCCTAAAGCAGACCTGTTCAGCTGCAGTTGCTTCTACTTGCTCCTATTGCTCTTCAGCTCCTCTTTGCACTAAAGTCTCCAGTCCAAGAACAGCATTCAGTAAATTAAAAATGCCCTCCTTGGAGCACCTGAACCCTTACCAACCCAAATTCAACGTGAGAGGACACAAGGGATTCACAGCTTCTGCCATGCGTTTCACATTGAGTGCTGGAATGTAGCCAGAGAAGTGGCAAGTACTCATATTTCTCTCAAGAAGTCTCCTACAGACCACTGGCAAAATAACTAGACCCAGGGTAGGAGAGGTACGTACATCCTTGAAACGAGTACAGAAGGAGCAGGAAGGAATGAATGACAATTACTGGATGACTGAAAAGGCCCCAAAACCTGATATCTGATACTAGCCCCATTTGGTGGAAAATTGGTTTGTTAAATAAGGATGGAGAATTTACTGCAAAAAACCCCAACCAAATCCAACCTCAAAACACTGAGGTTTAACTACTCTGAGAATCTGCTAGGAATAACTAAAAAACAGAAGCAGCTTTGACAGAAACAAAAATATATTTTAAATCTTTTTTCAAATTGTTGTAACCAGGAATATGCTTATCAATAAATATATTAACTTCCTTTTTAGATACTGTCTCACAGATATGTGGTATAACTACAGTCCCACTGCAGTAGTATGTACAGACAGCTGATCTGGTTTAGTTATCAGAGCAGTATAGCCACATTAATGCTTTAAACAAACTAGCCCTCAGGGAATGGGAGAAAAGGAAGGGAATAGACAAAGAAAACTTAACTGTGTCCCAACTATAGGAAAAGATGATTTACGGCTCACAATTTCTTCACTGAAGTCATTCAAACCTAAGACACAAATTTATTATAAGTCAGGATTAATTTGTTATGGTGTTTATGGCACTATATTTAAAAATTACACTGGGAAATCAGAGATTCCATTGTGTGATTTCTTATTGGCGTGCTTTTGGTTCACTAGCAGTCCTCTCTGCTCATCTAGTCCTGTTCTTCTCAACAGTTTTTGGTCTCAGTCTCCCTCGTGTTGGCAGACTCACATTTTAATTCCTTCTTCCTGTCCTTGTCCTCCACCTTTCTCTCTTCCCCTTGATTTTGAGTAGTTTTCTTCCACGTTCCTAGAAAAAAGGTCATAGAAAAACACTCTGCTCTCAATTTCAAAGCCTGGGTTCACACTCCAGTCCACACCAGCTCTGAACAAAATTTACAGCTTTTTATTGGAAGAATTTGCAAGTAGAAACAATTACAGCTTTCCAAGTTTCTTTCTGAAAGCCAGAAATATTCAGCATTCAACCATACCCAGTTTATCAGAAACTTTGCAAAACTCTGATACGTAAGATGTAGTTTGTTTTTACCCAGTGTTTTATTAACCTTTAAACTAATGCTTCAGCCTCAAAGACGACTGTTTGCTTAATAGTAGGGTTCCTAATGAACATCTTAATCAACGAATTCAAAGACTACACATGCTGAAAGGATACTGCAGAGTGATCGAGGGATATGTTAAAGCAGAGTGATATTATGCATCTCATCTCAACATCATGCAAGTATCAAAGCCCACAATGACATACAAGGTGATGTCATACTTGAAAAACATACTTGTTTTTCTCTTACAGTCTTGCCCCATTTATGCTACCATTGCCTCTCCACTACACAGATTATCTATTTATTTGAGCTACCAAACCCACATCTCTGCCTGGAAGAGAGGAAGCTTTTTTTTTTGAAAATTCAAATATTTCAATCGTATTTCTTCTGAAAGCAAGCTGTAATTTCTCTTACCAAAGTTTAAAAATACCCGTCTCGTAATGTTAGCTACTTTAGGACCGCAGGTTAAGTAGTATGGCCAGGAACATATCAGCACCTCACATGACTGAGATGAACACAGGAAGTTTTCTTATACATTATTTCTATACATTTAACCTATCATCTGTTTACTCTAATTTGGTTATGTCTGCTATACTCAGCAATATCTAGTGACAGGAGATAATCAACGAGGAAACATTTGGAGCAGGTTTTGCATCTCCATGCATCTTGTGGGGCAAGTGTATATGTGGATGTATTTATTTAAAATGATTAGAATTTCTAGGTATAGATCTTTTTTCTACTGATTTTTAGTGAAAAAAACCACACCTGATTTAAGCCTGATATTCAAATAATTCAAGTTTTTCACAGGACTTCTAGAAAGTAAACCTCTCATTTTGCAACAAACTACCAAGCTGGCCCAAGACTAATATTTTCTAACAAACTCAGTTAAGCATTTGACTGATTCTTACCACAGGTGCAGTCTGAGAGCTTGCACAGCAGTTCATCCTTGTACNAAAGGAAATAAACATGAAGTAATGGTTCATTTGAAGGGATAATGCACTGAAAACAGAGTGTCCCCTTTTATTTAAGCCAAAAAAAAGAAATCAGAAAACATCCTGAAAAACAAGTGCACAGTCCAGATTTTTGAGCCTTTATACCTAGGCTATTTACTGAAGGTATATGCACAGATTTGCATGTTCACTGATGTACGGAACTGTATCTGGAATGCAGATTTCATAGGAAATGCTTTTAAATAGCTATTCTGAGTAATCAAGATTACTTATTAATAAGTATTGTGTTCATTGACATTCACGGACATTACAAAAATACACTTCTGTTCCTTGAAAAAAATATTTAATATATCAGTTTATTGTAAAAGCTTTCAGTTAGAAATGTAAAAATATTTTTCCGGGATCACCCAAGTGCCAGATGGCAATAGAGAAGCTTTCTACTCAGTTCAGAGGCTGAATTAATCCCCTTAGCACAAATAGATTTGCAATTACCATAGACTGTAACAGAAAAATAATCTCACTGCAGTTTAAGGTTTTGTACAAGGTAAATCAACCTTAGGAATTACCTTCGGGGAGAGCTACACAAACTCTCCCCCAATTTTCAGACACTTCCATAAACCACGAGGAAACAAATTCCTATTTTAACGCAGCATTTTAACCTTAAGCAGTGGGAACCTTGAAAGATTTCCCCAAAGCACTACAGCTTCTGAGATTTTGTAATTAAAATTTGTATTAAAAAAAATTTGTATTAAACATACAGAAAGCTTAATGAGGAAACATCTAAAATATATGGAAAATACTCTTCAGAATTAACGTATAAACAATTTAAAGGTCTCCTTTGCCCAGGTGTCTCCTCTGGTAAATGTAAATACTGGTTTGGTAACAGACACTGATTCCTTGTATATATAAAGTATTTTGGCAACATAAACAACCAATGGCTAGGTGGTGAGCAATAAAATTCAGATGAATAACACAATCTGGTGCACCCTTCAGATAATTAAGCTATGCAAAGACACTTTAGCATGAGAGCTTCTACGTGTAATTAAATTTCTGCACACTGACATCACAGTAACATTTTCTTAGTGCATACACATTTGTGAATCTTCTACTAAATGTATAATGCAAAACACCACTCATGCTACTGTGCTGGAAATCCACAACTATTCTAAGTTTTGGCTTTGTTTCCAACATGTTAGACCATCCAGCCACCCACTCATTTCCATACCAACACTCCGTAACACGTTTCTGGTAAGATACAGTCAGAAGTTCATGGTTGCCTAAATACTATGTGTGTTTATTGCTTCTTCGACTTCCTCTTTTTGCCTACAGAAAATAACAACTTTGCAAAGAAGAGACACTGCATCTGTGAAAAAAATTTGTATGAATACAGTGATGCACAAAACAGAATCAGTAGAATGAGGGGCTCACCCCAGCCGGCAGCTAAGCACCACACAGCCACTTGCTCACCCCACCTTGCAACAGGACAGGAAGAGAATCAGAAGAGCAAAAAGTGAAAAAACTTGTGGGTCGAGACGAAAATAGTTTAATAAGCAAAGGAAAGAGGAAGGAAAAACCCAAAGAAAGTGACACAGAGTGGGAAAAAGAGAAAGCTTTTACACTGTGCAAGTACTGCTCAGCAATAGCCAAAACACTGGTATGTTACCAACCCTGTTTTAGTCACAAATCCAAAACAAGCAGGAAACTGGCACATTAAAATATTACCAGAGTTTCACCAGTTTTCAGAATGTCACAGATGGTGTATGGTCTAATTTTATAAAACTTTATTTATGGCTTCAAATGATAAAGCTCTCTTTCTTTTTGTTATTGCTCTTTGCAATGACAGATTTTGTAACACATTGCAACAAGAGAGAGACATGTATATTGTAATCGATTATACAATTGCTTCTACTGCTATAAATTAGCTTAAAAGGTAATTATTGACTCTAGGTATTTTGCATATGTATTGTGTAAGCAGATCCCAAGAAACTTGACTCATTAGCATGTTGATAGCACTTTGTGCTATGAGGTTGTGAAGTTATACAGCATTAATTGCTTAATCAGAACAAATAGTCATCCTGCACACATGGGTTCCAACTGCTAAAAGGTATTCACAATTCACCAAGGAAAACCAGACATTATGTAGTCACTGCAAAACTATTAGCACTGGCTATTGCACAGCTTAATCACACACAGAGGCAAAAACCTCATCCCTGTTCCCTAATTCCCCCTCCCGATTATTATACCACCACCAAGCGCCAATACAGAAATACAAAAAAACCCCAATCAGGATCTAACTCATGAGCACTAAGGTTACTCTTAGGAATAAATAATTTCATAGAGCAAATTTTAGGAAGGTGAGCTGTTCTGAGAGTATGAATGTTACCATTGACTCTTTCTTCCCTTTTATATTTATTTCCTTGAATGATATGGACCATGACTGCCTATTCACATTTCACTGAATGAATTGATATCCGAAAGCCTGGCTGAATTTACAATATGCAAGTGTTCAGGAACCAAAGAATCCAAGTCTCAACAGGCCTCAATAACATTTCTGATGCATGAATATTGTTTATTCCAATGACATAAGCAGCAATTACAGTTGCTTATGAAGAGAGTACTATGAAAAGTCTTAGGTTTAGTTAGATTTCAGAGTTGTACAAGCACTCAATTCAGAGGAATTATTTTAGTTTTAAAGGTTTGTAGGTCGTGAGCAGTAAAGTGTAACACAAATGCAAATGAAATAAGATTTGGGTACCAAATATATAGTTTCACGATTCTTTTGTCGTCAAGAGAACTTTTCCTTTTGAAGTATTTCTAATAGGTAATATGGTCATACTATTAAAATTTTATTTAGTTTTACTCAAAGAGGGACCATTCCCAGGTACCAGGTAGAGAATTATTATTAACAAAGCCCATAAGGTAGAATAAAATATATTGGAATAAAAACAGGTATACCAGCTATTTGTCATAACACTGAGCAGAAATGCGGTCTAATCTTCACCCAGAGATATACATTCTTACTCTAAACAACACTGCAAATCTGCAAAATCTCAATATGAACTACATTACTGATGGAGTAATGGAAAAAACAGCACTTTGGGCTATGCTCCTTTTTAGCAACACTAGGGGAAAAAAAAAAAAAAAAATAGTTTGCTCCTCCACTTTCTACTCCTGCCCAGAAAGAGATAACCAGAGAAATAATGGGGCAACCAAATGACCACTCCCATCCTGTCCATGTATTCTCATATACACATTCATTGTTTGTTTTTAAAAAATTAAATGGAAAAGCCCATGAAATTCTGAATATTTTCACTTAATGACTACCCATTCATGGCGTATCAGTCTTTTGATATGTTCTAATGTAAAAGCTCTCCCTGCTCATCAATTTTTTTTTGTATTTTTGTACAGAAACCTGCCTGCTACTTTTCTCACGAGCACTCATTAGTTTCCCTTTTTTGTCTCACTTTGACCTCATTTTGGGCACATTTATTTTGCCATCAGGCAGCTTTCTACATCATATAGAGTTCATCGGTTGGTAAAAACACCAATCAGTAAATCAATACAAACTCAATCTGTCCTTTCTTTAATAAAAATGAAAAGTGAATTATGGAAATTAAGGGAAAGAAAAAAAAAAAAATAATATATATATATATCAGAAGCTGTAACACTACTGCTTCAGTTCTTCATACTGAAAGATACACCTGAAGTTCTAAATAGGCTTCTTCTCATTAATATAGGTCTTTCTATTCCATACTTTACATTATATTCTTTTTTTCTTGGGACTATCTTTAGTATTACCTATGTTACAAATGCCAGATGAGTTACAAATGTTACCTATCCTATAATGTTACATATGCACACTTTTTCCAAGGCAACTTTTACCTGCTTCCTTATTGACACAGTCATCTCACCTTTTTAGTAAGATTGATTTGAATCTAATATTGCTTTGTGTTAATAGGCTAATCGAAACTCTATTGGCAAGCATGAACTACTTTTCATTATGAGGTAACTACATGAATCTCACAATAGAATACATAATGTAGCTGAAAATTGTTTTGCAGATGAACAATAGTCACTTGATTTGGAATATGCTTTTTTGCCGTCCAGATAATTGGTTAAAAAGATTTCTCTGCAGTTCCACGTTAGGCAAATTAAGTTATATGCAAAGGTGAATGCAGATCAACAGCCTTTTTGTCTAGAACAATAGTGACAGACTAAGCACTTTTCTAAGTGTGGTATTAATTTTTTTAATATATTAATAAACAAATTATTGAAAATTATATTTCATGAATATCTATTAATCCAAGCAATACTGCAGTATTAAGCATATCTACTAGGCAACCATGCTCACTATTTTCAGACGTTTTTAATTTGACACCATCAACTACAGCATGATTGTTGCCTTTCTTTAAACATACACACTTATCAAATGTTTACGATTCATTAGTTCTCACATTTAAATTACTAAGCCATATGCTATCACTTTAGAAGAGAGAGATAGAACTGTAACAATGGCAAAGATGGGGCAGGAGATACCTGCATTCTTGTACACATAATGAATACTACAGCTTTTCAGCACTTAAGTACAGATAAAAGAAAAATATTATTGCCACCTATATTATTTACTTAATACAACCTCAAAGTCCCAAAATTTTTGTACTGAGCATTTATAAATATTAGGATACATAACAGCACTGGAAAAATCACCCCCAGAGGCTATAAGGCTTCTACATAAAGACAAAACCACTGGGAGTTACTTCCACAGAATCCTTTCATCACTTATCTAAAGTCTGTAGAACATGATTAAAGCCACACTGCCACTCACCACAAGTGAAAGGGGCCTCTTCCATGAAACAACACCAATCAATCCTGACAACAGCACCTGCAATAAAGACAGAAGAGTCAGCAAAGAGACATGGGGTTTACACAAGTGTCATTGAAAAAATAAGTATTAAGATGAAGCTTAGTACGCAGTCATGATGTGCATTTCCAGAGTGCTAGAAGCCAACTGCTAAAAAGGTAATGTTTTCATTTTATTCTCAATTAAAACAAACAAACAAAAAACCCAAACAAACAGAAATAAGACTAAGCTGTTTTTAAAACAAATTTCAATCCAGCTGGCAGGTCCGATTAGTTCTGATCAGACCACAATAGGTCTTCAAAGATCTCTCCAAGTCCCAAATGTCACCAGCACTACAAGAAAACAAACGTTTAGGGTAGATTTTCTTGGGATCTCTTAGCATCATCGAAAATTAGCTCACAAAAAGGAGAGTAAAGATAGGAAAATCACTAAATCAGCCAGGGTATCCAGCTACAGTAGCAAAAGGGGTTTTTTTTCTTCCACCCAGGTACCCAAACAACCACACTACTTAATCTTATGTTTTAAAAAGCCCACATACATTCATTTAAAACCTATATTTAACCAGATACATTATCCCCTCCACTATAAGCAAAAAGCCAGTGGAATTCAGACCTTGGTACACTTAAGTTTATTTTAGGTACTTTAAAATAACATGAAGTTACAGCTGAGACACCACAAGCTTTACATATGGGTAAAAATAGAGACAGAAATTGGAGCAATAGGGTGAGAGATATTGACTTTGGGGTAGGAAAAAAAAGGTGGGGAGGAAACTTTTCATTAGAACACTTAATTAAAAAAAAAGTAAACTAAAAAAAAAAGTATGATGTATTTATTTCATGAGTCTGCAGTGTCATTTTTTAACCTCAGTGTGTGTAAAGAATTTGTCTAACAGTAACTCAGATACTTAGCCAGCTTTATACAATCATTATGAAATCCTCTTGCGATTGCTTAGAATAAGCTCTGATGTCATTATTGCTTTCTACAGACCTTTGATATTCAAAAAGGGTGGAAACCCAGAAGCCCACAAATATCCTTTTCCATTAAATTATATTCAAGGCTGGCTGACATTCAAATGCCAGAAAGTCACCATTCCCACTATGTCATGCTTTACTAACAATCTTTTAGGTATAATAATAGTAGACCATAATAATTAAAAATGCATCTGTATCTAGCCATTACAGAACCAAGGTACACTGTACTGGGAACCAGTCTGGAAACAGCCTGTCTACTGATGCTTGGTGTGAACATGGGAGAAAGAGTTATTGGTTATACAGAGAAGCTGGGTTGCAGAGTGCCCAGTTGAAGCTTTCACTACATCTGGTCTGTGGGCATTCATGCTGTCAGCATGTTTCAAACACACTTCACAACCTGATGATATCCACAGCTGCTGCAGCTGTTGAAAATATTATTCAGGAAGACATCATATTGGAAAATGCACCTTTTGATTCTTTAGTAGCTATGCCATTAAAAAACCTTAGATGATGTTTCACGGTAAAACCTCAATGTTAGTTTTTAAGCCAAGTACAAATGCAACAGATGAGAAGGCATAAATGCACTGTAAAGAGTGAACCAAAAGTAGCTTATGGATACCAAAGACTATGCAGATAATCCCAACATGCAAATATGCATAGTCTGTATTCTACAGCATTTCCTACAGCATAAAAGCTACATACTTCTGGATGCTGGCCAAACCAGGGAAAAGCTGAGAATTCCATTTTTGCAGTTAATTAAATTTGCTCACACAGCTGCATTAGCTTATTATTGCTGTATGACAACTGTCTTTGGGCTGATAGTCCTGTAATATGAAACCGCACTCAAGAAGGTAAAATGACAGGGTTAGCAGGTTTGACTGCAGGCTAGACAGCAACATGCTCTCAATTTAATAAATGGGATGGCTGAAATTGTGAAGTTATTAAAGAAAACCCTTTAGGAAATATAAGAAATTGCCTTCCAAAACAGACTATGCATTGACACATAAAATACTCATCCATAAGACAGTATTTCTCAGTTACCAAGTCATATGTTCAGAGTCAAACTATTCTAGTGCACTACTTATGAATAGCAAATACTTACTTTCATTTACTTTTATTTACCTCACTGCTAAACCGCTCCCACTCCTGTCTAACAGGTCTGTGGCACTGTGTATCCCTGAAGATGGAGGAAAGGAGACAATCAGTTTTGTTCAGCTGAACTATAACTGTGTTTGACCTTTACAGAGGCCTTGCAAGATAGAAGAGGTACATGTGTTTTTGTTTGAAAAAGAAGAGCTTGGTGGCACTCCCCCTCCTGGCTCACCAGGCAAAAGGTCAAGCACAGCAGTCAGGCCAGTTGATAAACTCTCAGTATGCACTGAGGATAGACACTGAAACTCTGCGTTCCACCTGTGTCTTCAATATTGTCATTGTAAGAGTTCACCTCAACAATGCTGTAATGTAATTTTCCAAACCTCCTTAGTCACCAGTATCACTGCGGTTACTCAAAAGCTTATTTTGCTTTGAGCTGTAGTTATTTCCAATGACAAGTACCTTCTGCTCTTTAGACCACTGTACACACAACTACATAATTAGGAAAAAAGCACACAGAGAACATCACATATCAACTTTTGTTAGAATACACCACATAACTCTATCAAAATAGAAATTTAAAGATTTCTCTTGGTCTTGCAGAAGACCAGGAATTCAAAAATAAAAATAAAAAAACCCCCACAAACTACCCTTATTGTTTTCTCTTCAGTTTTTACTTCTTATAATTGCAATGCCAATACTGAATACAGGAAATAGAACCACACTTGATTTATATACAAAAGCAGGAATTATTTGAAACGTAGTATGTAACTTAAAAGGCCCAAAAGACCTTATAATAATTACTAAGAACATCCAATGCTTACTTCAGCGGAAGCAGTAAAACACATACTTGGTTTCACAAGGTTAAGGATCAAGAAATATAAGCACAAGATAAGCAAGCTAGTTTTACACCAGTAATTAAAACACCATCATTTCCTGAATACCTAGGGCTCAACATCGCAATCTTCTAACATTTTTCAAAAATCACTACATCGTTTGTATGCTGTGCACAGGTTTTTTCTTTCTTAAATAAAAAGTAAATTGGGGTTTGACGATTTTAACGATCTACCTACTCAACTTTGGCAACATGGTTAGATATCAGAGCCTGCATAGCACATTTATCTAATATCTTGGACCTAACTTTTATCTGCTGAATTGCAGTGAACACCATCATGTAATCATCAAAATAAATCAAAGCTACTAAAATAAAGCTACTAAAAATGTGTTCCAAAAATGCTGATTTGCCAGCTTCCTCAAGGAGAATTCCTACAGATGTACGTACCTGCTGACTATAATAATAATGCTGATTCACAGAGCAAAAAATAAAGAGAATACACCAGAGTTGACTTCTGCAGCATTAGAAATGCAGTAACATTAGGTATGAACACCTTTCAATGTGCATATGAAAACTCCATTATCGTTAATGCAAGCTGTGCTCATGCGTGAAAAAGATACAATCATTTTAATAGGCACATACTGAGGCAGGAAAAAAACAAGGTAAAATTACTTTCTAGTACAGGGACTGCAAACAACAGATTTTTTTAAAAAGCCCTTGATGGTGTCTTTTCCAGCATTTCCAACCCTCCACACTCAGGTAAGTCTCCAGAAATTTACTGGGTTCTGATTCTGAATATGGGACAGATGTTGCAGTCTCTCAATATATCTTAAACCATCTGCTTTTTAAGTCTTCATCTCCAGAATGGTTATTGTACATAATACCTTCTCAAGTACGCTTTCTTTAAACTTCTTTCCTGAACTACATAAAATGTGTATTTATATAAATATGAATTTAATTAAAACCACACTGAATATAGTGAAACACTATCAAGGTAAAGATGTTTATAGAAATGTAAAATTACTGACATGTAAGTAACCTCATGAAATTCGACAAGGCCAAGTGCAAGGCACTACAGCTGGGTCGGGGCAATCCCAAGCACAAATACAGTCACAGGTTGCCCAGACAAGTTGTGAATGCCCCATCCCTGGAAGTCTTCAAGACTAGATGGGGCTTTGAGCAACCTGCTCTAGTGGGAGGTGTCTCTGCCCAGGGCAGGGGGGCTGGAACTACATAATTTTAAGGTCCCTTCCAACCCAAACCATTCTGTGCTTCTAAGTATTAATTTGTGTAACAGAACAAATTATCTCTTTTTTTTTCTCTCAGTACAACTCGAGATGTTGCAATGCTTTTTAGTCTAATATACAGCATATGAGTTACAGGAAAATCCAAGTTTTATTGTCTGTTCTTATTCCTACTTTTTTGTTCAGGCTGATAAACCATATGTCAAGCCATCCACTCCTTTTCTGCAAATTTAAGGGTTCCTCACTTTTTCAGCTTGTAAACACAAGACAAATTCTCCAGTCAATGGATTCAGTTATCATTAAAATAAGCATACCACTTGTTCCCATTAATAGCAGAAACTCCTTCTTAGCTGCCTTCTAACTTACTAAAATAATGCAAACAGTGGTTATCCTTAGTTCCTATATTATCTGAATAAACAGAATCCAAAGTATAGCACGTCCTATGTATCCACATTTCCTTCCAATGAAAACATGCCAGAATGCATATGAGATACCATATACCACACTGCATAGCATTTGACCATGGTTTCCTTTGGACTTCGTGTATCCCATACAATCCAGCAACATCGTATTTTTGGTGTGATTTCAATTCAAAGGACTGATTAAAAAAAAAAAAAAGGTTTATTTATAAACAATCGCTATAATTTTTTAAAACATTAAGCCAAAATCGTGTGTGGTATTGCACTGGGCAGAAATAAAAAGTTTGGGGCAATCTAATTACGTTTCTAACAATATAAAAATCCATACATAATTTTGTAAGCAGATTTAATGAATCTTTTTAAAAGAAAGGCCATAAAACTATTTTGAGAAGCACAGTATGAAAAATTAACATGACTATATGCAAGAACTTTGCTGACACTAAATAAAACCAGGAGAGAAATTCCAATTATACATCGTATGACTAGGATTACCAATATACTTAGGATCATAGATCAGCAAAATTTATGTGGCCATAAGACCTAAATTCATGTGTTTACAGATGTGTATGTATATGCTTTCAAAAATCCATGTTGTGAATGTATTTAGATAACCTAGAAACCAAAGAGCCTACCTGCACACGTACTCCAGGACCTACCAACACCATTCATTGTCCCCATGGAGACTTTCCCATCACTACCACCCCAGACCCAGTCTGAAACTCTCTTCTTTCAATTTACACCCATTGCTTTTTGTCCCTCGATGTGCTGCTGTAAGGAGTCTGGTATTAAGGAGAACATTAAATTGGCACAATTATAAAAAAAAAAATCTTCAATTTTAAAGATTAAAAAAGGCCGCAAAAATATTACTTGTCATGCTTTTCTAAGAAAGGCTTTTTTGATATTTTGTAACAGCAGATTTGTCAAGTTGGTATGCAGAATAGCAAGACAGAATAATAAAATGATAACAAAACAGGTGTCAAAGAAAGGAATACTTTTACAAATGAGGAAAAATGTATATAGCTGTCAGTCATATTTAATTATTCTTAATAACAGGAGTTCATGCAGTTAAGAAACTTTAAATCACTCCTTTTCAGAATTTCAGGGCTTGCAGCTTTGTGGAACTCAGATTTCCTTTTCTTCTTTTCTCCCAAGACAATAAGGAGATCAATTGTCAGTACCACAACTCTTCAGTGAGTCCAAGGGTATGTTTACATTTTGATAACTGTATTTAATCTGCTGTACTCAAAGTAGAAGAAACAAAAAAACACTGTATGTTGGTGTGAGTTTCTATATCATTATTTTCTAACAATTTTCTAATGCATGCTAGAATTTTTCTAATTCCTATTTATTTGCTCTGGAAAAATGAGAAGCCTTGCTGCTGTAGTTTAACCCCAGTCAGCAACTAAACACTGGCACAGATGCTTGCTCACTCCCCTCCCCCCCGGTGGGATGGTGGAGAGAATCAGGAGAGTAAAAATGAAAAAACTTGTGGGTTGAGATAAGAACAGTTCAATAGGCAGAGCAAAAGCCGCATGCACAAGCAAAGCAAAGCAAGGAATTAATTCCCAGCTCCCTATCACAAGGGGCTATAAGGCGTTCCCAGAGCCTTCTCTTCTCCAGGCTGAACAACCCCAACTCTCTCAGCCTGTCCTCAAAGCAGAGGGGCTCCAGCTCTCCCATCACCTTTGTGGCCGCCTCTGGACCCGCTCCAACAGGTCCATGTCCTTCTGATGTTGGGGGCTGGATGCAGCACTGCAGGTAAGGTCTCAGCAGAGTGGAGTAGAGCAGCAGAATCCCCTCCCTCAACCTGCTGGCCACGCTGCTGGTGTGGTGGCTTTCTGGGCTGCAGGCACACATTGCCAGCACATGTTGAGCTACTCATCAAGCAACAGCCCCAAAATCCTTCTCCTCAGGGCTGCTCGCAAGCCATTCTCCGTCCAGCCTGTAGTTGTGCTTGGGATTGCTCCGACCCACACACAGGACCTTGCACTTGGCCTTGTTGAACTTCATGAGGTTTGCATGGGCCCACCTCTCAAGCCTGTCCAGGTTCCTCTGGATGACATCCCTTCCCTCCAGAGTGTCGACTGCACCACACAGTTTGGTGTCATCGGCAAACTTGCTGAGGGTGTACTGAATCCCAGCATCCATGTCACCAACAAAGATGTTAAACAGCACTGGTCCCAGTACCGATCCCTGAGGAATGCCACTCGTCACTGCTCATCACCTGGACACCGAGCCATTGACCACAACTCTTTGAGTGCAGCCATCCAGACAATTCCTTATCCACCAAATGGTTGATTCATCAAATTCGTCTCTCCAATTTAGAGATAAGGATGTCATGCAGGACAGTGACAAATACTTCGCACAAGTTCACGTGGTCAGTTGCTCTTCCCTTATCCACCAGTGCCGTAGCCCCCCGTCAAAGGCCGCCAAATTTTTCAGGCACGATTTGCACTTAGTGAAGCCATGTTGGCTGTCACCAATCACGTTATTTTCCATGTGCCTTAGTAGAGTTTCCAGAAGGATTTGCTCCATGATCCTTGCCGGGCAGAGGTAAGACTGATTGACCTGTAGTTCCCCAGGTCTTCCTTTTTTTGCATTCTTAAAAATGGGGATTATGTTTCCCCTTTTCTATTCAGTGGGAACTTCACCAGACTGCCATGACTTCTCAAATATGATGGATAGAGGCTTAGCAACTATCCGCAACTATCTTTGGGTCTAGGTGTACCTCACACAGAAAGACTAAATCAACGGATGAAATATTTTCAAGAATGACGCTTCTGTGAAATCTACAGTAGCCCTTGTAACAGATAATTATTTAACAAAATGTGAGCATTAAATATTGCAGGAGTAATCTCACAAATATCACATACTCAGAGACTACAGAAGTGTGACACATTAGTAACCAGAGTACAAATTCTTCTTATAATAATGCTCCCTGCAGCATCTGCAATCCATTAGTGACAAATGCTGGTAAGGGAAACACAAGCTGTAGGAAAAAGAACTTTTACAGCATGGGAATTAGCTAAAAGAGGACTGGAATAGTCTACCAGTAATATTACTCTCTATTCCAATTCCAGTTCCTGGAAAAGTAGTGAAAATTATGATCTCTTGGGGTGATGGTGGTGGGAATGTATTAGCAAGTATCAGAAAAAAAAAAGATGATTTTTATATATTTCTATATGCTTACAGACTCACACACAAAAAACCTACATGGGCAAATACAGAACAGTGGCATAATTTTGGAATGGTCTTTCTAAAAAGTAATCCTAAATGGTGAGTGCTGATAAAAATCATACCATTCTACCATATTCAAAATATTGCAAAAATCAGTCATAGGCTAAAGAATTTTTAAAACAGTTACATTAGCTACTTATTTGCAGATATGCAAACTGACTCTTCAGCATGCAGTTATCACTAGAATTCAGGGACCGTTCTCTCAAAGACTACCTTGCTATGAACACAATGAACACAAGTACCACCAAGACTGCCTAACCACAAGCAAAAGATCTGTATACCGCAAAAAAAAAAAAAAATATACAGGCACGTTAACAGCAACCAAAAAAGCAACAACTTAGGCACAGTTTTGAGTTATTTTCTAAAAAGACTCAGTATGTTCCAGACTAACAAACACTGCATCATAGCTTAGTCTCTCTCATTTACCCACTGTGAACCTAAAACTAATCTAATTCTAATTGCCATGGAAACAGGAGCAGAGAAAAAATCCCTTGGTGCCCCACAAGAACAGGACAGTAAAATTACCTATACATTGACACTGCTAGCAGAATGTATTAACAACACGGTACTTTGGTTTCATTTTAAGCTAGGGTGAGGTTTTTTTCATTTTGTCTTTGTTTTCCTATGAAATATGCTCCATACCCACCAGAAATCTGTTTCACAACTGAAGTTTTTTTAGGGAAGTGACCAACAATTATTACAAAATTACAGTATGCACTCTAAATATTTTTGTAAAAAAAGGATTAATCCAAAAGATATTTCTTCCTTTGACATATAGAGAAAAAAAAGGGCTGTTGGAGGACCTGCACATCAGAATAATATATTTTCCAATTATGAACAGAAGTCATATGTTCTGTATTTGTCACTCTCCCAAGTGGTTCAGATCTGTTATGCTCAACTTCACTACAATATGCAAACTGCATTAAAAGCAACGGACAGGGATTTAGATAAGATATTAAGTACAAAGCTGATACGTCAGTGCCTCACAACACAGTCTTAATTCTAATCTGGTCTTTATTAAACACATTCACAGAACACACTATTACATTATTTTATACATCCCAGAATGTAATCCGTGAGTATTAATACGGCACACAGACATTAGCATAAGTGTATTTAAACAGAAAGGAAACTAAGCAATTTGCAACGAATCCTCCATGCTTTCAAATGTATTAGACCATTTATGAATAAACTTGAAATAAACAGATGACTGAAGACCTAGCTCAACACATGCTGTTTCGTAGGTGAAAGGGTTTAACTCAGACTAAGATCTATCGAGATACTCTAAGAGATCACATAAGAAGCTTTTGTGGCAATTTCTGTTTTGGACATTCTCTAAAATTAAAATGAGGCTCCCCATAGAACCCAAGCAACTTCCTTCCTCTGGAACAACCTAGGAATGGATTAAAAGAACACTACTACTTTTGAGTAACACTACCAACAATGCTACTGCATAATCAACAGCTGAATGTTTCATAGTATTCAAAATGAAAGCTAAAACAAGTAATTATTTTTAAAAATAATTGACTGAAGATATTTGCTGCCCATACCTGCTATTCAGCATCTCAGCAATAGCTCAGCTCAAGGCTGGATAGCACATTGATCTTTTGAAGCAGGAAGGTTTTACTGAGGCAGCAGTCAAAAGCTTAATTAAAATGCAGTGAACCAAAGAAATCAGTGAAATTAGAAGCAGTCCATCCAATATGATAGATCTGTATACAGGTATTGTACACTCAAGTGTTAATGTTTTCTCATCTGAATATTTATTTACTTGGTCTTTATGTCCAGCCCATACGATAGATTACAAAGGCAATTTCTATGAGGGGAAAAAACCTCCAAGCCTAAAAGTATACCAAATTTCCTTTCCAAAAATACTGGTATATTTTAAATTCTTTGTGATTTCATTATCAAATTTCTTCAAGGGCTGAGAATGTGAAAACTTCATCGTAACTGCAGTAACAAAAGATTCCATGATTTTTCCATTACTAAGGCAAAGATATTACCCAGCTATGAGGACTTCACTTCCAGAATGTTCATTTTATGTTTCAGTTACCAAAAAAAAAAAAAAAATTTGTATCCATCATGTTACTGTGACAAAGAAAAATATTGTGATAAGTTTCTTTAGACATTTCCTAATCTGTTTTCACGCCAATCTTGACTTGTATCATTGACTCAGTACACAATATCATTCTAGAAATGTTGTTTTCCAGTAGCGTTAGGAAATCACTAATCAATTTTTGCTGCCGGGCTCTTTGAATAATTATACTTATGAAGACTAAGATTGCTTTAGATAAGTGAAATGAGATGATGGCTCTTTCAATTACTGACACAGTTTCTCAAGGGATGAAAGCTGAGGTGCATTCTAAAGTGATCTAAACACCAAAAATAACAGTATTTTCTTTGCCTCAATCTCAGATGACCTTCCAAATGCAGATAAAACGCAGTGTTTCTGCATGTCACTAATACACAGTAAGCTCCAGGCCTCCAGTTCCATAGATCATTTGGAGCTACATTCCTAACTGCACTGACGCAAGGGCACATGGAAAAAGGTTAATCAAAAAGTGATAAACCTCATACTCTCATGAGCATGATTCGTGATTCGCCTCAGGGCCATGCTATCAGATAAAAGAAGAAGTTAAGGATGCACAGACTGAGGCTAGAGATAGAAAGGGACAGAGCAAATATTCAATGGTCATAACAGATATACACTCTCTCCATCCAATGGTTCTAAAGATGAGTTTCATGTCTCTGACATCATGTGTCCACCTGGTAATTTTTAAAGTTATTTTTCCTCAACAGATCCCAATAGTCACTATTCTAGAAAGTATATCGAAGGTAATTTATTACTACTAATTAGCAGAATGAGTATAACTGAAGCCTACAGTGTTTCCCTTCTTTGGACTTAAAATCTGTTATTAGAAGAACAATTAGTATAAATAATACTTAATTACCAATTACATATTAACAATAAGAATATCAGAAACTCAACTAACATGCAACTCTATGTTAAGCTGTTAAACGAACATGGCAAGGCAAGAAAAGCTTTAAATGGCAGGCAGCAAGAACACTAGTAATACTCATTCCAAAGACTGATCCAAAATCATCAAGTTTAAGCGATACCTACAGCTTCTTCCCTGACAAGATAATAAAAGAATCAACTGCAACTTAATAGGATTGAAAGATACAAATGCACATACTTTCCCTGAAGCTGGGTAAAATTTTTTTTTTCTTTTTTTAATATTACCAACCTCCCTGCGTTTTACTAGCTGAATGGCTAGTACAATCTGACCTTCAGAAGAACTCTGTCCCATGTCAAAAAAATTGATACAATAATTTCATTTTTGTCGCTCTGAAGCTACAGTGCAGTAACTCTACCCGGAGACCTAAAGTAATACATTCCCTTTTAGTCACTATGGCCTCTATTATAAATAGTTACATTTTCTAAGGATAAATTCGAAGCTTACAGAACACGTCAAACCGACTGTTTCAGAGCCTGATGCTTATTATTTACTAACAGTGCAGGCAGTAAGTCTCCAGCTCTCACCTTGCTATCCTGCTTAATGTCTCTCAACTGCCACCTGAAGAGAGCATTTAAAACCCTACACCCTTGGCTTCACTGCTGAGATGTTTCTCACTTGTGTCAATTGTTACATTACCTTCTTTTCTGTAAAACATGTGGACACCTGCTTCAAACTCAACTTCATACGTTTTACATCTTCATGGGGTTATGGAATCTAGTAACTACAGATATGGATTACAAACAAAACTCAAATGTTTCTCAATCCTATTATATGTTGTCATGCATTCTTATGACAACAAAATGTTTTATACCTTTTCAAGGCTGACACCAGTCATATGAAATTGAGAAAGGCTGTACATAATCCTTGCTTTCTACAGGAGTTTTAGAAAACGCAGTAAAATTACGCTCATCTCCCATTAATTAGTTCAAGATCAAAACCTAAATCTTCTTTCAATTTGGTTTTACCTCAAACTCTTAAGACTGCAAGCTGCCTAGATCCTCCTCTATTTAGCAGTTTCCTTTTCAACTCTATAGAATTCTCTATACCGACTCCCACCTGCAGTTTTATTTCATCCTCGTTTTCAAAGAAGCCTCACAGAAAATATTTTTCTTTTTTTTTCCTACTTTTTCTTACTCCCTTTTCTGCACACGCACATGTACAAACACGTGGATATAAGCCAGAAATGCAATATACTCCATGTATTCCACTGCTATAACTTTAAAAAATTGCTATAATGAGATATATATTTCAAATAGATAAACATATTTACATAATATATGTGCAGACATATAATCAATATAATCCATTTTATCCATAAACTATACGAGAGAAAGTTATTAACAAAAGCTTTATATTTAAGACAGATAATCACACATGGGTACTCAAGCACAACCATAGACTAGCTTCTTTCAATTAACTAATCAAGAAGGACGAGAAGGGTTAAATTTAGCTACTCCAAATGAGTTGTATATATTTAACACTGTTTTGTGTGACTGGGCAATCTTTTAAGCATTCAATTTTTTTGCCCATCCCCTGCCCTGTTACTGTAACTAAGACTTCTCCTGTGTACAGGACATCCCACATGCCAAGTTGTGGGGCAAACCCATATTGCAGGCTCTTGTCACAAAACGACTAACGCAAAGACCACAAAGAGCTTCTGACCTCTAACAGACTGAACACAGACTTGCACCGCTGACAGTGTAATTATTTCAGAAATTATTAAAACAAACTCAGCTTAAGGCTTTGTCCCATCTGACGCTTTCACCTCTTATTAAGCACCACAACACAACAAATAGCATGCATGTTTTTAGCCCACCTATCTGCAGTCTATTATATTATTTATTATTTAATTGTTTTCCTGAAGGCACAGCTAATGCAATTTCAATTAAAATTGCATGGAACAAAAACATGAGTTTACCATTTCAAAACATTTTATACTAATAATAGGATGTGACCCAACACCATACAGTGTATGGCTTCTTTAAAATAAAAGAAACCAACTAAAACTTGCATTTAGTTACAGTTACAAAAGCATTCTGTAGAAACAGTTGAAACATCACAAGCTATTAGAGTGGGATATTCCTTCAACATTATTCTAAAGGCCACAGCATGATGAGGAGTATCAGGTATGTTTTTCCATGCAAGTATTCTTGGTTTTCCCAAGATTTTTTTTATTCTTAATTCAAAAATAGCACACTAATGCGTTTTCTTCTTTTCTTTTTTTTTTTTTTTAATTAAACTGCAGAATCCACCAGTAATCCAAGTCATTCTGGATTTTTTGTTGAATCTTTGCACACAGTAGTATAAAAATATCCAGTATATCAATCCATACTGTGTTAAGCCAGAATACCTATTTCTTACAGACTCCACCAGCAAGTTTCACGTTACCTCACCAATATGAAATGTGCTCAGCACTGATACAATGCTGAAACACATTGGTTTGATTGGGTACTTCTAAACTATGACTAGAGGATGTTTCTTAACACCTACCCCACAAAAGCAAATCCTATTTCAAGCCGTCTTCTGCTGAGACAAGATCAGGAAAGGCTTCCCCTCACTCCCAGGTCCCTTCCAGCCTGGGTGCCACAGAATGGCAATCTTGGTGCCATCAGCAGCTGTACGATGTTTCAGCCGGGTCCCTGCTCAGGATGCTTGGGGGCCTGAACTCCTGACACTTAGGGCCTTCAGCAGCAAACTGTATGAATAAAATCATGTTGATACACAGTCAAAATAGACTGAACAAAGAATGGAATGCATTTAGAATAATTTAGAGCATTAGCTCTATTCTTAATTATAATAATTCTCTTTAATTATTATTGAAGACTTAAGATATATTATTTTAGACATGCTGCATATGAGGCATAAGATGCCTGTTGTGTGACAACCCTTGAGACTGACTTTCATAAAGATCTATTTGTAACTGGTTTGGAAAGGAACAACAAAGGACTTGGGTAAGTAGAAAACAGGGTATCACTCCAGTAAGACAAACCATCCATGAATTTCTACATTGCAGCCACAAGAAAGTGAGTTTTCAATGACATCCCATTGTGTAATGAAAGCCATCAAGCTCACAGAAGAGAAGCACATTATTGAAATGATGTAGCTAACACAGTGGAGTCGATCTCGCACCATGGGCTTACAGCTTAAGACTGCAGAACTACTTCGCAAAATCACAGTTGTTTTCTAGTGAAATCTGACATATGACATGGCTCCAAAATTCAAGCCAAACATAAAGCAAGAATCAAAAAACAACAACAAACCCGCCCTAACTGAAGTCTAATTCTGATACATAGGCTTCTTAAACTGTCAGCAGCCATTAGATTTGGGGAGCACGTGACACACTATTTCAGTGATTTTAATGTAATGGATTATTTGAGCAATACTAGTCCAAACAACAGTGGTTACAAAGCCAAGCTGGATCACGAAATTAAAACTTTTTCCATCTTGATTTTGGAAATAAAGCAAGAATAAAACACCAGTCTTCATATGAGACCTCAGCTCACACAGACCCACTTGCTAGATCTTTTAGTCTACCTTAAGTATTATTTTATCTTCTAGAGGTTCATGCTATTTTATGCTTCCAAAGAAGACTGAATGAGAAAGATCTCAAGTGCATTTCTGGGCTAGCCAAAAAATGGAGTCTAAAATTAACTCAAATTTAGATGCAAATGCTAAGACTGCTCAGCCTTTCATTAAATATTCACAGCTTTGCACTGCTATCTGCATGCCAGTACTCTCTCAAGTTGATTTTGGCTCCTTGGCATAACTACACAAGTTAATGCCGCAAATGGACATTCAGCCACAACTCACTCTCACATACTCTACAGAAACCCTTTCTTCACTGAAAGGGTCCCAGGAGTCCAAAGGCTTATTCCAACCTGACACTAAGGGCAGGACTTCTATTAAATATAATGGGCACTTTGTGTCAAGATTAAGAGGAAAAATATCTTGTACTCTTAGAGAAGTAGTTATACATTTTTACGTTACTGCTAGATTCAAACACTTTATTCTAAAAGTTTATTCCCAGGGGTTACACAAAATCACTCTACATCAAAAGAAACTCAGACCTGCAGAAGTTACATCATTAATGGGCAAATAAAAGCTACATTATACAAGATACATCTATATTGTCACAGACAGAGATAGTAAAAATCCAGAAAAAGTGATTCACATTGCAATATTAAGCATCCTTACTTAACAAATATTACAGATTAACTAGCATTATGTATGACCTTTAGTGGTGGATCCACCAGCGTGACCAAAAATTATAGTTTATATGGATTTCACACAGTACAGCCATTCACATATGGGCATTAGGCTGAGCAGCATTAGATTCTCACTGTAATAAAAAACACTTTCATTCAGCTTAGTTAAGCTGTGCAAATGAGGTCTCATGCATCTTACTTAAAACTTACATCTTATTTACAAGGGAAATGTATTCTTCCAGAGAAAGAAAATTCTTATTGTGTACATGCCATAATCACAATGAAATCTAGAGAGCTCCAACAATTCTGTCCCTTCCCCACCCCTTACATAAACACTTCTCTTTCTGTCTTAATGAAAACAACATCTGTATCACCATTCTACTATTCAGAGAAAATGGGAACAGAACTGATTTAGGTTAGGGCTAGATTAAGATATCTTCACCTACTTTTTTTTTTTTTTTTTTCAGTTCCCTGTTCTAGTAACATGACTTGTTGAACTCTCTCAAGGACTGAGTGGCAGAAACTTAAAAACACCTTCTTAAGTGTCTCCTGAGAAATTACATTGATTTCATATAATATAATATTAAATGGATTAAGCTCAAATATGACCATTTTCCAACTTTATTACACACTGTCAAATGCCTTAATTTTAATAAATTTCACAGGGTCAGCGGCAAAGTAAACTGAGTACACAGTACAACAAACTTGATTATAGTTCAAAGGCTGGCAAGGCCTTTTTGGTTTGTTCTACTTGTCAGCAAAAAACTCACAAAGAAGCTTTGAAACTACCATACCAGTAAGATTCCCACACTCTCGATGTTTGAGTTACTGCAGCCTGGCTGACCACAGACTCAACAAGAGAGTAACATACTGACTTCCATAAAAGAAGCTATGTCCCTACTTTAGTTGTCTGCAAATATTTTATTCATTAAGACAGGATAAATTGGAAACAAGACAGGCAGACTAATACTTACGTGCAAGCCATTTAGGACTATCACATTTTACACATAACTAGAGCCTACCAGAGCATACACAGAGCCTAAAAAAAGAATCAACCAAGGCACACAACTCTGAACTTGTATTTCAAAGTAACTTCAGCATTAGGCTCCATCTAAATAAGATGGGTTTGAAAATTAGCTCTCAAAATCCAAACCAGAATGGAACCGTATTCCAGGAGATAAGGTGTCATCTGTCTTTTCAAAAAAAGGTGCTTCATTTTACTAAGATTAAGCTTTTAGTAGAATGGGCTGGTAATGTAACGTAGTATCTGTTTCTAGAGTTATCTTCCCATGTTAATTGTCCAGAGCTACCATCTGAGAAGGAGAAGTTTTATTTTTAAGCTGCAGAATGCTGCGAGAGATGGACCTCTTCAAACGCTGCTCCAGCCAGCAGCTTTTCTTTGTACACATTGATAAAGTTACAGGAAAACAATGACAGCAATGGTTGTCCTGACAAAGTCTGCAGGTATCCAAAGCACTTAACAGAAAATTGGCTTTCTAGCAACATCAAACAGTCCGAGGACCATGCTGAAGCTTGCTGATTAACTGATAAGTGAAATTCAGGAGTAGAGCTAATCTCAAACGCCTAGCTGGCAGCTAATGTGAAGAAAATCAGCCTCAGGTCTCAAATGCTGTCAAGGAAGGTTCTCTCAAGTTATTGCTATTGATCTGTAGGACCATGATAACCTGTGTGTGGTGCTTCAACGAGTCTTTGGTTAGGGTGTATATCAGATACTGGTATCTTAACTAGGAAAAGATTCTCTAAAGGATAATTTGTAACAAACTATACCCTATCTTGTATCACAGAAAACACAAAATGGCAAAAAATGAAGACGACAACTGTGGCATTCAACTACTTTTCTGAAAAGAGAAAGAAAACCAATAAAATCAATGCAAGTATCGAAGAAGCTGGCAGAAATGATGAGGAGGGGGGAGCAAATAGTACAGCGATAAAAAGAATAATTCCATGAACAAAACAAAAATAAAATGTCATTGAAAAATGGGAAAGACACACTAATAGAAATTACAGTGTTATGCAAACAGTCTGCTATTTCTTTTCCACTCCTACATTCAGGAAAATCGCTAAGTGCAGTTGCTAAAAAGCATCTAGAATACTACTGATTCTTGTTAGACAAAAAGTCAAAGAAAAGATTCAAAGCTTACTAAACAGAAAGCAAGTTTCCCATAGCTTTTATTTCAGAAAGTTTTTCCATATATAGGCAGCTAACAGATCCCAGCTCAAAACAGACTTCATACATCTGAGATAGCACACACACACAATCTAGACTAGAAATCTAGAGCTGCAAATCTCCTCCTCTCCTCCCACAAACCCTAGCATAAGGTGATACTGGCCAGTCTCCTTAAAACTCATGTGTGTAGACATGCATGTACAAGAACTTTGCACGCTGTAGGTACACGTGCAGTATGTATCTATACAGCTGACATGACTAGATGGCTACAGGTTCGACATTAATGAGATGCAGCCACACAGTTATAGACCACAAAGGCATCAGAAATGAAAATTAAGTGTATGCAACCAGTAGATCCTGTCTTTTCTTTACCCTTCTCCTTTATCTACTTGTTGCTTCAGGCAGTTCAAAGGAAGATATGAATGCAAACAACTGGGCGGACAATGAGGAGGGAAAAATTAGAATAAATTAAGCATGAACAATAAAAATAATCCTTCCTGCAGTATATACGTACTGAGCACATAACCATTTCAACCTTCCTAGTATTTTGTTACCAACAAACAAAGGCAAAAGCACAGAGCTACACCCAAATGCCTATGCATTTTGCACTTTCAGAATAATTTATGGGTATTGCTCCTTAGGGCTTATAGTAAAATCATAGTTCTCCAAACTTAAGAACTGCTTTTACAGCAATCGATTTAATCAATTTACTGAAGTCAATCAAAGCAGTGTTAATATTATTTCTATGTAGCTATACATAGCCACCAGCTGCAGGGTGGTGATGCAATACGGATTTTCCTGGGACTTACCATTTTTCTTGGTATTACCTGAAGCAGCATACGCTTTCTGCCACATTACACAGATGCAGATACAAAGCAGCACATTCCTGCCACAGAATGGGGTTCAGCTGTCACTGAACACAGCAGAAAAGCAAAAGAAAGTATGGGAGGTCTATCCAACACAAATAACTAAATTCCTGCATCTCCCATACTGTCAGAAGTGATAGGCTCCTCTAAAGGGTGCAGTTGTATTAGGACCCTCCTTAGAACTAATCTCTGGAGGCACCTATTGCTATCCACTGACTGCACTTGGAACCTAAGGGAATTAGCCTTCTAACTTAGTTAAGCTGGGCAGCGTAAACACCTTTTCTCCAGCTCTGCTTTCCACAGTACATCAGATAACACGGGTTTTGTTATTCCATGACCTAGCAAGGAAACATTTTATTGAGACACAGCCACAACACTTCTGGAGGAAATTACACTAAGGCCCTCATTCGTATACCTGGTGTAAGAGATATTTCACAGCATGTACTGGAGCAGGGAAACAAACAAATGGCTGAGCAGGAAAAGCTCAGCAATTCGATTCATCATAATGGTCTCCAAGGGAAATATAAACGTATGAGAAGAAAAAACTAATAGCAAGTTTTAAGCTGTTTGTTAAATTATTTCTCAGGAAGACTGAACTGCAGGTATACTAAAAATTTTAGGTAAAGCAGATGTTGTTTATCACAATAGTTAGGAGCTTTCAAAATTATTTATTTAATCAGTGCTATGTTATGAGCTGGCTTTTATAAGAATTTGATGTAATTTAAAAAAATAATAAACAGTGAAATCTGAAAGTACAGATAACCACTAAACTTGAAAGTCCAGCTGTTACCAAGGGCCACACTGTTGTCTCTTAGGACAATTTCTACAACAGCTGTGGGAGATAGATTGTACTTTTATTCTCCATTTTTAAATCTAATTAATTCAAGAGAGACAATCAATGGATTTCACTGGAACTTTCCCAGCTTTTACGAGGACAAACAACTAAATAATTTAGCACCTAGTAAGACAAAAAGGTCTTTTTTTACTAAACTGAATCCAAGTACTCTTAAAAAATCATTCACATTTATACAGAATTTATTCTTACTACTGTTAGAAATGAATCTGTAAATTTTTAAACAGAGATACTTCTTTGCACCTATAGAAACTGAAACTTAAAAGTGTGTGTAGTGAACTTACACTTAACTGTTTAATCCAATAAATACATCTGAATAGCTTGTTGCTGTTGGGAAAGAGCATCATAGAACAGCAGAAAACTAACCACAAACCTTAGCTTTACTTATTGGTTACTTCAAAGTTGTATGCATTATTACAAAACACATATGGCAAATTGGTAATTAGGAAAACAGATGAAAATGGACATTTTTGTATCACTATGCTTATAAAAAACAAGCAGAGGATATTAACGTCAAAGTAACTGTTACTTCTAATACATTCTGCAACTTGCTATACCTTTCTCAAGTATTTATAATTTTTGCTAAATTTTTGTGGATCATTTTATGGCAATGTACATTTG
Organism: Rynchops niger; assembly: GCA_013400035.1. Lineage (NCBI taxonomy): Eukaryota > Metazoa > Chordata > Aves > Charadriiformes > Laridae > Rynchops > Rynchops niger. The sequence goes on along the minus strand of VXBH01007880.1, from coordinate 716,390 downwards.
AATACTCACTATTTATGTTTTACCAAGAATGGCAATGGTATACTATTATTTTAAGAATGTCTTGCTCAGCGTGCAAATACAAAAGAAAGATTATTTACTTGGGTAACAGATAACTGCAATGATTCACTCTGGCTATCAGTTTCTTTAATTTCATAATAAAATTAATATCTTTTATATTATATTAGAGAATAACAGATCCTCAAAGGAACTTGCTATTATAAAACCGAAAGGGATGAATGCCTTTGCTTCTTTCTGTATCCCTTTCCCTGTCCACGAATCACGTAACATTGAACTGCTAAAAAGAATGCCTTCCTGACCTACAGACTCTCTACAAACTTCAGGTACCTTTCAATTCACAATATTTTCTCAGAGTGTAAAAAAAGTCAGGCTTTAAACCACTAACCTAACTACAAAAGAACTTCAACAAGACTCAATCTTAAGCATCAGCTGCAGTAGAGCTACATTAAAAAACACTGTCAGATTTGCCTGGCACACAGGTTTAATCCTTCTGCTAACTCACTCCCCCCCGAAATGTGTTTTCATTTCAGAGATTACTTACCAGCAACCTTTATCATCAATTGTCAGGAATTTCTCTAATGACTTATTTTTTCTCCATAGGGAAAGGAACTCCTCAAAAACTAAGAACAGGTGGGTTTTTTTCCTCTAGGGAAACTCCTCTCAACTTTTCTTAATACCAAAACAAAAAAAGTGTATTCTATTTATCTGATATACTTCAGTGACAGCTCCTAGTAGGAATTACTTAGTTTTCCACGCTTTCAGCCTGGCTTTCAATCTGAAGAGACTTTGCTGCACTGCCACCAAGGATGGAACAGAAGGGTGCACGGGGCGTACAGGACAACACATGCCTCTTCAATTTTCTTTGCAATCACTTCTTCCCTTTATTCTCTCTCATGCTGCTAAGGAACAAAAGCATAAACATTTCTCCCTTAAACTAAGTGTATTATGATTTGATGTTGCAAAAACATCTACACAAATATACAAACAAGTGAGGCTTCTGCTTTTTACCAGCGCCTTTATCTCTTCAAGCACACAAAAGGAAAACTTCAGTGACATCGTGAATGTAACTACCAAAATTTTATCTCACAAAGAGCTGAGCACAATTCATTAAAATAAAGGATTATTTCCTTAACTTTAGATTATTTCCTTTAATTTATTCATATTTCAAAAGGAAAAGAAGAATACTTCAAACCTGAATGAGCCCTAACATATAGAAGTTCAGACTGCAGGAAAAACAATGGATATAACAGATGCAGTCATAAACATAATATTCTGACTAAAAGATACCTTTTTCTTGTTTCAGCCTCAAAATACAATCCAAGTAACATTAAATCATAGAATATTTTAATAAAATTCTATTCTGAGTCTTCATTCAATAGTCTTATAATGAGTATTCATTAATATTTGTTCACAAATTTAAAGGGGACTTCTTTAAAAAAAAAGTGAAGAGGATCCTTTTAGCAGACAAATTCAGTAATTTAGAAATATTGATCCCTAGAATCCCTCAAATTTGTATCAACTATCACAAAAATATCCAAGTCAGTCCCCAAATCACAATATTTCATTGTGTTTTTCAGTAAGAATTAGCAATATCATTTAATTTGGTTTAGAAATTTATTATTTATAATAGACTATCCAACTACAGACAGTCCCCCAGCCATCTGTGATTTCTATTTAATTTTACAAGGAAGTAAAGCAAATCTGCAGCCATCAATATGTCCAAGAAAGATCACATGTACATCACAGCTGCTTAAAATTATCTTATGAATTTTTGCAGAATTCCCGTTTCAGTTATCACACAAAGAAAAAGAATGGTTTTAATTATTTTATGTAAGCTTGAACTATCTTTTGTTTAATTGTAGTCTCAACTGAATGACTCTCTGTCTCGAGGGAACACAAGCGAGAACAGTAGGTAAAAAGTGAACTCATCCACAACCACAATATTCTTTTCATACTGAAGGTAAACACCAAAACAAGGAAGGTAACTAATACTTCTAGGGAAAATATTTCTACACCAAAAGAAAAAAAAAAAATCATGAGTAAAATGAAGGTCAGTAAAATGAAGTTCTTCATCACATGAAAAACTTTTTGCTGAATTTATGCCACATTACCTATGACTAATTTTATATTCCTTTCCCATTAAAAAGGAAACTGTAGAATCTATAGAAAGAAGAGCAGAGTTCCTAACAACAATAACACGGCAACACCTAGGAGTCAGAAAAGTTGTCACTTGTCCAATATATTACTGTGAGAGACTTTTCCCCTAAAACTCATCTTTATTTAGCATACTGACTAGGTCACAGGGAAATTATCTGGGTGCAAATAGAATGAAACCTAACAACCGTAAAGCAATCTGTAAATCAATTTTTAAAAACTGCTCCAGCTCTTATCGTTAGAAGAGTATAAAAATGAGACAACACCAATAAATGAGCCTCAATACAGCACATGCATAATTTGGCATTTGTATTTAGTTTTTGCTAAATGCATTTTGCAGAGCTGACAAGTGCTAAATTGGCCTGAATGTAAGACAGTCCTGAATATCAAGTGACTCACTTCACAGAACAAATAACCAAACGAGAGTGAGATTGTGCCAAAGCACTATATCTGGAATATGTTAGTCTTGGTGAAAGACCCTGATAGAGTGGCAGTGGAACATGAAGAAATTTCACATTTCTCAACAGTGCGCAGTCACTTTAGAAGACCCAACACATTTCCCACAGCAACCCAAACTCTTGCAGCCGCTTGAGTCCCTGTTCAGAAGCTAAATCAGAGCTGGAGAGCATCTGCATGGTTTTGGAGCCTCGTGATCCTACACTAGTCCGGCAACCTCAGCACTTCTCAGTTGCACGACTAGATGCAAGATTAGCCCAGATAACAAGATCAGAATATCAAAGACCAAACAAAATATACTTTTGCTGATTCTGGAGTCAGAGAGATCTTTAGAAGAGACCTGGGATGCATAGAAACAGGGAATTATAACTGAAATTCAATTTGCTTTCTAAGATGGCATGGACGTAATCAATTAATCACAGCTTCTACTTCACAAAATACTCCTTACAGAAGCAACAAGATAGAAACTGAATAGTAAAGAATTACGAGGGCTGTCAGGAACAAAAGACAACGATATCCAGCATTCAGTCAGTATTAATGTGGATCAGGAATCTTTTTCATTTTAGCAATTCCGTCAATAAATAATTCTAGTAAAAGAAAAATCAATTACTCTTTTTAAATGACACTACTTTTGTTTCCTGAGGTAGAAAAAAAAAAACCCATCACATTCTCGGCCATTTTCGCTTTTCAGTATATAAAGGAACTTTCATCTATATCTTCTCATCCACTTTCTTCAGAATTTTCTTCCTACTCATTGTAGAAGTGTTCCCAGACAGTACAGATTCTCCACAACAATAGGCAGCATAAAACCTTGGTTTAACCTTGCCCTGGCAAAAACAGCATCAACATACCATAATGCCATACTTTTCTTGATAGGGTTATGAGCAGTCAGACAATTAGTGACTAAAGGGATCACNCAAACAGTAGCTTTCCTAATTCTGAAAAGCACGAATCTTTGTCACTTCAGTGGGTCACCTCACCTTCCCATGCTTCAGGCTCTCTGCAAATTAAGACAGCTCTTTGCTAATTCACTGCAGTGCTGCAAAATTTAATGAACTTGCAATAAATTTTTGAAGTGTCTTGAGCACTTTATACTGTATGTCAGATTCTACTTATAATACGTTGTAATAAACAAGTTCTGCTGTACTTTTTCAAAATAATTTCAGAAAAGACACATCTATAGATTAACAATTCATTCCAGCTGTAATGATCTAAACCTGTTCCTAATCTGTATCCTGACATCCCTCCTATGGCGAGTGTGACAGAAGTTTAGTGGTGATAGATGGACCCTCACTCATGTTCTAATGTGCTTTCATTACCTTCTCACAATGCTAATTGCTTCGAAGGACAGAAAGCTTCTTTAGCCATACACTGGTAAACAGAGCCAAACATGTGAGAAACATAGAGAAACATACTTCGTTTTTTCAGTCTTTGTTTTATAGTGAGACCTCAAAACCAACTTGTTCTAGAAATTCCAAGATAGCTTTATAAGAAACGGTACTGTATTATTTATCAGTTTGCAGATTACTTGCATCCAGAGCACAGTAAAACTGCAGGAGAGGCAGCAAAATTGCTACTTCTATTCATAACAAGAGAAAAAAGAGACAGTAACTCTCCTGTCTCTTCTCTCTGACCCACTAAACCTCCTACCCTACTTCCCATCTTAAGAGACATGGAAATCAGCAACAGTAGCAAAACAAAGCAAATCACCAAAACAGAAAGTATACCACATTGTCAATCAACAGCAGGGTTTGGGTTTATTGTTGGCAGTGTTTTGTTTTTTTAAACACAGAAAGAGTAAAAGCAGACAACTGCTTAAACAGGCAGTAGACAGGGACTGGGGAAATAAAACACAAAAAACAGAGGGCCAGAGTAATGAAGTCATAAAGCTTCAGTGGGAAAGTCAGAAAAATTTCACGAAACACAGACCCAATTTAAACCATCATTGAAACTAAAAGCAACATTGTAACTATTAATATAAGTGTGGCCAAATGCATCAAATTTTTCTAGCAATGACCAAAAAATAATAATCTACTTGAGATACAAAAATAACTGAAACAAAATTTAAAATATTCTGTTGCGTAGCTGAAAATTTATCTCCTTTAAAGCTGGAAATCTGACATGAAAGCTAAGCTATGTCTTATGCAGACACATTCTGAAAACTTCAGAAAATACGTCTGAATGATCAGTGAACCTAAGGAGAAGCAGCAGAGATACAGCGTGACAGAATGCATGACTCACAGAAGAGTAATTTGTTTATGTCAAGCAAGAGATGCAGACTACGAAACTTTCTCATTGTTGTCCAACACTTATGCAAACCTAGTGAACCCTAGCACTGATGCCTGTCCAATTAACGTCTTATTCATCTGTCTCAGCAAAGAAAAAAAAAAATCATAGAATGGTTTCAGTTGGAAGGGACCTTTAAAGATCATTTGGTTTCAACCTCCCTGCCCTGGGCAGGGACACCTTCTGGTAGACCAGTTTGCTCAAAGCCTCATCCAACCTGGCCTTGAACACCTCCAGGGATGGGGCATCCACAGCTCCTCTGGGCAACCCGGGCCAATGTCTCACCACCCTGGTAGTAAATAATTCCTTCCTCATATCTCATCTAAATTTCCCCTCTTTAAAACGGCTCCCCCTTGTCCCATTGCTATACTCCCTGATAAAGAGTCCACCCCCATCTTTCCTGTAGGCCTCTTTAGGTACTGGAAGGGGCTATGAGATCTCCCCGGAGCCTTCTCTTCTCCAGGCTGAACCACCCCAACTCTCTCAGCCTGTCCTCTCAGCAGTGGCGCTCCCGTGCCCTGATTATCTTCATGGCCTCCTCTGGACCCACTCCAACAGCTCCATGTCCTTCTTATTTTGGGGGCCCCAGAGCCAGACACAGTACTGCAGGTGGGGTCTTCACCAGAGTGGAGTAGAGCAGCAGAATCCCCTCCCTCAACCTGCTGGCCACACTGCTTGTGATGCAGCACAGGACATAGTTGGGTTTCTGGGTTGTGAGCACACATTGCTAGCACATGTTGACTGTCTCATCAAGCAACATGCCCTAGTTCTTCTCAGTACTGCTCTCAAACCATTCTCCACCCAGCCTGTTGTTGTGTTTGGGATTGCCCCAACTCACATGCAGTACCTTGCACTTGGCCTCATTGAACTTGTTCATGAGATTTCCGTGGGCCCATCTCTCATGCCTGTCCAGGTCCCTCTGGATGACATCCCTTCCCTTCAGTGTGTCGGCTGCACCACACAGCTTGTGTTGTCAGCAAACTTGCTGAGGGTGCACTCGATCTCACTGTCCATGTCGCTAACAAAGATGTTAAACAGCACTGGTCCCAGTACTGATTTCTGAGGAATGACACTCATCACTACATTGCTGCTCTTAAAACATAGACGTAATCCCTCACTACATCTCAAGATACCATAAAAGTTTACAACAGTTTGTTAGTCAGGTTATTAGTAATAATATTATTCAATATAATAAAGGGAATTCCAAAACTTTAATTTACATGTCAAAATGGTGAACCACTGTATATGCAAAGGTAACAAGCTGGTTTTTTCTTTAGGATGTTTTTGGACATTCCACTAACTTCAGAGGCCATAAGTTTAGAAAATGGGTAGCTAAATTAAATCCCTAAAGTTAAACACAGTGAACATTCCTTGTCCCCTCCTGCCAACCTTTCTTAGCATTATGTTGCTACACCTGAATTTCCAAAGACACGATGCCAATCCTACAATGTTGACAATGGCTAAGAAAGATATCTTACCATGTCTTATATCTTACCTGTTTACTGAGTAACTATTTGAGACCTGTCATCAGCACAGGCGAATTCCTGCCACGCTTCAAAAAACAGTAAAGCACAAATGGTTCCAACATACACTGCTTACTACTGTTTGTATGCAAAAGACTTCCTTTTCAAAACTATTGATTTGATACATCACAAGTGCAACATTTATCTTTAAGAGATATATCACAATTCATGTAACGCAGAAAAAGGAATTTACTTGTTAAAACATAATATATCGTGTACCTTGATGAACCCAAATGTCATACGCCTGTCTAAGCACGTGTAAGTAACACAGAGCTCCAAAAGAAGGGCAACAAAAATAAACACAACTTGAATAATAAATAACGGGTTGTAATAATTTTGTGCTGCTGTAACGCATGAGGAAGTAGGCTTAGAAATGTGAAGAACATGACATTTCTACATACACTATGATACGTGATTCCAGGGTTTTTTTTGTTTGTTTTTGTTTTAACTCAAACAGCGTCTATAGTCTTGAATTACGTAACATATTTGAGACTTGAATGCAGTTCCAATCTACAACAATCAAAGAAATGTTGCACATTAACATAATCTATGTAAAATTTCAACCTCTTCAATGTAAAGAAACATCTATCTGAATTTATTTACAAATGCTACTTTCCAGTACTTATGAAAACCAAACAAATCTATTATGCTATGCCAGCTAATGTCAGATAAACAGCAATAAAGTTTTCTTCTTCAGTACAGATATAAAATCTTAACCAAGTATTTATTGTCTGCTCTGATGGAATGCAAATACAGAACCTGGGGGTGTGGTGGTAGTGTCAGTGACTACAGACATTCAAATCTAAAGGAAAATTCTCCAGAGACTAAAACTCATCATTACGAATGTAAAACATCTGCATTCTGGCACTATCCCTGGAGAGAGGCTGGGAAACACCATCTGAAATAAATTATTTATAGGCATCTTTAAAACCAATACCTATACTTCTTAAAACATTTTATCAGAAAGAAACATTGCACCTACAAGACAGGCATAGCGCACAAATACAGAAATGAACAAGGAGGACCTTAGGTAGTTGCCGTAAAACATTGTCTAACTTTTACCAACATTTCTCGATGTTATACTTAGCACTCATTTGAGAACAGAAAGGCTTTTGCCAAGGTCACCTAGTTTCACATTATCTTCTGTATCCTCAGATGGAACAACATTTACAAGTTCCTACAGCATCACAAACTGAATTAAAACAAGTATTGAGCAATAACGCACTAGGGAAACTATTTTTAAGTCTTTTGTCGTGGTGAAAACTCCCAGATAACAAAAGAATTCAAATTGCATTACACTGAAGTTCTATTTCCTGATGACAACAGGTTCTGCACTTAAAATACACAAGATAAACTGCAGTGTAAAACACCATTATATAGTACATTTGCAAAAATGAAATATCTTAATCCCTGAGGCTAGGTCTGCTCTGCCTAAAACCAAACTACACACAGAGCAAGAAGCTTTAGCAACAATGAGAACACTATTGTTTCATAGTATGAAAACTTTTACAGGTAAAGAATGATAACAATTGTCAGAACATTGATTTTACTGAAGTTAACGATAACTTAACTCCAGCGCACTCTAGACTTCAGCAATTCAGCAGCAAAGAGATTGTCAAAGAAAATCACCACAACACGAATAGTGGATGTCAGGCTGGGATGGAGTTAGTTTTCCTCACAGCAGTTGTACAGTGCTATGCTTCTGATTGGGGACTAAAACAGGGTTGGTAACACACCTGTGTTTTGGCTATTGCTGAGCAGTACTTACACAGCGTCAAGGCTTTCTCTTTTCCCACTCTGGCAGAACACCCCCAGGGAGTAGTCGAGAAGCTGGGAGCTGGACCTGGACAGCTGACCCAGACTGATGAAAACGTTAACCCATGCCATACAATCCCATGTTTGGCAATAAGAATTGAGGAGAGGTAGCCACTGCTCAGAGCCTGTCTGGGCACCGGTCTACTTGTGGACTGTTGCAAGTGATTACCTTTGCATCACTTGCTGTGGTTTTCTTCCTTCCTCTTTCCTTCACTTATTAAACTATCTTTATCTTGATGCACAAGTTTTCTCACTTTTGCTTTTCCGATTCTCTTCCCGTCCCACTACAGGGGGACTGAGCAAGAGGCTGTGTGGTGCTTAGCTGCTGGCCAGGGTCACAGAATGGTAGGGGTTCGAAGGGACCTTTGGAGATCATCTAAGTCCAACCCCCCTGCCAAAGCAGGGTCACCTAGAGTAGGTTGCACAGGAACGCGTCCACGTGGGTTTTGAGTATCTCCAGAGAAGGAGACTCCACCACCTCTCTGGGCAGCCTGTGCCAGTGCTCTGCCACCCTCAAAGGAAAGAAGTTTTTCCTCGCGTTGAAATGGAATTTCCCGCGTTCCAGTTTGTGTTTGTTGCTCCTTGTTCTGTCAACCACAGTGTATGACCTGCTTCACATTCCTTTAAACAGCTCAGCTCTCTGTTGCTTGTGCTCCAAGGACAATCTGCTCATACAGCTTCAAAGCTTATGAACTGTAATTTTTAAGACTACTCTGACATAATTATTATCAGAATAAGAATTGTATAAACTTGTTATAATCATGCAAGCAATCTAAAATATGAACTAGAACATAGTAAGGAAACAACCTGACACCTACAGGAAGAGTTCACTATGAGTAATCTCACAGAATAACCCCAGAACTTGAAAATTAAGAAATAAAGGAGAGACACAAGAGTTAGGGGGGTGGGTGGGGTGGGGGAATGGCCACAACAGGATCTT
>VXBH01007880.1:676117-707182 GCA_013400035.1 Rynchops niger | reverse complement strand
TTATTTTATTAATTCAACAACAAAAAAAGTTTCTCAGATCTTTCTAGACAAATATTTTACAAACATTACTTAATCTCGAGTGACCTGTCTTCCCAGTTGTCATCACTGCTTTTTTCCACCAGCTGCTGCATCTTCTAATACCAATTATAGAGGATTCTTTAGCACTTAATTCTCCTTAAGCATCAAGATAAATTCTGCAGAAAAAGCAAGTATGCAAATAACTAAAAAATACTGGTAACTTCTGAAGACCGTTAAACATGCCTATTAAAGACGTAAATTCCAGTTGCAGGATATGGGACAAAGATACCTCCCCTTTGACCAAATGGCCCCAAGATGTTACTTTGAAACACAGTTAGAGAAATGCACATAGTTGTGCACCTGAAAGCTACAGGACCACACCAATTATCTATCCTGCTCTCCAACAGGATCAAAAAGCATCAGCTTATTAGATGCCAAATAACATACTTTTGGGAACATTTCTGCTGACGGTACTGTGGAACTGGTGAGGACCAGTAATGTCCTCAGTTCAGAAACTAAATCATCAATCCACATCCACCTCTGCTAAACCACTGCATGTATTTCCCATCATTCACAGAAGTTTCTTCAACAACTATTAATTTAGTCATCCTTATCATCAGGAAGTTCTGCCACTCTCTGAAAATTACACTTTGATAGAAGACACTACCAGCAACCTCTCTCTGCCTTTCCAGAAAAGGCAAAAAATCCAACTAAAATAAAACCCACACCACTGTCCCAACTTCTATAAGCACATTGTGCAGCTTAATTCACATACTATTTGCAAAATACGAGAATTATTTCAGATAATATCTAGCACAAAACCAGTAAACTTAGCAGTAATGTTCACCTTAACCTTATGATTAAGGACATCACACACTAGGGACATAGTGATAGCAGAGAATGGAATAACCAAGCTTTTGTTCCAGTACTTCTCAGAAACAATTTTCTGTGGAGGATTTGAAAGTCAGCACTCCATTTTCCCTGTTTTAAAAGCACATATCCACTGAAACCTAGTGTTTTCAGACTTATAGGAGATTAAGAGTTTTACATCGGTGTTTCAGGAAAAATTTAAGTAATGTCAGAAAACATAAATTTCCCATTCTATTGGTGTACAGAGTAGAGCAGCAAAGCCAATTTGTTGTTGACATTAGAAGGTGGCATTCTTAATGAAGAGATTTAGGAGTCAGGTACAATACTAATCAATAAAGTTTACAACATTTTGGAAATGCTTTATCAAAGAATTAAATGTTCCCACCACGTTTCAGCAGCTGTAGCTGAAAATTCAGAATTTTTTTCTGAAAGTCATCCCAAAATGACAGATGGCATTCTAATGCCCTCTGAAAAAGCTGACAGCATCAAAAAAGCTCCTACTGCTCATGGTAATTAAACTGATATTGCAAATGATGATAATACGTATATAAATAATACCTATGGAGTCTGAAACATCCTTCCACAAGGTCAATCAGCTTGAAAAAAATACATCTATATTTTTAGTTGGTAACACGAAACAAAAAAGCACCTTTACTTAAACAGCAGGTACGTATATCCTAGTATGGTCGAACAGCACTCAGCTTCTTGAAACTTCTACATTCAAACATTCCAGTTTAAGCAAATTGGAAATGGAGTTTCAACCTGGAGCTTGAATCCCAGTAAAACTTCCTAAGTCTTCCATTTTTAATCGCTATAAGCTGAAAAAACTGCTTTGTAAAAAGATATAGCTTCAAACCCCTTTCAAGCCTTGTTTCTTTGCTGACGCTAATTTTAAAGTATCGATTAATGCCAGAAGTAGTAACAGCTTTATGCCACGATCACCAATCTACTAGCAACTGAACACTGACGTACAACGGCTTCATAAAATAGTACCCAAAAAGATCTCAGATGACAGCAACTATTGTTATGAAACAAATTCACTCTAGATATTCTTGAGATCATCTACACAGTTACTAACTCCCATCTCTCATATATTAGTTCTCAAGAGTCTATACTCTAACAGAAAAAACCTCCAAACTCCATTGTTTTGTAACTAAAAAAATTCAGAGCTATACTATATATAATTAAATATTCATTATCTGCAAGTATTTTACATATTATATTTTATATTATAAGTTAGATATATTTGTAGAATATTTTTCCTATAAGTAGGAAAAATAATGCCATGATACTAGCACACAAAAGCTAATCCATGTTCCTATTATTTCCTAATTAAAATTGCATTTTTAAAAAATAATCTGGAAGTGACTAAGTTTTATTTATTTTTCCAATCTTTCAAAATGATCTCATTTGAATGGTACTTTATAACACATTTTGCAATTCCAGAGAATTAATCTTCTCTCCAAAAATGCATAATCTACATCTTACTAAAAAGGTGTATGCATTGCAGAGGCTTAGCACACTAGACTATCCAACCTTTTTAGCAGCAGAGAATGCACCAGTAGAATCAAGAAAAGAACTGAGGAATACAAACTTCTACCTCTTTCTGTACTAGGTTCTTAGAGAAAACACATGTGATATTAAAACTGATGAAGAAACTGTTCTGTATAAAGGTTAATCGTTCATCCCTTTTAAGAAAGTATTTGAAAACAGGGACGTAGTGGCATTACTGTATATAAATATATTGATGTCTGTAGTAGGGATTTTTTTGATTAATCCAATGCTCTTAAGCGTATCTTAAGAATAAAGTCTACTACTGACCTCCCCTTATAAAAGCTACACCATCACTGCCTTTTGGTCTTAATTGAATTTTTAATAGCTCCTATATCTAAAACAGAAATGCTGGAAGTATCAACTGGGAAGTTATACCAGTAGATGTACTTTTTTAAAAAGCAAGTTTTTCTATAAAAGCTGTGTTCATTTTCAACATTTGTAACAGGAAAACACTTAATTTTCTTTTGGTTTTAGTCAATAGTGTAGGCAAATACAGAAAGGTTGAGACTGCTGAAATGGTTTACCAGATCTCAAACACTGCTGGCTGCACTACTACACATGGTAGAGAACTGGCCTTTTCATAGTCCCTGTCCTGTCCCTTGCACCCAAGCGGGCAAAACTAGCAACAGGGAACACCCCATCATCCTTTCTGGGAAGATCTTAACATTTTTTACAAACGTCATTACACAATGTCTCCGAATGTAGGGAAGTTCATACTAATGTTATCACCTGCCAAAAGTGCAATCAGCTCTGGGATGGAAGTTTAAGGTTTTGTTCAACAGCAAAAAGCACCATTTCAAAAATCTAGGTCAAGAAACAAAAAAATACTTTATTGCCAGTTGAAGTTTCCCAGACACTATATTTTAGTGCAGGAAATATAAGCTACTTTGATTTCACCAGAACAATTAAACTTTATGTCTGTATATCTCAAAAATAATCTGAAATACTTGATTTTTCCAGTTTTCTGCAATATTTTAACAGGGACACACTTTTTCAGAAGAGTTGAAATTATACTTTTTAGTGAATTAGTTAAAAAATTACTAGTAAATTCTGTATGAAATCACATTCAAATTATCAAAGATTACACGATTGACTCAAGACTTTGGAGATGTACAATCTGGTATAGAATCTGCTGCCTTAGGCTTCAAGTTTAGAAAACAGCAAAATCTAATCATTCTGAAACACACACATTAAGTACACAGCACTATCTTCCTAACCAAAACATATTCAGTAAAGCAGATAAGGTTCAAATCATGGTAAATCTAAGCTGCAACTTGACTTGCATGAATCATTTCAGCTTTGCAGTACCATAACTCTGAGCCAAGTATTTCAAAAGAATTTCTGTTAAAAAATACAAATTAATTGTATGACAAACTTTCAAAGTTGCATGCATCAGATTATTAAGCAAAAGCATAAAACAATAGAGTTTTCTCTAATATGCAAAAGCATAAAACAATGGAGTATTCCCAGATGAACATTTATATTGACAGGACTTCTTGAAAAGCCAATTAAACTAAAAAACTCATGAGTTGAATAACGCTGCATACACTGAATGCTGGTCATTGAAGACTTTAAAACACATATATAAACTCACACTGGCACGCTAGATGGGAACCAGATGGCCTATAATGACAAGTTGGATAATACTAAAATCTAACTTATAAAGTTTATTGGTGTCATTTATGAAAAATGTTTTGTACTTTTAAACTTACTACAACTTAAGAACGCGGCATCCAAATAGCTCTGAGCATGAGAAAGAACAGAATTGGAAAAAGAGGTATTGAAAGGAATTAATGGGGTAACTACTTTCAGTACGACAGGTAGGAAAGAAAACTTACCTTTGCCTTTAAATCCTTTTATAACTACAGAACACACCATACGAGCAGACAACTATTGGCTTTAATACTCTAAGGAAACAGTTAAGGATAGGACAAAGCTCTTTCCTGCCAAAAAAAGGCAAGTTCTGTTTGAAAACAAGCATACTTGATAAAACTTTGTTCTACTATACTTTTGTATAGCTTCTAACTTCAATGATTGAGTCTCTTATTTATTGGAATTAACTTGCATACCATTTACAGTTAAATTCTCTGGATCAAGTGTAACAGCAAAAAAAAAAAAAACCAAACCCAAACAAACCTACACTGAAAATCCTATGGACAACAATAAAACTGCCCTGGCTCCCTGCCAGCACTGACTAAACCTTACTGTATGTAGAGATCCTTCAATGAAATTTTGATGCAGATTTTTTAAAAGAATTTTCAAATACTTAGCGGGGCCATTTTTAATCTAAAGGAAAGAAAAGTGAGAGCACAAATGAGTGCACACAATAGGGTTCTCAGTCAACTGAAAAAACCATTAACATATCTATTAACTTATTTCACAAGCATTACTATGCTAAACCCACAATCCAGCTGTTCAAGAAATCCACATAAAGTAACAGTTATCAGTATCATCGAATACTTGTCAGTGAATCCCATGTATGTTTGTTTCCATTGTTACAACTTTTGCCTCTGAGATAAACGGCTAATAAATTATGAAGCACTAAATTTTTCTGGGGGGGAGGAAGAGCTAGTGATGAGCGAAGTCACTGAAATGGAGTTTCTCAAAGAAAACTGGCTGCCTTTGATTCTGCTTTATGCATTACGAGCTGCTACAGAAGGTGAAGATGATTAGCACCACAACATAAATGAACTATTAGAAATCAAAGTACAATTACTATTCAAACATGGCTAAAAATTCTAAACACCCAATTTTGAAAGCAGTATTACCTATATATTATGCAATGGCTCTATTATGCTTCCATTATGTTCTGTATTACTTCGTACAAAAGAAATTAACCTAGCAAATATTTTTTATGTAATAAACAATTCCATGACAAATTAATTACATTGTATCAAAAGGCAGACCCATACAGCTCTTAAGTATCTGTTAAATGTCTAAACTATTCTGGATAAAATTACTTCTGCAGAGTATCTCACACAACCGAAAGATGCTGATTACAAAACACACCATCAGTGCAATATAAGCTTAATGCCATCACTGTCCTCTCGCACAATGAATCAAAACCTGCAGCAAACCAGACATTTTTAGGATATTTAATTTAAATTTATTACAGTACATAGTCAGAAAAAAATCTTAAACCCTGGGATAATTCATGAAGAGGTATTTAAAGTACCTCGAGGCAATCTGCTTAAGTCACATACTAAGATTCATAAGACTAACTGACCTAAGGCATTTTTCTGAAAAATAAATGCATGTATTACTGCTCAGATTACAGTCTGATAGCAAGTCTTAAGTACAGTCTCAAAAATTTTAAACACATTAATATCTACTTCTATACTACATACGCCCCTTTTGACAAAATAGTTGAATTTCAAACAATAATAACAATAAAACCTGTCAAAGTTGTATTCTCTTGCCTGCATGTTGCATTTTGGCTCAAAGAAGAAGTAGTATTAGTAGCTAGGATCTTCCAGGCATAACCAGTGAACTTTTGGCAATGAGTACAAAACACAGGCAGAAACTTCAGCGACACTGAAACCAAGGAAGTTGTTATGGTTAGGAGTTCTAAACTAGAAAAGTTTGGCATGTTCTACCAAACTATTTTGTTTTGCTTTACTTGCTAGACTATGAAAATAAGTCTTCCTAAGATAATACTGGAAATATTACAACCTGTCTAAACTGTAGAAGATATACTGATATATATACATACATGTTGCCTCAGTGAACCCTTTGATTTTTTTGTTCTGTTTGTCCCTGTAATTCAAGACTTAATTATTTCTCTGAATACAAAATCAGAACTAAACAATCAATGGGATAAGAATTCTTGAAGTTACTTGGAGATGCTCAAATAAGTATCATCCGAATTTAAAAAACCAACCAAAATTAAAATCCTGCCTGTCTTTCAATGAAATTGCAGTACCACAGAAATTTGGCAATCCATGCTATTGTTGACAACATACTGACTTGTCTCTCCGTAAACAACAGAGCTTCACTGAGAACTCATGCATGCAACTCGTTCCTATTAAGGGGTGAAAGAGAGTATTCCTGTGACATTACCTAGAGCAAAATCCCACAGAAAATGGGTGTGATATGGTAAGAGTAGTTGCAAGGAGTAAAAAGAAATACTCATTATTAGGACAGTCCAACACTGTTTTAAGTGGAACGAGACCAAAACGAAATCTTGTTTTTCTTGGTGGTTTTTTGTTTTGGTGGAGGGGTGGGGTGGTGGAGTTTGTTGGTTGACTGGGTTTTTGGGTTTTGTTTTGGGGTGGGGTTTTTTTGGTATTTTTTTATTTGGGTTTTTGTTTGTTTGGTTTGGTTTTAAGTAAGCACATTTTACACTTGGGGACCAATCTAAAGAGGTTAAACCCCAGCAGTTTCTCTATGTACTATACACTATTTTCACTGAGTAATCTAAAACAAAGATGTAAAGACAAAGTTAAATGAGTTCTAAAACATATCAGTTTTGTCCTTACTCTTTCACAGAAGTTAAACTGAGTGTTGTACACAGAAAAAAAAAAAATCATATTTCATGTTTACTGATACCTGTTCTTTACAGTTGCTTCTTTGTCATTTATTTAATACTCGAGAAACCAAACCATTATTCTGCAACTACATTATTTAGTAGGCAATTCCAAAAACCATGGAAGCAGCAGACTGAAGCTCACAGCTCTACGGAAATTTATTTTTTCATGAGCACATACTATTTTAACAGACATGCCAAGTGTGTTCACAGGAGGAGGTGTGGCTATGAACCACAGGGTTCTTTCACTGAACAGCAATTCTATATAAATCAAAGCCAGAGTTTTGAAGCATATCCTTTAACTTCTAGAGTTTAAGGCAGGCCAACAAAATTTGTTACAAGAAGGATAAGTAAAATCTCACACCAGCCAAAGCCAGCACCCAGACACTGATGAAATAAATTTAAGACAGTCATACCGTATACTGTCCTTCAAGTGGAATACACAATCTGCCTCTGATTTGTAAGACCTAGAGCATTCCCCATCAAAAAGTAAATTCCAAGAATACTGATTTCCAAGATTCCCCTGAAAGTTAGCAAATAGTTCTCAAACCACTAACAACCATTTGTATTCTGCCCGTCTCAGTCCTGGAGGCCAATTACAAGCTGGCTTTAACATCCAAGATTTCAGAATACAGATGACATCGGTGGCCTATGCTACCATATCTTGCTTATAGGAGGCTTTTTGTTTTTAAAGAAATCATAGGAATTTATTTACAGCCTCTCAAAGAACATTAACTTGGCTACCTCATCTTAAACTCAAATTTTGGAACACGTTGCATAATTTGGAATGGACAAAATCTCAGCTAAGAGCAAACTTTTAAATTTTCTGATTCATTCATTGCTAATACATTAGTAATACAGCAGAATAGCTCCTTCTGCTCAAAGACATATGCCAAAGCACTCTTCTCACCATAGGTACCAGCATGTAACATTCAGTCAGCCAGAACAATTAACATAGCTTCATAGTCAGCATTTTAATTTCTATCTTGAGTATATTTGAAATCTAAAAATCAAATGTCAAAAAATAATGAGCAGCCGCAGCAGTTATGACTTTTCTAGAATTACTAATCATTTTTCCCTGGCTATATTGTACTTTTTGGCAAAATTCCAATAGGCATTTTTTTGCTAAATGGAGTGTGCATCTTGGGTTGTTTTACTCCTACCTGAGGAATCACAGAATTGTCAGGGTTGGAAGGGACCTTAAAGATCATCTAGTTGCAACATCCCTGCCATGGGCAAGGACATCTCCCACTAGACCAGGCTGCTCAGAGCTCCATCCAGCCTGGCCTTAAAAACTTACAGGGATGGGGCTTCCACCACCTCTCTGGGCAACCTGTTCCAGTGTCTCACCACCCTCATGGCGAAGAACTTCTTCCTAATATCCAGTCTGAATCGACCCAGCTCCAGTTTTAATCCATTCCCTCTAGTCAACACCTTTTTTTCCCCCAGGAGAAAAAGCCAGGCAGGAGGGCAGAGCCAGCCAGCTACTATGCCCAGTGAGACACTAGTAACAGGCAAGCACAGAAAAGACTTCACCCAAGCAGACTGACAATAGTCCAGAGACAGTCACAGGAGAAAGTGGGGAAGGGAGCTGCAGAGCAGTTAAGTTGCCTGGAGTAGATGAGTTTAGAATTATGATCCTCTTGTTAGAGTCGTCTGGAAAAATGAGAAAGAAGCTCCAAGAGATTTAAATGAAAGTCAGTTGAGATAAGGAGAGACAAGTTGGAATAAGTAGGGCCATGGATAACTGGAAACAGAAGACTCTATTGGGAGAAGAGTTTCATGATAGCTGGCAAAATCAAAAGCTGGAGGTCTACGGGCAGAAAACCCTGATACCTTCCACAGGCTCTGTGCATCGGGGACACCTGAGTCAGGAGGAGTTTGAAGTCACCACTGTTTGTCCTCCAGCCTAAGCAAGATCTAAAACACTGACTCTCTACTTTTCCTCTCTCCCATCTACTTCAAAAATTATCTCTGGGCTTTTCCTCTGCTGATAGGCTTGGATTACTAGATCAATAACTGGTAGATCCTAAACTGATACTTAAACACACCTACAAGACGTTCTACAAAAAAACCCCACAACTGCTAGAAGAATTTTAAAAGGTAGAAGGAATTAGAAGGAAGCTTAAAATTGCGTGCTCTTGCTTTGTACATAAAATATTTTATTTTTACTTGGCTGAAGGAAGGGGGTTGTAAAACAGCTTTATCTTCCAGGCTTCTTAGGGCTGTTTATTTAAAAGTGTTCTCATTCAAACACACTACAGGCTCTAGTATCTTACTCTCCAAATACATCTTAACAAAACTATTTAAAAAAAAAATAATATTACAAATAATTAACTATATATATTTTTATGACTCCTGCTGCAAGGGTATAGCTGGTAACATGTTTCTGTGTTGAAAAGGACTCTGAAAAGAAATGAAAGCAAACATCTCAAACGTTAAGTCAGAAATCAAACATTAATCTTCTCATTTGCTACCTGAACCATGCCATTCTCAAGAGATCCCTCTTACCCCGGAATAACCTACTCCAGTCTTTTCAAGTGGCCTTCAATGCCTAGCACAGCTCTTACAATACCTCCACCTCTGCAGCAACTGCCCTTTTGCTTTCCACTCCCTTACTGAAACTTAGCATTCAGATTCCAAAAGCCTTTAATTTTTATACTATTATTTTTCCTATTTACACTATAAGTTAATGTCTGAGCTGTAATTATTGATTTAACCATATTCACTGATTTTCTAAACCATTAAAATACTGCAGCCAACTCTGCAATTTAAGGTAAAAGTTTATATCGTTAAGATTCAATTATAATACAAGCTACCCCTACATCTATACAAACACAGACATGGTCAGTACCGGTACATTACCTGCAAATGTGTACGGTGATTTCCTCCATACACAACAGCATCTCATGCTATTCTTGCAACACCGAAACACTGATTGAAAAGCAAATTCCTGTTCTGACATGATCAAAAAAACAGCTCATAAAAATAAGACAAAATAATTGCATTTGAAGTTCACAAGTGGGACAGCGTGTGAACTGTAGACTTTTTTTGTCAGGGAAAAAGCCAGCTACACCTGCTTAGATGACCTCAAATAGTTTCCTTCTGGCTCACAGACTTACATGAAAAGTACAAGCAAAAACACATAAATTAAAAAAAGATACCAATGCAACTATCACACAGAATACATATTTTTATGTCAGAGTTTGAGTGTGCAAATCTATTTCTTAAGCCAGTTCAAAACTCCGTAAAAGCACTCTCAATTCTGACCTTTTGCTCTATCTTTTCATTTCAATTTTAGCTAAGGTGACCTTTGTTTCATAAAATCTTTCTTTCTGCAAATAAAATCAGAAGTAATGAAATATAAGAAAACAGACTGGTTAAATCTACAATCTAATGATAAATTATAACTACAATGACAGGAATATCAGCTAAAATAACAATCAGAGATGTTACTGGAACTCAACAGAAACGGAGAATATGTTCTTCAGAATATTGGCTTGAGTTTAAATCTAAATTAAAAAGCAAAATGGCATACAATTGTAAAAACTCTGTGTCAAACTTTGAACAAGTCTGGGTGATAGCCCTGGCACACTAACCAAGCTCCTGTATAGGAAGAGGACTGCAATTTCACTTGACTTCTTTTTAAACAAACATGGTATTTTACCTCCTGATTTCAATTGCTTCATGTAGCATTTCAAGGAGCTAACAAACAGCTGCTAAATTTTTTCCAAAAGTCATTACACTAGCACAAGATGAAAGATACAGAGCTTGTAAAGCATTTCATAAAACTGAGAACATAACATTAATGATGGCATATTAAAACAATCCCTGAGTGAAGGTAACAAAATACTAATCTGAAGAAAAGAACTGAAACTCCAGAATCTTTCATTTCTGTGATCTGCTACCCTGGGCTGGATTTGCAAGCTATTCACTGGCATGACAATATTCAACTCCATCTGCTAAAAAAACACTAAGCCCACTCACAAGGTGCTGTACCAGTTTCAACAGGGCATAGGCACCAAATAGAGATGGTGTTTTTAAAAGTGACACCTTCTACCAAAAAGATTGTTCTGATGACACATGGTGCCAAATCAGGACCACATGTTTCAGTATACGATACACATTGTGCTCCAGAATCCACGATTTCTTGCAATCCCACTGATAGCAAACTCACACAAAAAGCCAGTATCTGGTAATGCCCGAGCAACAGAAATGCATCACCACTTAATCTCATGTTCCTACAAGACAGTTGCTCTCATCTTTACTGAGGTTTCTGTCTCCCTTCATGACAGAAATGTTATGTATATTTAAAAAAAATATTAAAATAAATGTTTAGGTTAAGGAACTCAGACAATGCAGCAATCACACCCATTCTGCAGGTTCTAAACCCTACAACCTACTGCACTGCTGTTTTGACATATGTAAGATTTGGAATTGGTAGTAACCTTCCTATTTAGTAATTATTAGCCAGGGAGACAAAATGTAACGATCTGGGTTTACAAATACTCCAAGGAAAAGCAGCTTGCCACATTGTTAAATACTCTCTGATCTATCAACCAATTCTAGAAGTAGTAACGGAATTATATTACTTGGGTCTGGTCTGAAAAGCTCACTTAAATTGATTTACAACTTGAGTAAGCCAAAGAAACACAGTCTATTTTTACCTCAAGATCTCTAAGCAAGGTGGTCAGAGCAAGAGAAGCTTTCTCAACTCAGACACTTAAAAAGCACCTATCTAAAAAATACAGTAGCAACACACTGCTACAACTCTAAAGCAAGAACACTCTTACTATGATCTCTTAGAGATGGCTTACAACATTGCTAACAGCATCATGCTATATTTTTTCCTTTAATTGGAAAAATCAGCTTTCATATAGATATCCTTGGGACCTAAACTGAAAACATTAAAACTAGCACAAATAATAATGAAAAACACTCGAGAATTTGATCGTTCTATACCACTGTCACTCTGATACTTCTGTCTTTCCCCACAGACCAGAAAAGCCACTTACATGATTTTATGTCCCCCAAATATATCACCTCTCAATAACTCTTTTTTTTCCCCTAATTGCTCACCCTTCCTTACTTCTTTGCAATCTGCAGGAAGTACTTTTAATAGTAAAGGAAGCCTGAGCTCTCGCTAAACCTTCATATTGAGCATTTTAATGAGTCCGTTTGCACAGGACATCACACTTGGTGCTTTCCTAGAAGTCACTGTCAATATTTGGAAGTTAAAAACACGGGTTTTGCCATGCATTTAGTCGTCCTTCAGGGAGGCAAGTAAACTGTCATCCTGTATGCTGTTATGGCTTGTCATTTTTAAGCCATAAAATGCATCTCCATATTTTATAGGAAAAAAAAAAAAATCACTAACTTATCAAACTTTGATACTAGTTGGAATATAGACCTAGCCTGGAATTTTCAAAGCAGATGAAGTAAATAACATTCAACGTTGAAAAGAAATCATATAATTAATACTCATGGACTATTCTGAAAATCCCAACCTTCATTTTTCTGTATCTTGAAAATGACAAACTATGTACATATATGAATTTATAATACTGTTTATCCTTCAGCAAAAGGCTGCAATTTGTTCTCTATTGCACACTAAATACCTTTAACATCAAAACAGAAGACATCTGACTGGAAGATTATTAAATATTCAAAGTAATTTTCTGCTAGAGGTTGAGTTAAACATGACTTGAGTTGCATAGTGTCAGCTTCTATTTTATAAAGCTATTTAAAAGTGTTATAGATACACAAGAAAAAAGTAATTTTCTTTAAGTATTTGTACAGTAATTCCTGAGAGGAACAACAAGAGAGAAAACAGAACCAGGAAACACATGCAAGTATTCATAACGGGCAGATTTACTAACATGAAACATCCCACATACTTGTTACAAAAGTCATTTCAATGACAGCTGTTACACCTACTACCAAGGGCAGCTCTAATGAACTAGAGACAGTCAAATTATTAGAGGGTAGTGAGAAGATCATGTAGGGGCTAAACTAGAAAAACAAAACTGGTTAAAAATAAAAAGGGACATGTAAGGCTTGTTCTAGCAACATAAAGTAAAAATACTAGTCCATTAGATAATAGGAAAGCTTCTTTGATGAAAAACTCTCTAACCTTTTCTATAAAAATAAACTATTTGCTTTTTAAAAAAATGATAGTTAACAACCAAATAGTTAACATTATTAACAATTCCAGGGTAGGAATGCAAATCGGAATACAGAAAAAATACCAAGATGAATCTGAGTCCTTCAACTAAGCACAGCACATAGAAACGCACAGAACACCACACAGTGGCACAAGCAACATCCAAATCACCAGCTACCACCTAAGAGTTTATACCATTCAAAAAACCTGTTATGTGACATTAGTATAGCTGTATGTACAGCTTACTAAAACATCACATTCATAACCACAGTGTCTACACTGATGCATAGTCTAGGCCAACAGGAACAGAGCCAGAGAGTGAACAGATGCTGCTGAGAAGCTGACATCCCCAGCATCCTCATTTCAGGGGGGTATCATTTGTTTGGGTTGTTGTTGTTGTTGGGGTTTTCTGTTGGTTTGGGGGGGATGATGGTGGTGGGTGTTTGTTTTTCATGGGGTTTTTTTTTTTTTTTTTTGAACACATAGAGCTAGTTCGAGTCCAAACCCATGGATTAAATGCTCATTTGCAGCTAGACAGCATTAGAGATACTGCTGGAGCACACTTCCCAAAAGGAATCCAGTTTGCGTGCTCAGAGAGCTCCATGAGGTGAATCAAAGCACAGTGTGGAAACAAGTGCATAATTCATTTTGAAAGTGCACATACGAACCAATGTCAGTGTGGCGTCACACCGAGATAACCATTCAGGCATGATGTAAAGTTAAAAAGCATGAAGGTAAAATAGACGAAGAACCTTGATAAATTAAAAGAAAGTATTTCAAACAGGAAATTAAAAGATGTTTGCAAATGAGGAAGTTCTGACACTGTTGTAAAGTAGCGCACACACAAGAAAAAGAGAGAGCAATACTTCAGTATGTAAGGGGCCCTAACTGGCAGAATAACGGGAAAACTGCAGAAAAGGACATGAGGATTCCTTTAACCAGGAATGAAACTATATATAAAAAAATGATAGAGGAACATTAAAAGACAGATAGCATCAGTGAACAAATTAGAAGGAGTATTATACGTACAAAGTAAACAGTATACGTACTACTGCGACAGGCATTGGTGAAGATTCTCAGCAAGAATACTCTGCCCAGCTTGGGCACCATATTTATTTAAATATACCCAGGTACTCTAGAGCATCCAGGTCAGAAACAAAGCTGCCAAGAGATTTAGAAAGTTACTTATAATCAAAGTTAGAAAGACCTGGTTTTGTTTATCCAAGTTAAAGAACAGTGGAAGTTTTCTTGTAGGTTAAAAAAATCACAACAAATAAACAAAAAAAATCATTTGCCCTTGTGTCTGCTGAGTATGAGTCAAAAAAAAATATCAGAGGCTTCACTTGCAGCAGATTTACACTACATATTAGGATACACACAGTTACTGTATGAGATTCACACTAGTACAGAAATAGCTAATTGCTGACAGAAGCTACCTAACAGGTTACAAAGTTTCCTTTATTACATGAATTTAGGAATATCTAAATTAACACTCAACTCGAGATACTGTTGTTTATAGATGGATCTCACAGTGAAAATAGAGTAGGTGAGCTGTGGAGACCCACTCCAGGTACACATTTCTATGATTTTATACTTTTTGTCACAAAAATACATTCTTGATGTTTTATTTTAGTGTGTGTATACATAGAGTATGTCTGTCTATATTTGTAATATTATTTTCAAAATTATATATTTCAAAAATGTGCGTGTATTTATCCGACATTACTATTTATTAAGGAAACAACATCATTCCCAGAGAATGCATTTTATCACCTCTTTAGTACATTCAAGCTGCTTTGCTTAAGCACTTACAAGCGAATAGGAAGCAAGGAAGGTTTCGTTGTACTCTCCAAGTATCACCAGTATTCACTTTGGCGTTTTTAGCTATTACCATGCCATTCCTAAATCTTAGATCAATGCCAACAGTTAAAGACTTCTGAGCTTCCAAAATTCTTTATCAAACAATTTGATGGTCAAATCCAACCTAGGTCTGCAAGTTAAAATACAATTATCAATTAATCTCTAAATATAGAAAGACTATTAAAGGACCAGCTGGCATTTAAAAATTATGAAAGCCAACACTGTTCTTTGGCATCAGCACTGGCTGGCGTTGCTAAGCTACTGCTGCTGCCCAGACAGTTATACACCATCAGGTATTTAATTCATGCAGGCCAGTGGTCTGAAAGGGAAAGAAAGAAAGAAAAAAAAAAGCACTCAAAATGGATTTTTACACCAGTAAAATTGTACAATTCAAATCTGACCATCTGAGCGTAGGAAGTGTATGTAATGTAGCTTATGCCCATGATCAAACGGCGTACAGAGAAAAACTATTAGCTTTTGGTGCTGCTGTTTTACAGGCCATGTTATCTTGACTTGCCCTGTTAATTTACTTGGGTTTGGTTTTGCTATAACTATAATGTAGATAAGTTTTTTTTAATGTTATCTACCTCATTTTTTTTACCCCTTTTGATGTGTGGATTTTCATTTTTGTCAAATAAATGCCTTGATAAAAATCAGGAGATTCTGCTTCTATGGCTAACAGGAGCTAGCAAATCAGAGAGAAAAAAAAAAAAAAAAACAACTATCAGCAAGTACAATAATTTTTCTGGCAGTTAGATTACAGACTATGAAAATAATGTTGTTTAGTATATCATCACTGGTAAAAAAATTTCTTTTGAGCTTCTGGCAGTTTCTATGAGATTATACTAGCAGGCTTTTCCTAATTCATTCATCACTGATCACAATTATGATTTGCAGCTTCCAAATCCAAACCTGCATTTACTCTTTGCAAAGTAACCTAGCTAGCCCAGGCAACACCGTTATACTATTTAACAAAGGAAGTGTATTTAAAACTTTGAGAAGCCTGCCAAATATGTTGCTAATCACAAACATCACCTCAATAGTGCTTTTCCTCTGGATTAATTTTTTTTAGGACATTATTTTTATGCCCTTAGCAAAGCTGTGTCATTTGGAAGTCAGCCTTTCATCTCTGTTGGTGCAGGAGGTAATTCTATTGGTAGAGGACAATTTTGACCTCTAAGGAATCATGTCCTTCTTTTCATCATACACTGTATGCACTAACTTCACAACTGATGCTTCTTGTCTTCCTCATATAATTAAACTAGAATCATTATTAAAATCAATTACGAGTTTAATGCTTTCTGGGTTTGGGGTTGGTGGTTTTTTCCCCCCTCTATGGTGAATGCACAACTTGTCAAAGAACTATGAAAAACATGAAAAAATATTTAACCATTTTTTACTATCAAGCAGTCAAGAATTATCACATAGGATTCTGCAGAGACTTTTCTCTGACCAACAATTTCAATAAAGGAGCCAAGTGATGAAAAAAAAAAACCCGCAATGTTAAAGAGCATAGGTCTACAGAACATGATGGAAAGACTGCGGGTGTTCAGTTTATTGATAGAAGGGACACTTGGTAGCTGCTTTCAAACACCAAGAAGATTACTGTGAGGTAATAATTTCCAATGTCCACTGGGAAGAAGAGAAGAAATAATGGGTTTTAATTGTACAAAGGGATGCTTGAAGAAGTAAAAAAATTATTTTCAAGACAGGCATATTTAAGAACACTGAAGCAGTTTATCTATAAAAAAACCAGATAATTCTCTGTCAGGAATGGTCATATTTCAACATACTTGAGAATGAGTAACACACTAAATTGAAACTCAACAACCACAGGCAAAAATGCCAAATAATGTCATACGCACAGGACAAGAGCAAAGAGCCCAGCCAACTTGACAAAGCATCAATGCCCAGCTTCTGGCTTCTCAGCATAGGAACTGGGGACCATTACTTTCACAGACAGAAAAATTACTGCCAAAATGTGATATTCTTACCTCATCAAGAATAAGCATTTTCTGTGTCTCACTAAGTTCTTTCCTGAACAACTCACCTCCAATTTGTAGAAAAGAAAAAGAATTACCATGAGCAGTCTACTCTCAAAAGATCAGCTGTCAGCTTATCCCATTCTAATTTGTTCCAACATCATGTTCTAGAATTCACCACTATATATATAGATAAAAAACACAGAAACCCAAACCAACCAAAAAAAAAAAAAAAACAAAGAAAGCCCTCAAAACCAACAAGGAAAAAAACCCAAAGAACCAAAAAAACAGGAAAGGACCGCACAGAAATTATTTTAAAATTTAAGAAAGTTACTTCTGTATGTTTGTAATTCCACAGGATTATAAACCGTTAAATTATACATCTACTAATACTACTATTATAATCCTAGATTTCAATGATAATATTCCTTGTATTATCTGCTAATACATTGCCCTAAGCTTTGCTGCAGATCACTGGGTCAGCGAAAGGACTAAATTCACTGTCTCTGCAACATGTTATAGTTATTTTTAAAAGATATGGGCAGGTTAGGCTAGAAGTTGTTTTAATTTCTCAGGCAAAGAAGAGTGAGAATTCATCACTACCATGATCATCACAGTTCTCTCAGCACATTCGTACAACCTTGTTATCCAATGGTATGGCATATTTATAGCTTATGAAAATAACAGATCATCACTTGTCAGCTGTTGAAATACAGAAGGAACAGATAGCACATTTCTTAAGAAAGTACTTTTGGGATTGAGGAGGTGTGAATCCTGTCTGAGAACACACTATTTGCTTATCCTCATCTTCCCACTCCTCAGGCATTTCAAATGGCAGTTGGGGGAGCAAACATTTCTCCCAGTTAAGTGATAAAAGCATTCTTTCACAGATATCAAATACACTGATATTTTTATACTAAAAATACATTTTGTCACCTTACACTGAAGTTATCAAAAATTTAATGCCGACTTCTGAAAAATCCAGTAAGCCACACTTCATCCAACTATAACTTTACGTTCTGAAAATAGCAACATGAGGTATTTTTTTTTTTTTATGCTAGAGACCCCACCTCTTCTAACACACAAGCCTACCTTTTCTTTTTCAGCCTATTCCTTGGGAATTTAATTGGAAAAGAATGGAATCCTTTTTTGCAAATCCATGTTTGTAAAACTATAAAATCACTTTTCATCTTCAAGCTGATCTCCTCAAAAAATATTTTTTACTTCATCAAAAGTATCATTACATGTATTTATACTATCAAACCACTCATTTCCACAAGAGCCTGCTGATTCATATAATCACTGCATTTTTGTTAATCTGCAGGCTCCTTGTGGGTATTTAACAAATACAATTACAGTGACTGTTGAATTTTCTCCTTTCAGAAAACATCATATTATTTTTAAGCACAAGCTTTTTACATCCTATTCACCTTTAGCGTTTTCTATGGTCTATGCCGTTACTCAGAACTTCACATCCATCTGCTTTGTTTCATCCTATAGGAATGCCTATAAAGTAGGACTTAATATAACTCTAAAACACAGAACCTACGTCTGGTTGCTCTTAAGTAAAAGAAGGGAAACTTATGTATGGTTGAAAGCCTACTTTCCAACAGGTAAGACTATAAGACTTTTGCAGCAGCTGGTGACTCATGAGACATTGCTTATATTTCTGCCTGCTTTCATCAAATGACTCCTTAAGGATTTAACTTATTGGACAAACAACTGAAACACGTCAGTTTCACTGTTGTATTCTATACTGTTTTATCCCAAACCTTTTTGCAAAAATATACTCCTAATGTTGTTCTTGTCTACCTTAAACTGAATTACATCAGTAACAGCCTAAATTACCTGTCTGAAATACTTGATCCTGAAGCACTTATACTGCAGGCAAAGGAAGTAAAAAAATCCTTGGTTTTACTTCTTTATGTTATACGTTTAACATACTGAATCAAGACATCAGAAGTCTTTCCAGACCTTTCTGAATTAGGGAAATATTGCTTAAAATACTGCTCTGATTTCTATATGAGCTAGTTTTCAAGAATTTGGGCTTCAACCTGTTACTACATTTTAATAGACTGTTCGGTTTGGCATCAGATTCTTTTTCCTGATTAAGTCAATTGCAGTAGGTATAAGGAAATACATTGTCTGGGCACCCTCACACAGTTCCTGAATATACTTAACTATAAACAAAACATCTAATTAATTCTCGTCTTTCAGCAGCTCTAGAGTTAAGCACATGTAGGCCTATTTTTATACAGGAAAACCTCATTCTTCGCAGACCTATCTTGGTTCATTGATGTTATATAAATCATAAGAGACATGGATGAAGAGAAGACATTTTCAGAATACCAAAAATTAATCACCCCCAAAAATAACAATAATAAAAAGTTGTTCCATAAACTTTAAAGATTGAAAAATAACTGTCACACTCAAATTTACTCCTCTTTTGCCCATTACTTATCTTCTCTAATTTTCCAAATGGGTTAATTGACCAGATAATGTGAGATAATTACTTGTATAGTTTTGGAACCAAAACAGCTGATCCACATGAAACCTCAAGTTAACCCCAAACAATTCATACTATAAGGCAAGCTTTTAAACTGTCAGGACACAAGAAGGAACTGTCAAGTGGAAGGACATCTACAGTTTGTCTAGTGATGAATTATAGTTCCACAAGCAAAAAGTACTACTTCGGATGAAGATTCAACGTCAAAAATAGAAAGTGGTTTTGCTTCCTTCTACCTTCCTTCCAATTACTTTTGATTCACAAACCAATGAAGGATATGATTGAAGACTTCAGACAATCCTCATCTAGAACTGACAGGTATTGTCACTGGGGACAACTTTTCCTAATAGCTGGTTTGATGTTCAGGCTTTCAGACATTCGATTCACAGTAAGTTAGGTTAAGGAAGATAAGCACACGGTCCATGTTAAGGAAGATGAGCACATGGTCTCTGGTGGACAGCATAATGCCATTCTGATTTTGGTTAGACTTATCATCTGTACAACCATTTATTGTTTGTACTGTCGCTTTTACAGCAAAGGTTCCTTTCCACTCAAAGGGTAAATATTACATACCAACAGAAATTAGTCTGTCAAATCACAGCCTGAGTTTTTTTAAAAGCTCAAAGGAAAAGCTGCATTGACTATTTATACTACTTAGCTAGCTAAGAAAATATTTACTGAATAAACACAAACTTCAGAAGGAGATACTAATGCTTTAATATTCTTGCTAGTTACTGCATACTGCAATGATATTTCACAGGATCTCAAAGTACAGTCTGATGAAAAAGCTTTATTTCAAATCTATGACCTGATTTAATGAGGAAGGAAGGGAAATTTTCAAGGGGAGGAAAGGAAGTAATTCTTAAATAACTTCCTAAATTCTTTAGGCCCAGAACAATCACTGTTACACAAGTATAAACAGGACGAGAAGTATGTCTTTCAAGAACTCTTTAAAAAAGCTAACATCTCCTCTTCTACCAGAACAAGCTTGAAGAATTGGGTATATGAAGGACTTAGGCCTATATATTAAATCTGACTCCTGCTTGCCATAGGAACATTACTGATGTCCTTCTGAAAGGACAACCATTGCTGGTACAGTTACCTTCATGCCTAAAAGGCAACATGAAAAAATCATTAGCATTTTGCCCCATCTGTACAATGTTATCAGGGAGAAAAAGTGCACCTGCTGTCCCATCTGCCCTCTCTTCCAGTCTTGTCTTCAACTATTCTCTCCCTGTACCATGCAGTAGGTCCTGTGATAGAAGTGTCAGAGGTGCACCAGAGACATAATGTCATCCAGCTGTAAGAGATTCCTGCATATACAGATACAGTGATAATGGGAACTCAAGGGCATGAGCTTGTTATTTCACATAGGGTCTTTTCTTTCTTTTTTTACCAGTGGTGTTTTGCGGCTTTCTGCGTTCTGGTTTTGATGTTATTCTAATCACGAAAATTATTTATAGCACTCAAATGTATTTAAATAAACCTCCATTCCCTAAGTCAACTTTTTTCAAGTATCCTTTATACCCAAATATCTGCAACTAAAACTCTGAGAAATACTCTTCTTTCATGCCCCCTTTTGCTCTTTACATTTAATGAAAATGTATTTCACATGAAATTCCATTCTGTTAAGAACAACTGCAAAACAAAAAATTCAAATCTAATGCATCTTGAATTAACGTTGCTCTTTCAGAAATTAACTGTAAAGGCAGTAACTGACAGTAACTGTACAAAGGCATCCATTTGGTTTAAGAGACAGGTTGATTAATACATTCCTGATTATTACCATGTGCAATAGATACAATAACCTTTCATAAACAAAACATACTTCTCAGCTGCCAACATGTCAGTATAAGCAAGCAAGAGGAAGCTGAACTACTCTTCAGGTGGAGACCCCGTGCTTTCATTAGTTTTCTACATTTTTTTTTCTTTTAAGATTATGAACATCAAAACTGAAACAAACAAACATCAAAACAGAAGAATGTGTAAGCGGTCTTCCCACCCCACCCCCCACGGGAAAATTTCCAGTTAAGGGGAAAAATGTAAAGAGTGAAGACAGCAGCCTGGTAGTCCAGATCACTGGGACCTGTGAAACAGACTGAGTTCCCTTCACACAGAAACAAACACAGGACTTCAGCCTTTGCCTTCACCCCTCATGACCCGTGAACCCCACACTCCTAGCTGTACAGAAATATTGCAGCATTTCATTTTTTCAGTCTGATTTTTCAAAAGGTTTAGCCTCTGGAAAGCTAAAATTTTGTTTGAACCATAGCTACTTTCAATATATGACAAACCACTTTCTACCAGTGTTATTTTCAGAGTAACATAGCAGTCAGTATGCTGGCCACATGTTCACAGCACTATTTTAAGGAGTGTGTCTTAGAAAGTTCTTGATGATTGTTTATAGAGTCAAAAATGGAAAACCTCCTACTTTAGTACCATTTATCAACAAGTGCTTTCACTGCAATAACAAAGGAATACCATTCACTTTAACTTTTCTGCTAGAACCACAATCACTAGGAATGCATAACAGATAATGACTTGTGTTTATTATTGATAAATTACATTGTCCATTGGTTCTTTACTACGAATGCTGAAATAAGACTTTTTGGTTTGGTTTTTTTGGTGGTTTTTTAACTCAAGAGTAGTCTTACTTTCTGTAGCAGGCCAAAAATCTACCACAAATCTTAAAAATAGCTGCATTCACTATTTCTACCTAGATGAAAACAAGTTTCTTCTCTGAAGAGTGAATGTGAAAGTGACATTACAAAACTACATGTTTATTATCTCTCAGTGCCTTTGGATTAAGCATGTTCATCTTGGAAACATCTGTTTTTATCTCTCATGGCACTGAAGGCAGATCTAAAATCTTCACATTAAGTCATGCTCTTTTCTGCTACAAATAGTGGCAAAAACAATCTCATAAGTAAATCATATCCTCACAGGAAAATAATTCTGCTGAGATTTATAGGTGACAGGAATAACAAAACTGAATAGTTATCAATTAACATTATTACTCACAATGATTGCATCTAGAAAGGATAAAACTGAACGCAAGCTTGCAAAGTTAGCAACTCTTATTTCGTAAATTAAACACAGAAGTTTAAACTTCTCATGCTGTTTCAACATTCCATGTTTAAATCAAGCTGTTGTAAAGATAAGAAATCAAAAAATGACAGTTTGCCTCCTCCAAGCAAAAAAATACATATTCTTCAAAGCGCTTACGTTTCCTCATTTTTATCTGGATACTATAGCAATAACAAGCAAGTCTATACTTGTCAGAATATTACAGAATCACAGAATGGCAGGGGTTAGAAGTGACCTCTGGAGATCATCTAGTCCAACCCCCCAGCTGGAGCAGGGTCACCCAGAGCAGGTTGCACAGGAACACGTCCAGGCAGGTTTTGAATGTCTCTAGAGACAGAGACTCCACCACCTCTCTGGGCAGCCTGTGCCAGTGCTCTGCCACCCTCAGGGTAAAGAAGTTCCTCCTCATGTTTAGGTGGAACTTCCTGTGTTCAGTTTTGTGCCCGTTACCTCTTGTCCTGTCACTGGCCACCACTGAAAAGAACCTGGCCCCATCATTCATTTTTTTTTGAATGCCAATCTATCTGAAAACAATGTCTCATTGTGAGTGATGCAGCAGTAATTCAGAGAACTATTTCTCACTTCCTGCAACTTAGCTCAACAGTACTCAAAATACTCAAAAGTAATGCACATAAAGCACTGGCATCTGGTCCTCAGAACTGGCTGCTTCACTTTGTGGACCTGCATCAAATTACTAATGTAGATGTAACCAGTACGGAGCAAAATTCTGCCCAGTAGAAACGATTACTAGTAATTTGTAGGGAGTTCCCATCCTCTGGAAAATACAGGAGTTTTCAGATTGGCCTTGCAGGTTCTACCTGACTTAGCAAAAAGTAAATGGAACAGAAGCAAATCTGTTTGCAATAGAACCAAGTTTTAAGAAGAGAGCATCCACGCTATACACATATTAGATGGGTGACTACTTCAGACAAGTTCTAGTCTGGTCCCAAGACTTAATACCTACTGGCAGTCAGATTGCATTGTCTATGCTCTTAAAGCACGTAGTTTCATTTTATCCCCCATGAATCAAGTTTGCATGCTCTGAGAATGCTCCACAATGTGAATGAACAGTGAGTGGAAGCACATACATGAGATCAGAACAGTGGTATGGACGCATCCACGGACTACCAAAAATAACAATGACAAATGCTACTGGGGAGAGGACTGACGTTTCAAACAGCATGAGCAAGGACTTTTGAAGAAATTATGAACACAGTGTTCTTACAAATCCAGACTGTAGCCCCTGGTTATGAGACAGAGACTGTGATTCCATGACTTTGACAAAGAGGGAAGGCTTAGCTTTGAGGCATTTCGATCTTAAAATATTGCCTGCACAGAAGTTATGATGTTCTAAACATGTAGAGTACCGCTCAATTACAAATTCCCTAGCTTTGCCACGCTTGCATGGTATTTCTTTAAAGCAGTGTGGTTACTCCCATAGAGAAGAGGTAATGACCATACCCTATTCTGCTACTAGAAGAGTATCTTTAAATACACCACTGAAATAGCTATACTTCTGTAAATTACATATTTTCATGCAGTTCACACCTTACAGAGTCCCATTATCTGTTCTGCCCTTTGATTCCAGAAGGCACAGGAGTAAGCAGAAAACTGAATTGTGAAAGAATAGCCAATTAAGCATGCTAATTCACAACTCATTCCTTCAATAAGTTGCAACATACAACTAAAATGGAGGTGTAATAAGTTCAGCAGCTGCTAATGACTGGATAATTGACCTTGGAAATTCCCACTTCAACTAAGCTACTTATCTATTCCCAAGTTTCTGAGCAGACTGTAACTGTTCCACACAGCTAGTTGTTATAAATTCCAGGGCAGTATTTACTGTCACTAAAGCAAATACTCATACATTTCCAGCATAAAAAAACACCTGAAAAGGACAACTTTCATTCCTAAAGAGACCAAGACATACACCCATCTTTCTATTACACATTAAAAAATAAAACCATGACAACAATAACAGACTTACTCAAAATGTAACATGGTTATTCTGCAGTCTGGCTGCCTACATAAAAACAAAGACATCAGAACACAGGTAATTTATAATAATACAGGATTTTAAAAATTTGATGCTATTTTTTCCCTACAGATTGTATCCCCCCCATATCATAGTGGGGCACCTTTGCTTTCTCCAACTATTCCTTCCTGTAACACAGGAAGTTTTTAAGTTAATTTGCATGATCAAGTGCTTCTCAACCCCACAAGGCTTAGAAAACAGAATATCCGCAGAAACAATAAAAGCTGATTCGCCTCATGAAACAAATAATGCTGGCATCTGTAAATCTGCCATTTTCCAGTGCACTGAAGACAAGAATTCTCAAGGTTACACTTGGCCCCAAATCCTCAGGAAGTTACAAACAGACATTTTACCATGTATAGTTCAAAGAATAAAAGAGGAACGCTGTGTTCTTCCTAATTATTCCCCTTTCCAGCTGCCTAATTTGCTATCATTCTATCTGGATATGGAAACATTTTCAGCCATGAATCCACTGTTCCAAAGCCCTGCCTTACCGTACACTCCAGAAAGTACCGAGAATGTACCCCAGGCTTCTTACTCCTTATAATTATATGATGCATATGATCTCTTCTGGTACACCAACACCACAGGGGTTGACTAGCATCTAATAACAGGCTATAACAGCCTTGTTCCACTTTTTTTTTTTTGTCTGCCACAATATCGTCATGATGTACAAATCAAGAACACTAAGAAAATTAATAATGATCAGTTACCTAGACAAGACAGTTTGCAATCTTTGTGAATTTTATGAAGGCGAGAGGCAAGCCTATGCAGATGACATCGATAATTTCTTACTAATATTGTGTACCAGCAACATACGTGCCTAGCAGGCTTTCCCGAGACACCAACTTACAAATAGTTGACTTCCCTCCCCGGCTTGCTCACATTTCAAAGCCCTGACAAACTCGCAATGGAAAGGCAAAGCACGTCTAAGTTGTTACTAAATCCAACCCATGTAATAGAGTCAGAAAAAAAAGGAACAGTGGGCTAACACAGCAGTAGACAGTAATAGACAAAGTCTGAAAGAATCAGAGTTGGCGTAGTTCTTTTACAAGTATATATAAATGGAGGTTCCACTACAGGTAACCAAAACTCTTACTGCATATTGCAATTCTTATGTGAGGAAGTTAACACCGTTCAGTCAAACGCTGTAGTACTCCTTTCTCAGATTTACCATCCAATCTAGTTGCTCTTATTTTGTGCCTATCACACTGGCTAAAGCCTAACCATGCATTGTTAGCCAGATCCAGTAGTCATTCATTTATTGGAAAGGAGACTGTGAATAGGCAAAAGACAGGTTAACAAATCCCTTGTAGGATTTCTGAGGTGATCCATTTCTTGGCCTTCTAAGTTTCATCAATCTGAAGCAAGGAACATCAAGATAACTGTCCTAGTGTGTGGGATGCATCATCCTTCAGGAATGACATAAGCTCTTCAACAGCCACATAGGGAAATCAGTTCCATTGCTCCCTGGATCCAGCTCTACTTGATAACCTGCATCAGAGGTCTGCTAAGCCTCCTGAAGGGGAAAAAAAATTCAGTGCAGAAACTTACCTACTCAATTCCCAAAATGGCATTACCAACTACTTCCAAAAGAAGCCCAGAAGAATTTGAATATTTACAGAACATTGTCTGAACCAGTAGCACACTTCAAAAAATAACAAATTGTTCACAATAAACTAATCATCATAGTCATGGAATCCACAGATCTGAAATCCACCTGATTTGTTCACCTGAATGAACAATCATTCACAGAGAAGAGATCTGGTCAGATAATCTTACCCAGACAGCTAATGACTTCTGTGGTTACAACAGATATTCAGGAAATGTTTCTGATGATGTATGCAAACTCTAGAAATAAAACAAGTTTCATCTAAGAAAGTTGTAGGTTAAGCACTCAAGTTGTCAGGGGTACTCAAACCAGGCAACCCATACTATACACTCTTGTAGAGAAGTATGTGGCACACTCAGAGCTGTGATGGACATTTTGATCAAAAGTACCTGATATCCATGCTAGAGATCCATTTACACCTACAGCAGATGGGCAAGAAAACTACCATTTAATTCCTAGATAAGAGATGACCATCTCTGAGACAAATAAATGATACATGTCACCTCAAACCAGGAGAGTTCGGTATATACAGTACATATCACCCAATACCAGCAGGAAGATTACTTTCTCTCAAACAGCTTAGCTCTATTTTCACAGTAACAAACACTTTGTTGGCAGCAGGCTTTTCATGTAAATTAAAGCTCATTTCTCCAAGCTACAAATACCATCACTCTAGCATCTCCTTTATTTCACCTGACTATCCACAAACCTCAAAAGGGAAACAAAAAGGGGAACAGAGGAAAGAAAAATCTGTACCTGAAATGGAGAAGAAGAGATAAACACTCACAATTGCTAACAAATTATCTTTCTTGCAATCTTCCTTTCCCTCCTGCAATGATGCTGCATAGGAACACACTAAAACAACCTGCTGCATGTGAGGAAGAGTTAGGGTCACAGACTAGCAGAAAATTTTGAAAGTTAACTTCTCTACATATCATCTGAGGGATTTAAACCTATTTTGTAAAATGTCATTGAAGAATAGAGAAAAGGCTCCACATTCAGCTTTCTCAGTTAATAACGTAGACAAGTACATAATGTATCATTTTCCATGAGAGAGAAGCTGGGTCTGAGTTCACCTTGACAATCTCCCTATGTACCTGTTTCCCTCTTCGAAGAACACAAAAAAAGAATGTATGTCACAAACCTTGAAGACGTACTATATGAAAGCTGCTTTTAAACCAGAGTACTTTATCTGTTTTGAACATGAGATATGGATGAAAAGAAGCAGAATTGAGAAGAAACTTAATAAAAAGGAGAGGCAGCACAAGATTTTTCCAGCAACAAACTTCTACACAAAAATGTAATCGCTGTCAAATAACTATATAAAAAAAGAAGAGATAGCTTGCACTTTGCTGTATGCTCTTCTAAGATTTTCAGTGCTATGGCATGATTTTAGAAACCTGGGTAATCTTATGATTTAACTTACAATTTCATTAATGCTTTCCTATATCTAGAGATCTAGATCACTAGTCTCTGAGGCTGGCAATTTTCTCCACATGCAGGGGTCATGGCAGGGCAGGGGGGGATAAACAGCTAATTGCCAACTTCTAAATAATTTAAAGAAATGACTGGAGAGAGCAATATTTGCTTTTGTAGTCACGCTAATATAGTTCTATCAGGCCTGTGGCTCGCTAGTATCCTAACACCGATACAGTAACCATAAACATAAAACGCACTTAGCTGAAGCTTTACTATCAGTCTGGGTGTGTACAAAGCCTGTAAATTACAAATTGCTGTATGTTTTGGATTCTAAATGGCAACAAGCAGAGAAATTTTTTCTCACATTCAAGCAACTGTTGACCTACAGGAGAGACAAAGAACCTTGACATTGCTTATACTTTTGGGAAAAGTTTCAGTGATCTACCAGAACAGCCTAATTTTGAGAGCTATTCTTCTACTATCAAAACAAGGCTAATATTCAGTTCTTCGTGTTCTTAAAAGGATAGAAGACACTTACATTCATATACCTTATATGAAAAAGCATACACTTTTACACAACTAAGAGAATGCAAAGATGAAATTGCCCTTCTCCTGAATGAAAGACGGCAACGGGAACAAACCACATAGCATTTCACCACAGTTTCTGTGATCTCACCAATGATTTCTGCCTATGCAGAGAATCAAACACTGCCTGCCCATCTAACACCCAAACTCTCTTGTGTTCAATGTGAGGTTGACTCTCATTAATTACCTTATCATATCTTAACTAAAAAATACATGAAAATATTTTTTCTCATCTTAATATGATGCTATAGAAGATAAAACAAAATGGTTTAATTTATGGGATAACGCTTAAATAAGCTTAGAATTTTTCAAAGTTTTATGGAAATTATGGTGCCTTGTTCTTTAAATAAGCTCTTGCTGGTACAGTCACTCGATTTGATTCCAAAAAGAAAGCGAGAAATCAGAACCTTTCCTTGCATTTGATTACAGAGAATTTTCTGTGAGGAGTGTAATATGCAGCCTTTTTTTTTTTTTTTTTCCAATCAGATACAATGTTATGTACATTGGGAAATTCTTTTCAAAAACATTTAGAAGATTAGCAAATTTTTGGAACTTGCATTTAGGTTGACAGGGTGGTTGGTGTAAAAAAAAAAGGTGTTTTAGGATGTGCATTTCTAGTGAGTAAAAACTACAGTATATTAACACCCTCCACCCAAAAAAAAAAAAAAAAAAAGAGTTTAGAATTGCTACTTGACCATCAGGCAACTCAGTTATTTGCTTCCAACGAGCGGGGGAGTATGAACTCACTAAATACCTCAAAAGGCTTTTAGAAAAGGCTGTATAAGCAACTAAGCCTCAGGAAGTTCTTTAGGGCTCACCGTACTTGAAAACTGCTCTATTTTTACCTTATTTCTTAAGGCTTAGAGATAAGGAGGAAAGTATGGTTCTTCTTGTGCTCTGATAGATTATTTAAAAGGTAGAATTTTTTTTTTTTAAACAGGAAGCTCTTAATTTAAGAAAAAAATGTATACCTGCCTCATTCTGATAACACAGACCAAGGCTTTCTAGTCAACAGTCTTGCAATACTTTCCCTGTGCCTTCCAACAATTCACACCACAGGGCTAATCTAATTAGAAAACATACTTTTCTATGGGTTACGTCTCACAGAGGACTAGAAGGCATCCAGAGGCAGAAACCCAGCATATTTTAGAGCATATTGATAACCCCTAGAAGTCTCTTCTCACAAAGATTACAGAAGCAGGAGAAAAAAGGTATTATTGAGAAAGTTGTGCTTCCTGGAATGCACAATCAGTTATGTACATTCCTGCTTGCTCTGTCCAGATAAGAAACCAAATCTGCCTAAGCTATATTGGTTTAGTGGCACGTTAATATGTAAGCAGCCGGATTCTTAATTTAAAATTCATGTCTCGTCACAATAAACAGTTGCATATTAGCTTGCAGAGGTTCAAACTCAGAAGAACGTGATTATTACAATATCAAGGCTACTAATATAAACTGATGTTTCTTTTCAAGATTACAAAAAAAATCATGGCGAAATCAAGAAAAATATCTAAATAATTAATCCAAAACTACTCTTCTGCTCTGAAGGACCTGAAAAAATTATTGAGTAACCTGCTGCATATGAGCATATTAAGCAGTTATTTTTTTAAATTAGACCATTTCTGCCACATGCTCAGAACTGAATAACCCAAATCATTTATCTAACAGTCCTGGTTTCCAACAGGCATTTTCACAGCTGAAAACTCTCCGGTCTGTTAAAAGAGCTGAAAAGACATACTTGAATCCAATAACGCATTAAATTAAACACCAAATCTTCACAAATAACACAGAGTTAGTAATGCCCTCAGAAGAGTCTAATTCCTCA
This sequence comes from Rynchops niger, assembly GCA_013400035.1. Taxonomy (NCBI): domain Eukaryota; kingdom Metazoa; phylum Chordata; class Aves; order Charadriiformes; family Laridae; genus Rynchops; species Rynchops niger. The sequence continues at coordinate 677,141 of VXBH01007880.1, read as the reverse complement.
TAACCGTCAAGTCCCATTTCACTGCTCATGAGAGAAACTTTCATAAATCAGCATTATACTAGTGCATCTGCGCATTGTATCCATACACACATGCAAATGTTGATAACAAGCATTGAGAAAAGCCACCTCAGTAAAGAAGAGTATCAATGTTTGGTTGGTTTTTTTTGATGTTTCTAACTTAATGCGAGCAGGACACAATGGAAAGCCCACAAGAAAATCAGACAGGAGTCAGGACTCAGATTTGGGCATTTGTGTCAAACAAACGAGCTTTTCCCTCAGACACCCAGTCCCGTGGTACCAAGAGCCTCTCTCACGGCAGGAATTTTGGGTGCCCCAAAGCCACGGGCCATTCTAGCCCCCCGGGTTCTGCTGCCCTCTCCTCAGCAGGGAGATCTTCCACGCTGTCTGCGCACCTTAAGACCTGCTCCTCATGCGCTCGTCCCATTTTATCACCTTCAGCACAACGCGGCTCGTGGCTGAATCTGCATCCGAGCACAACCCCAGCCCAGACCTTGACAAACGGCTGTACCTCAAGGTGAACTCTCAGACGGCGCCCAAGTCGGAGCCGGCACAAAAGACGCCAGAGACAGCAAGAGCAGCCGCGGCAGCAGATACCAGCCGCTGAGGCACCGCCAAAGGTTAATTTGTTATCCCAACTTTCATCCGACGCTGCAGATAGAACGCAGAACCACCCTAGCGAACCCTTCTGAAGGAGGCAACGAAGTGCCGTCGCACCACTGCCGGGCTCGGCGGCCGGCCGGGGCGGACGGAGCGCAGGAAGCGCCGCGCACCCGCCGCGTCCCAACCGCGGTCTCTCACCTGAGCCGCCCCGCTACCGGCCCGCGCCCGGGCGGAGGCAGCCTCGCCGCCGGCCCCGCTCCTCAGGAGGGCGGCCCGGGCAGGGCGAGGGACGAGGCCCCGAGGCGCCGCCGCGGACTGGCAGCCCCGAAGCGCCGCGCCTCGCGGCGACCGTTGGGCCCGGCTAACGGCTGCGGGGGCGCGCGCCCCTTCCCCCCGCCTCCCC
>VXBH01007880.1:567430-663913 GCA_013400035.1 Rynchops niger | reverse complement strand
TTTTTTTTTTTTTAAAATCTCCCTCTCGTGAAAGCATTTCTTCCCAAGGGGCCTTTTTACAGTTTGCCAGATTGTTGGGTGCCCTCTGTTTCACCCTGCTGCAATAAGCACTTCTCCTGCTGGCACCACCAGAGGCAGAAAGGGCTGGGTTTACCTCCCATGGGAAGCAGTACAGCATCACACACGTCTGCAGCGTTACACTCACGCGGCTGAAAGGAGCAGCCCAAGACACCAAGAGCAATTTAGAGGCAGTTGCTCCATTGCAGAGAATACCAGACTTAGTTGAATTCTCATTTCAACTCTTTTTCTGAGTATTCCAGTTCCTGGGGTATCACAGAATGGTTTGTGTTGGAAGGGACCTTAAAGCCCATCTAGTTCCAACCCCCCTGCCCTGGGCAGGGACACCTCCCACTAGACCAGGCTGCTCAAAGCCCCGTCCAGCCTGGCCTTGAACACCTCCAGGGATAGGGCAGCCACAGCTTCTCTGGGCAACCTGGGCCACTGTCTCACCACCCTCACAGGAAAGAAGTAGGGTAGAAGTGTGTGTTGTATAGTGAAACTGAGGAATTCAGCAGGGAGTCCCTTAGGGGAGCAGCTGTTGGTTAACACTGCAGGAGAAACCAAGTTTAGTAAAGGCCTTTAAATTTATCTATTTATTTTCCCCCACTAAAAGACTGTTTATAACTCGATAGATCAGAAGATTTTGTTTAAATCTAACAATCAGTTAATCCCCCTTGACCTCCATCAGACTACCACCTGAACAGAGTTTCTGGCGCAGTAACTGTTTCTGAGCAGTCCTGTGCTGACACTTTGCACATTGTCACAAACTTGGTAATATTTTGGGCTGACTTCTGATTTTTACAGATACACTGCTTGCAATGAGAAAACACCTCTGAGACTGCAGGAGCAAAGGCAGCCTAAGGTGGAGAGAAGCTAGCAGGCACATTCCCATTTGTCATGCATATATCAGTAAGTAATACAATGGTTTAGGGAACAATTGCATTTAGGGAACTGTGCATTTGCTGTTTGTAGAAGAGATGCCTTTCAAACAGGTTCTCTAGACAGACCTCTTGGATGCTGCAGGCTTCAAGTTGGAATATAATCTCAAATAAATTACAGCTATTATAAAAGAAGGTAATACAGTACCTTATAGGGTTGCTTAAAGGATATACAGCATGGACAGAACTATTCCATTGCAGTCCCTGAAGAACCTGGAATGGAACGTCACAGCAGTGAAGATGAGGCGTATCTGCCAATTGCAGAGTTACCTGAGGTAACCTTATCTATGATCAAGGACCAAATTCTGTCTTATTTTCACAGATAACAAAACACTGAGTCTTCAGCAGCTGTATTAACAGCATTCTGGAATCTCAAAAATAATTTTTTGCCCAAATTAAATTTCACCTTGATAAAAGAGATCAGAGTAATCTTACTTCTCTGCTAGTATGTGTCATTTATTTGTATATGCATTCTCAGAAGATCATATAAAACATGAATATAATTTTCTACATGAGAAACATTGCCCTTGAATGCATCGTTGTACAACTTATGCTCTCAGTACTGTATTCTTTTTGGCTTTTTAAAATGAGAACATTTTAAAAATTGGCTAAAAAATCAGTTAGTCCTTCTACAAATACAATGTTTAATATCATGAAACCTGAAAAATAGAAAAAAAAAATCAATTGCTTTGAGATGCAGACATCATGAAGTCCCTAGTGTTTTAGGGAAGTCGACAAGTAATAATTGTTATTATGGGACAACGTATGAATTGTTCGCATTGGACAATGAAGCAATTCTTCTAATCCATTTGGATACAGATGTGCATTGTTAATGAGTAGTTTGTTAGCTTTAGTAATGTCAAAGCATTCTGACTATCCAATTCAGTGAAATTACTGCCTAAAGCAGGCATGTGCTAGACACAGATTTCACATAAAAGCGTTCATTGATGTGATTTGTCCTTACAATAACAGCCACCTACTCAACCAACATAGGCAATACAGGGGTTAATTACCAATTTTAAGCAAAAGAAAAGAATGATTGGGTAATTTATAAAAATTAACCAGTCACATGCACGATCACAACTTTCTTCCCAGAAGCTGGAGTGAAGACGTAGGGCCAGTCACAGCATCAATTACAGTGAGCAGGGTTTTTTTGGATATCTAATTATGTTAATTCCCATGAATAAAAGCAACTACAAGTCTCCAGAAGGGCAAAAATATATATATATATTGTTGTGCTGAACAGGCACGTATTGCTTCCATAGAAGCTGTGAGGCAAAATTTAGTCTTCAGACTAGTGAAATATACAATGCCCTCCCGTTGCTTATTTAACTCAGGAGATGCTGTAGCAAGTTTGCAGTTCCATTCAACATACTCTATCACAAAACTGTTACACACGAAAATACTTCCGTTCTTTCATTTTGCTCCATTTTGGAGTTGAATCCATTCCGGAGACCCTTCCAGCATTACGTGAAGTGGGCGTATGCAGGAACATGCCTGAAGAGCCATATAGTCAATATATGCTTGAACTTCTAAAGACAAATGCCCTACTCTTCAGCAATAATGATTCTGTGTTAGTAATGCCACATAGTCTCTATCCACTATGAGGGCGAAATGTTAACTTGAGGTTAAAAAAGTAAGTTTGTAAGCTTCAATAATTTAGAAACAATGAAAAAATCTGCTATTCTGCTTGCGTTTGTTACCCTGCATGAATTCTTACAGCGTTAGACACACGCGCTGCCTGGGAGCCGAGCCCACCCCTCAGTTTTAGGGGAGGGTTGTTTGTTTTTAAGAAAAGCATTTACTGTAAGCATTGTGCTGCTATTAAAAGATAAGGGACATTTTTGCTTTGGATGTAGAGGTAGAAGTTGACAGAATGGCATACTGTGCACATAAGACAGGACTGAAATAAACACACTCTGAAACATAATTATTAAATAAACTTTCCAATGTGATCTATGCAACTAAAGGAGAAATACAGTCCCCCATCCCCACTCCCAGATAAAGCTATTGGAGCAGTACATCATTTTTAATGAGATTTTATAGCATTCTGTAATTGTTTCTTATCTCCATTGTATTACTAGTTCTTTGTTTTCTGATCTATGTGTCTATATGTATAAACCTATTTTTTATATTTTGATTTTCAGTTGTTATTGATAGGTAAGTATAGTAGCCTAGACCTTTGTGGAAATTGCTTACAAGGCACAGGTGCTGTTCTGGAAGAGAATAAGCTCTAAATTAAACTAAAATCTACACTGGAGAGCCAAAGTTTACACAGAATAGATGCCTACTCTGTATAATTCAGGACTTGGATAAGCCCCGTAGTCTGTTCCCCTTGATTATCAGACTGCAAATGAAGGATGTCTGTCAGGGTACTTTCAAAGAACCTACCGCAGTATTATTTTTTTCTTTCAGAAACCCATCAAAAATTGCTTTTTTTGATCAAAGTCTAAGGGAACATTCTGATTTGTTCTTAAAAAACGCTAGGATTTAAAGATCTAGAGAACTGTGACTGAAGCAGCTTTCTGCTATTTTATTTTAGTTTAACAAGGGCTTCACCTTGCCCACATCATTTTCTGAAAAATGCTTGGCTAGCTCTGCCTGGAAAAAAGAGAGTAGAATGCACGCTGCAAAAATGACAAAAAGAATCCAAGTGAAAAATATTAGGGCTTCTGCTTGGTAACCACTTTTGTTCTTTGCACGTCTACACGAAGCTCGAGTAACTCCATTCTTTCAACTCTCATTCCCATTGAGATGGCTCAGCTTGCCACACGAGGAGGAAAATATAGGAGAATTGTAGAAAGCAGCAGGTATTCAAGCTATAGTAGAGCCACCAGTGGCACAGCAGTGATTCTGCCAGCCTGCATATTACAGCTCCATTCCAAGGGGGTTTATCCTAGACAGTTCATAAGCATCTTTCTACAGACCTTCACGGGGGAATTTTATCTGACACGCTCTGAGAAACAAAAAACCCCACAACACTCAGGGCTCACCAGGAATTATACATTTGGATGTATTTAGTTATAACAAGAAAAAAAAAAATCTTCCATTTCAACAGTTTTATTTTTCTCCCACTAATATTTTCACTCCTGTTCCTTTCTTTACTCTATATATAATAGTTTTGGAAGGTGTAGCAAGAAGGCAGAATTACTTGTTTGGCTTTTTCCCTTTCAAAATGAGAACCTAATCTAATACTGCTAATATTGCACAGAACTTTCCTAAAAACACGACAGAAAAAATTTAAATGGCACTTCATGTTTAAAAGTAATAGGAAAGACCTGTCCCTGGTGCATGCATATTGATGCACAATTCTATTCCGGATCAAATAAAGTTCTTTAATTGAAGGATTTTTCCACTAACCCTTTCCAGTTTTTGATATTATTTTCCTCAGTTTTCTTCAAGTATATTTTCAGGTTTTATTCTTTTCTAAGCCTGTATTTCTTTTAACTGGAAGCGTTAACAGAGCTTAAGTTTTAACAGAGCTCAAGTGTCTCTCTCTTACATTTATGCCAAGAAATTACGTTTCTATCTCATGGCCTCAGGGAGCACTGGTGCCTTTGGTTACCAGCGTTGCCTATTAATGCTTCATTTTGGCTTTCTATAGATGTTAGGAAAGGTTGTAGAAACTTCATACAAAGTCCCCAGGAGATGCCTCGCTGCAGAACAACAGGAACTCGGCATCCGAGCAAGCAAACCACGCTGTCACCTGCACCAATGGCCAAGTTGCAGCAAAGACCTTAAAGTACAGAAGAGACTGGTGATTTGTATACAGTGACCAAAACCCTTTGCAATATGCCCAAACATTTCAGTTCTTATCTGCCTTTGCCAACACTCACACAACAGCACAGAGCCAGCAGCCCAGTTAGTTGGTACAGGTTTTGTAGCTCCCATGTAGGTAACACCACGCCAGTATGGTAACAAGATGTCAGTAAGGCTAAAATGAACTAAAGTTTGTTAAAGTCATGTCTAGACATAAATCTGAACTAACAAGTTGAAGTCCTTTTCATCTTTGAATTATGTAATATTTAAAAAGCATCTCTAGAATTTAAATTGCCTCATCTTAATCATTTTATGTTTTTTCTCCTCTGAAACTACTTCTCAGAACTTAGAAGGATCCGGAAGCTTCACCCAAACCAGCCCACCCAAGAGAGACATTTTGAGACGTCAGTTATTTTCATTCTGACCAAGAGGTGATTCTGTGTAACTTCTCTGCTGTTGAAGGGGAACCTACCTTTTTTCCATTAAATATTTTCCCCCCAAAAGTCAAGTGAAATGTCAGTCTCTTCTTGATTTAATAATGAGAGAATTTTAGCCAATACACTTGCCTCACCCACAAGTATTTCTGAAGATCTAAACATCAGATTAAATTACCACTTTTTCAATTGAAAAAGGAAGAATAATGCTAGGAGCCTGTGCATTACTAACTTTGATTTAGGTAATTCAATACTATTTTCCTCCATGAAAATTATTCTAACCTCATTCTTTCTTCTCTGCTCCTTATCAGCTGAATGATAAATAGCCTTAAGAGGCCTTGCAAGTCGCAAACAGACAGGTGGTGCAATCATGGACTTTCCATTAGCTGCATTAGCACAATGTGTTTTTGGAATTTCAAGAGGAAGCTATAACCACATTGAGCTATTATAGGCTATTTCAATAAATCACAAAGCATTTTATTTAATTAAGTCTCTTTTAATAGCAATATTAAAGATATGGATAGAAGTATCAGTACGAATAGATGTGATATACTATACAACCTGGTTTTGTCTTTGATTTTTTTTTTCCTATCCCACTTGAATAAAAATAACAGTTTATGACAAAAGTAGGACTTGATCCTTTGATTCAAACAAAATGTTACGATTGGTAGCACGTATTTTACATTACTGGGCTCCCGGCCTGACAGCTTCCACTCCCTCTCCAGCTGTGATTCTTTTTCCAAGGCTCAGGGCATTACAAGCATCGAGGACTCATAGTAATTAGCATAGCACAGGCAGCACTACCAGCACCAGAGACTTCCGTGCAAGAGTAAATTCTGTGACTGAAGATAACAGCTTTGAAGGAATGAAGATTATTATGCATTATCAAAATAGGAGTGCAGAAGAGAATAAAGCGAATATTCAGAGTATGTATTATTAGTCAACAAATGGTACGTGACCTTCTCTTTTTAACTTATTAAAATAAAATAATTTCTTTTTATTATGAGCGCAGTCAAACACTGGAACAGGTCCCATAAAAAGAGATGGAACAATCATTATCTTGATTATTTCAGGAAAGACTGCAAGGGGCCGGGAAGAAACAGAGGAGAAAGCTCCAAGCTACTGTGAGGAGTGGGAAGGATTATGAAGCTAATGCAAATCCAGGGCGTATCTGCAGCCTTCATCTCAGGACGCACAAATACAGGAGAGAACCTGTCCCTCTGCCAGGGCCTGAGATCACATCACCAGGAGTGGACACCCAGGGAGCTGGGAAGAGTGGTGCTGGGGAGTTTGAAAATAAGCCTGGAAATTTAAACCCTAGAATGCAAAAAGCCCACAAAACTAATGATACTCCATTCCCCCCCAAGGAATGGGACTGAATGTGGTCAAAGAGACAGTTAATACAGTGGACTAAGGCCGTATATAAATTAGAATTGTATTGGAATGACTCTCAGTTTCCTATTTCCTGGGATTTTTTTTGAAGACCCTGACACTAGAGAAGGGTGGGAGATTCCACGGAGCAAACTCAACCCTGTACTAAAGTTTTCAGCTGCCTCTCAGCAAAACACACTACAAACCATAATTTTTAATATCCTAGAAGCTGATCCCATTATGTCACCTAACAAGTTATCCCTCCTTAATTTGCAATATTTCTAATTATATTTACTCTGTGAAAAATTGTAGGTAGCAGCTTGTTTATAGAAAAAGTCCACCGCCTGATGAAGGTGATGTACACAGAAGCTACAGTTTACCAAAATGCGTAAGCTATTTTAAGAAATCCTCTTGGACAGTATCAGAGAGTAATCTCATTTCAGTACAGCCATCCCAGCCCTCCTCAACCCAAGTTCAGGACCTCTCATGAACTCTTCTTCTCAGATGGGAAAGTTTCCAACAAAGTAGTGTTTTGATCATCTCCAAAGGAAAGGGTGTATCCAAAGATACTCTAATGAGGGACTTAAAACCAAGTTAATCACCATTGCACACACACTGCAGTAGGTCTGCTGGTCTATATTATAGAGGCGCGCTTCCCTCTATACCCTCCAGCTACAGCAGAGTGCACAGAGGTGGCAGGCTGGCAGTGTTAATGGGCTCTACACAGACTACAGGATATCAGTCCCTTGACAGGCAGTTTAATCTATTTTCTGTTCACAATTTTTACAGTCAGTAATGAAGTCAGTTATCCTTTTGAGAGTCAATTGCCGATATTCCTATACATAGTAAATGGCACTTTAGAAGCCATAAGTCTATGCTGCAAGTTGCTGTCTTCAGATGTGCTAATTCCCCATGGAAGGACAGATGCACTAGCAGGGTAAGGTTCAGCAAAAAATATTCCTTGAAACCCTTTTGAAGCAATGCTTAAAAAAAAAAAAAAAGAAGAAAAAAAAACCAAAAACCCCCAACAAACAGAAATGCTTAGCCACTGATTTCTGTTAAAAGATATTTTGAAGTGTCCATAGTCATTTATAGTTAATTTTTTTTTCCTCCCATGGTATCTTACAGTGAACTAAGTTTTACACACTGTTTGCTCTTTGCCGTAGCCCTTGGGAGCGAGGGGGCAGCTCCCACCATGATGGGACACGCAGGACCTGGCAGATGAGGTTGAAGTGCTGCCATCCAGGGCTCTGTGTGTCAGCACTCACCATCCTCGAGCCTGACACCAGCCAGTGCAACGCAAGTACTTCATCAATGGCGGGAGGATTGGGCAATGACTTACTTGCAGTCATCTATCACTCCTCTCAGCAGCAGCCTCCATCCAGGCATAACTGCTTGATTACACAGATCTTGCCATATGCGCCCATAACAAGGGATTTCAGAATTGCCTAGGTTGTACAAGCAGTACAAGATAAAAAGGAGAAAAACTGGTCTGGCAGCGTCCCCCCCTTATTTACTCAGAGGTAGCTGTTAATCAGTACATCTTTTCATCCAAGCCAGTCTGGCATTTAAAGGTCTGTTGCCTTCACTGTCCTCATCTCTAACTCTTTTGGTGACAGAGGCAGCGCCAAGTTCTGTTTCCTCATATGCAGTAAGATTAGAAAATCCCCCTTTAGTAGCCAGAAAATTGGAGCAAGTGATCCCAGTCAGTGGCGGGCATCAAAAGCACGGATGTAGCCACCACACAGCTATAGGAGGAGACTGCCTACAAGACTAAGGGGAACTCAGACAGAGGTTACATTTCATTTTAAATGGCACAAAAATAAGTGCCATTTGTCTGATATTGTAGAAAGTAAGCGTGGCTCATTCTTGTCATTTCCAAAAAGCATGCAGTTAAAGTGCTGAAAATTTTACCAACCATAGTGGCAAATTAAGAGTGGATTTTAAAAAGTCTAAGTAGAAGCCAGACAAGTGAGAATCTACTGTTTCATCTGTCCCTAGTGTGTATTCCAGGTCCACAGTAGGCTTTGTTCTCTTAATCAGTGATCTCTGAGAGAACTAAAGCCGGTGTCAGCAGTAGGTTTTGGGCACCCATTAAAAACAGGGGCCTAGAAAGTGTAGGGGAGAAGTATGAGGGGTTTTTTGGCATGTCCAGCTGGTAAAGCACTATTTTGGCTTAATTATTATGTTGGCATTACTATTACTTCTAGCCTGTATTGTATTCCCTCCTGATAGCTTCCTAGTGTCTGGATTGTGTTCCTAACAAGACCCTCCCGTGATCATCCTGTTGTCCTCAGAAAAAAAAATCCAAAGCCTGACTCTCCTGTCTTTTACTGGAGACCACGACATCATGTTAAGAGTGCTGTAAAAATCCAGCTTTTGTGGATGTATGTGGATAACAGCATGCACGCACACATTTCAAATCACTAGCTGCAGCCCTTCTCTGCTTCAACCGAGGGTCACATTAACAATTATTAAACAGTCAAACACAGTGGGCAGCCTATTACATGTTAGGAAGGACCTGTCATTTAAATGGACTAATGAGTCTATGATGACCAGAAATAAATGCCTGTGACAGCTAGATACAAATGTCTGTGACATTTATAGCTCTAAGGTGGCAAACAGTTTCCCTCCTGAGTGCTGGAGTAACAGCTAAAATGAAAATACAACTCATTTGCCAAATCAAAATGAAAACTCTTTCTTAAAGAGCTGCAAATAAAATCCAACTTCAGTCATCACTTGAAGCCAAACATTCCACAATTGTGATCCCACACAGAAACATAAAGGGTGATTTAAGTCTGAACTGTATACAATTGGGGAAAGTTTCTCCTCTAGAGGCCTATGTATAAGGCGGCTGCTTTAGCATCAATTCAAAGGGCTGGCCTTGCAGCTTTTGCACTGCAGGCAAAATGGGAAGTGATGTCCCTGCCAGGGACATTTCATGAATAAAGCATGGACTGTAGTATTCTAAAAGCTAAAACCACCTCTTTTGTCATGTGCCGAATCTTAGAAGTACTACAATGAAAAACTGTTAAAGTCTCAATTCTCTCATCTTCTTCTGTTGAATTCTTTCTAAAACAGTAAACATGGGCTGTAAATATTTAACTGAGAGACAAAGGAGTTTTCAAATTCTAGTAAGAACATGCGTTACCTCCCCCATTCTCCTCATTCTATTTTCAAAGATATGCCGAGGCTGTCAAACATGAAACCTTCACAGGAATATTCACTAAGAGACTATTCAGGTGTGAAAAGGAACGGTGAACACACATAACACAGAAAACACAGCTGTGGCTTCAACCTCGAAGTTACAGGGACCAGAACAGCTGAAGACCTGCACGATCTATGGTGTTCTGTGTGGCTGTCCACCCAAGGCAGGGATGCGTCACCGTGCCCTCGCTGCTTGCTAGCGCCAAGCCTGACGACTGCCCAGATGGAGGTTATCTACAGCATCACCCAGCTGAAAACCACTGTCCAAGCAGAGCGCTCCCACTGCTGCAAATACCAGATCACTTCCAGTATCAGGAGTTTTTAATACCACTTTACACTGGACACCAAATACAAGTGAGTTAATTTACCTGCTAAAGATGACAAATACTGTGTAAATAAGAAAAGCTTTACCACATTCATGAGTGCAAATTGAAAACTTCATTTAAGTATTACATGATAATTTCAAAGTATTACACACTAAGATCACATTATAGGATAAGAGCACCACCAGCAACATCCACACTATACTGTGGCAACACCACAGCCATCTAATTCAGGAAGCCTCACTGAACATAAACAATTTAGTTACATTAAAGTAGAGCTATGGGCAGCTACAAGTACATTTTGTTCAATTAACAGCAAAAACGTGTAACCCACTAAGAGGAATTTTGAGCTAGAACTAGCTGTTATGTTTATTTGCTTCCAGTCTTCTTCCATGAAGAGCAGTGTGACAGCAGGCCAGAATAGGAGTAACAGCAACTGAGCCACTTTAACCAGCTTATAAGCCACCTTGGTGTCTTACAGAAGGAAAAAACCTCTATGAAGGCATGTTTCTTACCACACTTCTTTGGACACAATCAGATTCTCCCTAAGTTAGCAGGCCATAGCAGTCCATAGATTAAAACTCACACAGACTCTTAAAACTGAGGGAGCAGCTTCACTGGGGCTAGCGTGAATGCCATACTATCTGGCCACAAGAATCATAGGATGGCTGAGGCTGGAAGGGACCTCCAGAGGTCATCTTGTCAATCCCCCCTGCCCACTCAAGCAGGGCCACCTGGAGCCAGTTGACCACAACCATATGCAGGTGGCTTTTGAATACATCCAAAGATGGAGAGCTCACAAACTCCCTGGGTAAGCTCACAGTAAAGAGTGTTTCATGACATTAAGAGGGAACCTCCTGTGCTTCATTTTGTGCCCACTGCCTCTCCTGTCCCGCCACTGGCCACCACTGAAAAGAGCCTGGGTCTGCCTTCTCTGCACCCTCCCTTCTGGTAGTTTGTTTCTATATCAACAAAATACTTTTATATATGTAAAAAAATAAAAGATCCACAGAGGCTTCCCTTCTCCAGGCTAAACAGTCCCAGCTCTCTCAGCCTTTCCCCACAGAAGAGATGTCCCACTCCTTCACCATCTTTGTGGCCCTTTGCTGAACTCTCTCCAATACATCCATGTCCCTCGGAGGAGAGAGGAAGGATGCCCTCCTTGGCCAGCTGGCAATGGTTTGCCTAATGCAGCCCTGGAGACCATTACAGGCGCCTCTGCTGCAAGGGCACACTGCCAGCTCACGCTCAGCTCAGTGAATCCCGAAAGTTTCCTGCCCAGACCTTCAGAAGGTGGTCTGACAGCAACACACAGCGCAGCAGGAAGGTCTTCTTATGCTCTATTAAAGTACAAAAAAAGTGAAGAGAAGCCAAGTCATTTCATGAGGCCTGATGGACACAGCCTCATACCCACAGTGCAGCTGCTTCTTACCATGGTAATTTGCCTTCTGTTATTGCCGAGGAAAACATCATTTATATGTTAGAATCACAAACAATTATTTTCAGATGTAGATTAAAGGTATATATTGTGATTTGTATTACTAGGATTGAAAATTAACAGCTTCACTTCTGCACTTCACTCCATGAGCTGAGCATTTAGCTACACCACAGCTGAGCAGCACTGCTGTTCCAGAAGAGTTAGGGTTGTACAAGATACACTTTTGCTCTTCCTCTCTACAATACGGTTTTCTTTTTCCAAATATAATTGAAAAGATTTCTCAAAGTATATTTGAACTGACACTGAAGAAAATCCTGAGCAGCTCTTACATGTGACATTCAGACTATTTGGAGATTTCTCATTTTTATGCTCTTCTGAGATTTTCCTTATAGAGTAGGCACTCCATTCATCTTTATCTACCAAAAAAGTTAAAGAATACTCATAATATCCTCTTACTGTCTGGTCTACAAACTGTATCTAAAACAGTTTAGTAAATTATGAACCAGCAAACATTCCATGAGGAGACACGAGCAAAACCACTGTACTCTAAGTACAGCAACGTCATTAAACAAACACTGGAAATGCAGATCAGGAAAAAAAAAAAAAGTCTTTAAAGACCAAAACTTTTCACTTTTTGCAATAGAACAAAACATCACGAAGTTTAAAGAAGCCCAGATTTACACATATTACATTTCGTGTAGGAAAAGCTTGGAAATCTCTGACAATTGATGAGAGCAAGACTCCCTCAGTCATTTTATTTTCCAAATACACATACAGTTAAAAAAGTCTCACAATGTTTAGAAGGTTTTTAAAAAGTATCTCTATTGTGGAATTATTGTTTTCTTCTACTTTATTACCTTTACTTACATATAAAGCGATTCGCGTAAGAAAACATGTCTCCACAAATTAGAAGTTTTACTAGGAAGACTAACCTTGTGTATGTTCATTATTTGTCAAGACATACAGAATGAAAAGAATTACTTAAGATAGCTTTTTTTTGTCTCCCTACTTGTCCACTGGTCACAATATGGCTGTTCTTAATGCAAAGTAAACCTACCGAAAAAATATTTAGCCAATGGCACGCCCACAAACATAGGGGAACAAAATCCTGGAATTCTGCACACACCATAAGCAAATACCATTCTCCATAGTTATATTTATCTTTACATAACTCTGCACCAGAACCTCAGCATCCTTTTCCAAATATTTTTAGAACTTAACATTCACTAAGAATAAAGTGATGCACAGATGGATCCCTGAATTTCACTGCCTCACTAAACACTTAAAATATCGTTCATTACAGTCAAGAGCAGAAACATTTCTGGAATGTCAATTTTTTGCTTAAAAGAAAGTGATTTCTTACTCAGTGGTGACTGCTGCAAGAAATATTACCTGATCTCATCACCCATGATTAGTACATTTTGACAGAAAACTAGTTACTAGAGATAAGTAAATCTTCAATCTTAGATTAAAACATTCTTCCTTCAGAAAAAGGACATTAAGATTTTTTAAAATTTACAAATATACTTTTTCAGTGACTATAGGGCTACATGAAGGTATTTACAGAACATTTGAGATTTAAGTTCTTTTTTGTTAATAGAAAAATTGTTATCTATACTCCAAATCACTATTTTCTTAATACAATTTTTAAAAAGAACAGTTAAAAAGGGCTTAGTAATGAATCATCCATTAAAATGCTAAGGTCTCAAATGCTAAGAAGGCTTTCAGCAACAATTTTATTTTCTTAACTCCATATTCATAAATAATTACTCAACAGTCTAAACAGGAGTTTTGTAACTCACGTTCCAGGTAGCTGAAGTTACATACAAACTAATCTTCTTAAATGCCTATATTTGATCTCAGGTCTACAGTGGGAACCTTATAAAGCACGTCTTCATTTCTATAGAACAAAATAAATAATTTTCCAGAACATATTCCCATGGCATGAATATGAAAGGTCATCTTCTCCTTAAGGAAAAACAATTTTGCAAAACAAAAAAATCCTTCTATTTTAGAATTTGATCCAGATCACACCATTTAAACTATTAAAAAAAAATTGTATTGTCATACAGACATCACATTGTTCTGAAAAAAAACATTTTGAGACAGTAAAAACACTAGCAGTACAGTTTACATAGCCTGTTCTTTGGGAAATTACTCTGTACTAGACTGAATTCTTTCCTAAGGCCTGTTTCCAATTTTCTTCAGAAGAGATAGCGGTTCATGCAAAGAGAACATGAAAAATGAATTAACTGCAGACTACTACAGCCTATAAAAGTTCCTAATCTCTTGCTGGGTAAATTACATTAGAGCATCCTTTGGGCATTTCCCCCTCCAGTTTACTAGTCCATAAAGAAAACCGACAGTCCTGGATAAATGGCAAACCCTGTGCTGAGCCCGAGCGGGATGGCACAAACACAACTCACCACAGAGAATTCTAGATTACTGTTCCGCCATCTCTCCCTTCACTTTCACAGCTGACTAAGAACATCTGTTTGTAACCCCAAAAGCAGCCTTCAAGCAAACACTGTTTTCCGAAAGAGGTAGCAAGTCTCACAACATTAAGCCCATCGCCTTAACGTCAGGAAGGTGACAAAGGGCCGTTTCTGCCAGTGTAACTGACCTTGGCAACTAAAGTGGCCATGGACATCCTTCAGCTGTACGGGCAGCTCCACACTCCCCTGCTGCCGCTCCACTGAAGGGCAACCTAAGCTTTTTGATGTCTGAATTAATACTACAAATATCTTGCTCTCAGCTACCTTTTATAAAAAAAAAAAAAAAACCAAACCACTTCTTGTTCAGGAACTATGATGCTGGTTTTAAATCACAGCTAAGCCATTTGAGGTTCTGTAATTATATAATTTTTCTCATAAAGCAGAAAAGCAGTGATCTGTGGTGGGGTTCTGCCCACTTTTCCTTGCAGGACAGCCCCAGGCTTGTCTGGTCAGTGCTCCACGCCAGGCCCGTAACACATTCCCGAGGCTTCAAGAACACAAACTGGGGCAGGACTGCAGCATTCCAACAGCCACATCAATTTGAAAAGATAAGTTACACAACGCCCTGTTGGTTAGTAAGTTTGAATATTTATTCAACACTGCTATAGCCCCATGTGAAAACTGCTGGAGAATGAATAAAAAAGGGAAAGAACACAACATTTGAGGAACATCCTTTGGAGCGGAATACAGCCAGCCTGCTTCTCTGGGCATCTTGCCTCGCTAAAGCAGGCTGCTGACTGTAAGGCAAGGCTCACCCCTAGTGGCTGGCTGTCATCGGCACGCATGTAAAGAGACTGCTGCAATCGTTCAGGCTGCAGAAAAACCAGTAACTACGCTGATAAAAGGATTGATAAGAGGCTGTCAGAAGCTAAGGATGATTTTGTATTAATCGACTGGTGTTACACCTGCACTGCACAGGAGTTCTGCTGAAGAGCCCTCATTGCACAGGACAAGCTTTTGCCTGACAAAAGGAATGCAACACAAATTGCTCATCTGACTTATTCATATTTAACTGCAGTATTTTTAATTATATAGTCTGTCTTTCATGGTGAGAAAAAGCAAACGTCTTACTTTCAGAGATGTTTTTGTTCCAAAGACCAGTGATTACCTTTGTTTTTCTTGTTTACCAAGAGTAGCCCATACAGACACACATTATTACAATGTGATGAACAACCCTCAAGACCATATAGAAAAACTATTCCTTAATGTCTATGCAAATCCAGTAAAGGAATAAAACTTACCAACTTCCGTTGCAGATACGCAATTCTGATCATCTCAGACTGTCCAATGGATCTTATGGGAGGTGAACAAGACTTTGGCAGGGGAACACACCCTCCACTGCTATCAAAGCTCAGACATTACAGTGGTGTCAGGTTTGTATGTATATACACAAAACCAGACTTACAGGATACACAGGATAGGTGGAATAGTTTCCTAGGTTTTACACCTGAAGGTTAATTCCTGTCATCTTCACTTATTTACATTCAGACCCATTTTCTTGAGGGGTTTTCAGAATAGCCCTCCAGCCACTGTAAAACTAGTTGCCTATGCTAGAACAACCCCTTTTTATCTTAAAATAGGATTGAAATGGAGCACCAATGCACACATCAAGAACTTACACTCCTCTTTTTCCACTTCTGTCACATTTTCACCTAAACACAACATCATGCAGCTATTTTTGCACGGGAGTGTGTGTATTCTCTATATATGGCTTCATCACTAGGAGGAAGCCAGAGGTAGTTGCTTTGTATTTTTCGTATTAAAAAAACCCTGAGGATCACACCTAGAAAGCAAGAGTGGCACTTGATTACTTCAGAATCGTTAAGTACTTTGAAATTCAGACACATGAAGCCATACAAAGTACATTGGCCACACAACTCACTCACTGCCACTGCTACACTACAAAAAGCTATTGCCTGCAGACCAGAGTAGCAAAGTCATCAGCAAACTTCTAACTATCCACTCAAAGCAGAGGAGAAACAGAAAACACGTCAGAAGTTATGGGTATGTCAAAGCAGTGCTTGTCATTAATTTAAATAAAATGTAATAAGGAAGTGTGAAGCCATACCTCCACGCTTGTTCATCGCCTGTTCTCATGCTGCAGAGGCAACGTCCAAACTCCTTGTTCGCAGACTGATGCTACTCTCCCTCATATTCTCTAGGGACTAGAAATGTCTACATCCTGTACAGAAATTTATCAAAACACACATAATCAGGGAGTTTTCCTAGCGGCAGCAGGTTTTCTGGGGGGGGGGGTGAGGTTGGGGGTGTTGTTATATAGAGCACTGCAGCAGAAACAGCTGCATTTATGGGCTCTCAAGAAACACTTTTTTTTTTTCTTTGTGATAATTTTCATCTTACTTTAGGGAAAAACTGCTCTCATTTACTGACATGGTTTAAAACCAGGCAGCTGGTACTAGCACAGGCCACAACTCCATGCCATCCGTGTGCATTAAACAATGGGAATTGCGTTTATACACCACCAAACCAGAAAACAGAAGTTTCTATTATCTCGAAAATGAACCAACCCCACGGGCTTCTTTACCAGCAGAGTACCACATGAAGGTGCCGGGCTGGGAAGACCGGATCAGATAAGTAAGCTTTCTTATTCTGGAGAGACCCATATAGCTGCGTAAATATTACTGCAATAGTTTGTGATTACCTTTTCAAGACTGCCTTGACCAGGAAGATGTCAATTATTTAAAAATAATGAAAGCCTGTACATAAAATATAACCCAAAGATACGTAAGCCTGCTCTCCTCACCCCTGGGTTCTCAGCAGACATGTGAAGTGCTATGAATGTCTTCAGTGTGTTGCCGGTAGAAATAAAACCGGCAGCACCAGTGGGAATACCAGTGATGCCCAGGAAAAAGGGCTGCAACTCTTCTTCTGGCACAGGCCCTGACTGTTCTTACAGGGGCAGCAGGTTATCATTTATGTAGCTACTTTCATAGCATTATATACCATACAGTAAGGTTCATATCTTGCATCTTTCCGTAGGTTTTAGCCAAGACAAACTGAAAACAGTTAATACAAACCTTAAAATTACGGCAACTACTCCCTGGTCACTAAGCTGACTTCCTGATGTATTATTACTTTACCAACATGCTACTTCAGTAATCAAATATGTAAACTCCTTTATTGTACCTTACCTTTTTATTCTGCATTGTGATGAACTTGAACTATTTGGTTATTAATTTAGTAAGGACAAAAGCAGGTATAATTTAGGAGGGAAATCACTGCAGCCGGCTTCACTGTTACGTCATCCATGCTGGAAGTTCACTGTCAAGCTCTGTATTACAAACGCTCCTTCTAGCAAAGAAGTTTCTTTTCTACTTCTTTCTGCAAAGAACATTTTTTCAATGCTGGGTTTCCACTCTGGCAAGATTACCTCAAAATCATTTAAGTCTTTGGCAAGGCTTTTAAAAGTATGTAGGTGTACTTTTAAGTGCACACTATAGGTTTGATTAAGTATCACCCTGGTAATCCAATGCCAAGTTATAAAAGCACCTACCAAACTGAATGGTGGATCTCATTTTCCTTAAATTCTATAGCCTGTTTCTCACTCAGATCTCCCCCAAATTCTAAGCCCTAAAGTTGAAAGAAAGAAGATTTGAGGTAGCTCATATTTTTCTGGGAAGACATTGCTTGGTTTTAATACAATTTTAAAAATGATACATTAACCGACATGTTTTAAACCTGCACTCAACAGGCTGTAATTTATACACAGTGTTTTCACAGCCTATCATATCTACTGTGCTCAGCAACTTTTGTATAAAAAGGAAAAGCGCTGCAGAATACTGCAAAGACAAGGTACATTAGCTGAATGTTTAAATAACAGGGGCTTTTGTTCAATTCTTTTAAAAGAAAATTTAATATGCACTCAACACCCAAGAAAAAAGATGGTATCAGCAGTCACTAACAGACTACAGCTTCTTTCCTTCAGAATCTATTTTTTCAGTTGTTTAGCTAATTGCTGTTAAAGGCAATAAAAAGGACCCTTAGAGCACGGCAACAGTTAGGCATTAGGATAACAAGTAGAGAATTGCAGGTTTCTTTAGCGGGAATGATTTGCTGCAACAGAGACATTACGTGCACAGAGAAGTATATGGCATTTAACTCTGTTGAAGAGAACTTATTTCAGGTTTTATGCGAGTTTTTCAACTCTATTCAAGTAACATGGGTAAAGCTGAAGTGATCCCACCACTCTGTGTATGTGCCCAACTCCCCTCTCCCCAGCCTTCGCCTATCATAAGAGCTCCTGCCTGCCATCACATCCTTACACCACCTTCAGCGTACACACCTGCAGCCGCATTGATGTTTTACAGAAACTGTGAAACCTCAGACTCTCCCCACTACTCACAGTTCTTTTGTTTCAGTTGTCCCCAGGTGAGCAGAAGTCCCTTCCCTCGTGTTTGTCACCCATCCTTCCATCCGACTGCCCCCCCAAAGAAATTCGGAACAGACATGCAGGCCATCAGGTGAGAAACCAAGAGAACACCACCCAGTAGAGCAAGCTCTTGCAGACAATGAAAACACATGACGCTCCTGGTTTGATAATGCTCTGTAGTGGTACCAAAGACTGGCATTTATGATCCAAAACCACATGAAGCTACTGGAGGTTCTGAAGTACTCCTAACTTACAAAGTTCTTCACAGAGAGCAAGCCACAATGCAAAAAAACCGCAAACCCCAAGATGTAAACATAAAACCCAGTATACACCCCTAACTACAAGTGGAGCACCTAATTTCCTCATACAAAAACGTAAACATCTTTTATCACTTCTGTACAATATGCAGAATAGACCATCTGGCGAGGTCCAATTAGGTAACGCAAACCATAGCTATTCCCTCGTCAGCAACCAGCACCCGTGGCAGGTACCAAACCACGTTCCCAGGCCGAGGGAAGAGTGGGGCATTTCACATTCATCTTCACTCTTCCACCTCCCGCTGCCAATGCCGGAGATGAGGAGCGAGAGGCAGTTAGCGCTGTGTGATAAACTTCAATGGAAACTTCATATACATTGTCACAGGGCACACGAGAGCAATTTCAGAATGAGCATTACTGAATTAACAACTGACAAAGTTAGTCTAAAATTCCTTCTTGTCAGTCTAAGCATAAGTTGTGCTTCCTGCTCTCTTCCCCAAGTTCACAAGGTGGCAGCAATTCTAGCAGCA
Source organism: Rynchops niger (assembly GCA_013400035.1). Classification (NCBI taxonomy): domain Eukaryota; kingdom Metazoa; phylum Chordata; class Aves; order Charadriiformes; family Laridae; genus Rynchops; species Rynchops niger. Next base: position 644,711 of record VXBH01007880.1, on the reverse strand, counting down.
CAGCAGCAAGCTAAACTAAGTGTTTCTTCGCTTTTGGTGTCCTTTATTACTCCTGCAGTAACAAAACAGGACAACTGCACTTGCAGATAGAGAGGTCCTTTTTTGGACCTGTTCTCTGCATCTTACGCAGTAAGAACTGTTACGTACCACTTAGTGTCACTGACAGACAGCTGTATCTGCTAAAACTCCACAGCAATTTGAAAGGATCGATAAGTTTCAAGCTTCATTAAGACAACTAGGATAGCACCATTGCTTCCCCCAAAACATCCTTTAATCTTTGTCAAAGCTGTGTTTCAAGCCACATTCAGCAATAGCTTAATTATTTTAGTGTCACCAGAATGACAACTGTTTGGCACAGGGCCGAGCAGTCTAGGGTATTCAAACTAATAGAAAAATCTAATAAATAACATGCATGTGCACAAACAGCCAGCTTCATATACATTCACTAACACTAAGCATATTTATTCTCAGATGCTTGCTCACAGGGTCATAATGCACAGTTCATTTGGATATAATGAAAAATAATTTCTCCCCACTCATTTCATCTTGCCAATGGACGGAGCTAGTTGCCAGAGAACCCTGGACGTAACAGGCCACCACTACCACTCGGTGAGGCTTTCCTCACGAGTGACTTAGATATTAAGGAAACATTTTTTGGACACGCTTAACATCTTTTATTGTCCAAACCTGTATGGCTTTCATTTCTGTCATCTCATCTGGTCCAGGTTACGCTCGAGCAGAGAATCCTCCTTCAAGCAGACCCTAAACATTGCTGATTTGCTTAACATAACCCAGCTTGTCAGAAACATAAAAGTACTTTTACAACCATAACTTGTTTGTGTATGTGTAGTTGAATATTCATCACAACTTTTCTCAAAAAAAAAAATTTTTACCAAGAATTTAAGTGAGAGAGATGAACAGTAATCCTTCATCCATTGAGTATCTGTTTCCACCATTGAAGGCACTTACTTAGAAACAAGCACAAGACTTGAGATTTACATTATTAAAACTTATGTACAATTTGCAGGGCTAAAGCTCCCCAAGTACATCTCTGTGACAAATAGGAAGAATTGAGAGATGCAGCTTTTGAAGTTTACATTAAATAGTGAATAGAGAACTATAGTAAGTTTAAATATTACATGTGAAATTACCTCCTGCCGAGCCTGGCCTACATAAAATATGTAAAAACCGCGATCACTTGCAAGCATAAAGATTTCAAAAATACTGGTACTTTAAAATAAGAAAATGTGTTATTTTAGCACCGTTATTCTCAATGGCCTTGTTTTAATCCACAAGCACTAGGATTTAACGACAAGTAAAACCTGCATGTGGTGTAAATTAGCCACTTCAGTAAACATTCCTACAGGCAGACAGCAAAAGATAATTCCATTGTCAGGCTGCTTAGCAGTAGAGAACTGCCACATTTTTGAACACCATTAACTTTCTCATTTAATTTATGAAACGACAGCAGAGCAAAAGGTGTCACTTTTTTTTCATTTTGATAGAGACACATGACCCTACACTCTTTAAAAGCAGAGCAGAAAGATATTATCTGGACGACTACAACAAAAGAACTCAGGACAGTTACACCTCACAGCACGCCAGACTCAGGACGTCCCAGACGCAGACGACACCACTGCAAATGGTCCATGCAGCGTAACTCCAGAGTTCATGCAGTGCCACTGACCGCCTCCTTTTGTGGTGTTTCATATACTTCTTACCAAGATCTGAACTAGAAAAGAACACTTAGAATTTTTATCACTGGAATCTTCTCCAAGGTGCTTTGCGTGCCATTTTGACACCTTCCTTTCTGCTGATTCAAGAAAATACCACCAATATATTATCACCAAGACAAATGAAAAAGTGCCATCCTGACATGAACAGGGCTTTTTGCCACTGAAATTTTTTTTTTGTCTTACAGTTGAGATAAGCCATGAGTAGTAGTAGTTATAGTAGCGAATGCATCTTCTAGGGCAAGTCATGTCTGAGAAACTGACCAGTTAGTAACAGTACAGAGAAGAAGCTTCAGGGTTATGCACTGTTTGCCAGCAATATTTAAAAATAGCTTCTAAAATTTATTTTCTCTTATAGAATAATAGTAGCTTACTAGTTAGCCACCGAGTACTCCGAAAACACCTGGTAATGGGATTCTGGAGGAAGATTTTTAAAACTGTATAACTATACCATGTGTAAAATCTACATGGTAGAACACTACCCAAGCCTTTGGAAGGGTGGGTATAATAAATAAACTAGCACCAACATAGTGACACATTCAAGGGACAAGCCTACCACTCCTACTTGTAAAGAGTATTTCCAATGGATCCACACGGCAGTTCGTCATTTCAAAAGCTCTGCTGCGGACAATTCCAACTGACTCCACAGAAGAGCTCTGCTTTGTGCATGAACATACGGCAGAATCCAGCTGTCTACTTACATAGGAAAAAATCAAAAATTGATTTTGTCATATTCACATAAATGCATTTCAGAAACAATAAGGTACTACAATCTCCTTTATTATTTTAAAAACAGTTTTATTCTGTATATTTAGAAACGTGTAATTTTAATAACTGCAGAGAAAAAAATCAGCCACACCTGAATAGCTAATAACTCATTAACAGAATGCAGTGGTATATTATCTAAACAGTAGTAGTGCCATTGTGCCGTAATAAATTGTCTATTAGTAAAAAAATACATTTCAGGGCACGTAGTACAGCATCCTTATGACAAATTACAGTAGGGATACTTTTCAAGAATTTAATCAAAGTAGAGAATTCCGAGTTATATTCTTTAAATGCAGCACTTAAAAAGGTAACAACTTTGTGCATTTTTAAAAAATGTCCTTGTTCGTATATTGTAGAAATGCTGCTTTATTGCTGCAGATGTCAAAGTTCAAGGCTCAAAAGGTATGAGAATACAAAGATATCCTTAAGAAATTTTGTTTGTTTTTATATATATTTATATATATAAAAAGGTAAAGCTTATAAAAGTTAATTTACAAACCAAGAACAAAAGTGGTATGCACGCATTATATACAAGCAGTCTATAACATCTATAAATTTTCAAATGCATAGCAGAAAACATACCATCATTTTCTTCTGGTTCTTTTCTGTCTGATGAACACAAACAATACTCCTTCTCTAAGCCAAACTCACAAGGGGTTTTTTTTTGTTTGTTTTGTGTTTTTTTTTCCCCCCTCTTTCCCCAGTCTCTCATGATATATTACCTAGATAAGCACAAAAGCCATACAAACTTAATACAGAGAACTATGAGAGCCAAGACTATTAAAAACATGAGGGTAAGGCATCCCTGCTGGTTAATAGGTCTGTAATAATGTGGTTAATTTACAAATCCACAGAGGCAACTGAACCATAGTCATCCCACATGCTTTTCCCCCTCCCCCCTGCTCTCATGACAGTGTTTCCACATACAGTAAGTTGATGTGTTTGCGTTAGCCTCTTGGCAGAGGAAAATATCTAAAACTATGCTAGCCCAAGTCAATTGCCATTTCATTGAACAGGTACACCAAAAGTCATTGAAAAACCAGAGACCGAAGTGGAGTCTTGTGAGTTACACACACGGTCGTAAAAACGCAGGCCAAATTCTGTGTTTTCACCAGTAGAGTATGAACCGAATTCAGTTCCTCTGAGTGTAATTCCGTTGGTACTCTCAGATTTTAAACAAAGAAATACTAGTAGTGTCCTTTAAAAATATAAAAAAAAAAAAGGAAAAAACCAAAACCCCACAAAAGAACAACCAACAAACCAAAGCATACAGAACCTGCAAACCCTACCTTGTTCCCACCGTACACTCCCTGCTTGTGCATGTATTGTGACCATGGTTCAAAGAGTGTACTTGCTAAACCACCGTTAGTTAGAGCAAGATGCTTAAACACTAAGATCCATTATCACTTATAGAACAGTTAATACTTGGTAGAGTGGTTCAGTTTATATGTAAGGTCCATCTCAGTTTCACATTATTTACTCAGTCAGCTAACTTAATGTTTAGAAGTGGTCAATTAGGACTGAGACACAGTTTGCTCCAACAAGATAGTTTGGATCCCCGGGAAGAGACTTGTTCTGCCAGGTTTTGGGGTCACCTGTGGGAGGAAAACACAATGCTGGTGTTTAGTATCCGCTGTCAAACAGTGTACATCTTGAAACAACCAAGCTTTTGGACAGGAACTTTTAAGTTCTGAATTAACACCTGTTTGTTTTTAAAAAACCTGCAGTTAGCATGTTATTAATAAAAAAATAACCCTTTATTTTCATATAATGTAGGATAGACCAGTTATTCCAAACAGATGCTGTGCCACTCATGAATTACTAAATATAAGTTGTTCTACTCTATCTACAGCACCAACAGAAGCGTTAACAGTGAACAGCTATTCACTGGCTATTTCCTAAATTGCCAGAAAAAGTGTTTTGAAAGCTAATCTGGGTAGGATGTCTTTGAAGTTTCTTGGAACAATTCTGAACACAGATGAGTAGAATCAGAAGTGATGTTGTAACTAAGCACTACGACACACTGGTGGTTTTATTTTCTATTATGAAAATTACTGACAGGATTGTAGTCGTTTTACAGCTACATCCAGTATACTCGTTTAAAAGCCTGAAATACTGACGTTCTGAAAGGAATTCTAGTTAACTGACACATACTTAAAAATCTTTACAACAGATCTTATCTACTTATGGTCAAAGGTCCTGTGTAATGCTCTGTTACAAGGGGAAGTCATCAGCTGCCATCTCACCAGACAAAGGTTACATTCCATCTGCACAGGTAATTCTCTTTCAACTGGAGAAAGCATTCCTCATTTACCCACCTAAACACACTACTAAATGCTGCCACTATACATAAAGTGTCATCATCCCACTGTACAACAGTGAAAAATGCACTGAAGTTCTCTTAAGCCTTACAGATAGATGACATCAAACAGCTTGGCCAAAACAGATCTGCCTGGAGAAATGTGCAGCACATTAGAGAACCCACTCACACAGACTGCAGACACCTGAGACCTCCGTACTACATGAGACTGATGTGAATTCCACACAATTCCCTTGACCCCATGAAAACAAAATGAAGTACAAACTGAAGTACAGAATGCACTGAGTGATGGCAACATCTGATGTAGGGACAAAGAATAGAAGAGTCCTGTGCATAGTTAGAGAATGCAAACAAGTTTACTGCAAACAGCTGAGACTACTTATTTCAGTCCTGAAGCCCATAATGCTGGAGGATTTTTCATTTTATAGATGCAGGAATTCCATTCAAAACTCACATGATCAAATCTATTTAGGAGAAAGGTAAGACAGGACTGGAGGACAACCAGGTCCTAGTTTTGCACGTGAGACAGTGGCAGGCTTTTTTCCAACTTTTCCTCCTAAATACATAGTAAGTGTTAGACTGTAGCCAGTGCAACCTCTGTCTGTTAAGGATGCTTTTACCATACTCACATACAGCTGCTTTGAAAAAAAAAAAAAGCGATCCTTCAGCATTTTTTACTAATACATTCTAATAGGTGTGGCCATAAAAGGCAACTTTTTTTCCCAGTCAGTTCTAATACCAGAATTGTTCAAGTTTTTGAATGGGTTTAACAGTAAAATATCAATAGATGAGGCTTGAATGTGGCAGAAAGGATGTTAGTAAGTGCAAATGAATGTCACTTGTAGGACAGAACATGGATACATTGAGAAAAGATGAGGTAGAGCAGACGACTGAAGAGAGAAGAAACCCAGAATTGCATCAACTTATTATAAAGCCACCTCAAAAATCAGAGTCCCATAACCAACTAATTTAGAAAGAGAGAAAACAATTATTTATTTAAGACACAGTATGGTCTACTTACATATCATAAGACAGAATTGCCTAATTTTAAAGTTTGTCTCAAAAGAGCAATGTTATGATATACATCCCATTTCAGATTAACAGAATGTGGTGTTATATTTACAGTACAGAAAGTGGTAGGGGTTAAATATACACGCTCTGGCTCTCACCCACACATGCACGCACACACACAGCCCACTTTGGAAAGGGAGAAAAATGTCTCAGTAGCTGTTTAGATCGTTTGAGTCCTCTCCCTTCCCTTCAAGTAAATTCATGAACAGGTGCTATTAGTTACAAAGGAGGTGTTGTGGCATTTTTGTACATAGTTGTCATATCTTTTGGGACCTTATCATTTATGAGTCCGTGTTTTAACACTGCCATGTAATCACACATTGTTACATAGATGCATGCAACACATGCATATAATAGCTTATAAAAAAACAACTAAAAATTATTGCCATTAATACTTCTAGATTATTGAGTCCCCATCAAGGGGATTGATGCTTTAATCTTTCAAAGCATCAGTGCTTTGGTGTTGACAGTGATAGATACATTAGTGACGGAAGATATGCACACACGGTGGCTTAAACGCTGGATACAGAAGTACATCGTGCAGTCATTATTTAGGTCATACGTACACAGTAATGGTTTGAACCTTCCACCATAAGTTTTGAGGGTAGCTGAATAAAGCCTTAAGACTTTTTTCCCAGATGTGCAAACATTCTTTTTTTAGATCTCTGTAACCTCACAGCCGTTTCATGAAATTCCTTGAAACTTGCCCAGAATTCTCAATTAGGCTCCTCACTGAATTTCAGCCGATACATTCTGCCCCTCGTCCCAGAAAGCCACAGTGAGGTAAAAATGAGCAGGTAAATGAAATTGCAACCTAGTTGCAACTTTTACTATCAACCAGAAACTTCTGGGTAAAAGGCGGTAGAGGAGAAATAGGCAGAAGCGAGCAAGAAAAGTCTTGTGGAAAATCCAGCTACATTAGAATGAATTGTAAATGCTTTTACTGAACGCTATAGTTTTCTTAGATGACCCAATTGTTAGCATCAACTTGCACACATGGAAACAGTTAACAAGCGTTAAATCATGATTTATGAGCATGCAGATTGTTAAGATTTGCCAGAGTCCTATATGGTTAATTAAGCAACAGACAAACACCAGTTATGTTACAAAGGCCAATCGGAGGTACATAATCATTTCCTCTCGGTTTTAGTGCGACTATCATTTCAAGTGTATTCAGCTGCAGCAGTCCTCAAGAAAGAAGACAGAATAGAAAAATACGATAATATTTAATAGACTAGAGATATTACTCTTTTTCTGCTATCATGGTTTTAGCTATGAATTTGCACCATGAGTAAATGTAAGAAAGACATTTGTAATGAAAGTGAAATGGGAGAGTTTGACACAAATACAATGATTGAGTTCTTTATATTACACAGCATCACCTTTAGACAAATTAACTTAAATTATACGATAGCACCCAAAAGCCCCAAAAGGACAGAGGGAGGACAGCATACCCGACGAGGAGTCGGAGGATTTTAGAGCAAAAGACCAACCATCAGGGGTCATAGACGCACAATGTGGCAGGCGCAGCTCCACTGGCTTCAGGAATTTTAGTCCATGAGGCCCACACATTACCAAGGGGCTAAGAAGTGTTTCACCTACAGTTAAGAGAAAGAAAAACCTGTTAGTGATTCTTCTTGAAAGACTCAGAAGTATTGCATAATTACACTGTAGAGCTACTCAGCAACTTCACTTTAGAGAAAAGTGGGAACATTTTGACCTGTCAGTAAAGAATAGCACTTAGTTAAGACTGTTTTTCAGTCTCTTTCAGTCATTCAACTGACTTTTCAATGGAACCACAATCTCAAAATGAAAAAGTATAAACAAGTCTGATGATTAAATCATGTTGGGATTGTTCCTCCCTGCCCCCCGCCGAATTTCTAAGCAGGTGCACCAAAAGAAACAAATCCCCCAGCCCGTGAGCAGCCTTGTTCATGCTTCTCTTGTCGCTGCAGGTGCCACGTTCTGCCTGCAGGGCTTTACGGCACACTGCGCTGAATAAAGCCTGCAGCAGCTCAGGAGCCTACAAGCCTTATCCTAACAGTCAAAAGAGAGAGCGTGCAAACACATAGGTCTATTTTTAGTTTAAACCTCCAAATGTTAACATAAGATTATTCAGCTGGGGAGCATGCTATGTTTGGTTTATAAAGATTCAAAGTAACTGCAGATTGCAAGTAATGCTTGAACTGCAAATTTACTAAATTAACCCTTTTAGTTTTTTAACTCAAAGAAATTAGGAACCTGGCAGGTCAGAAAATGTACGTATGCTAGACATGTATGTATGTATGAAAGAGACTTACTATGAAAAAATTGTCAACCAAGATACGCTACTCAACCCTTACTGTTATAAGTCAGTCAGGAATATACTTTTATTTATATAAAAGTTAGAATATTTTTTAAACCATGAAGCTGTTTTCTTAAGAGAAATTGAAAAAAAAAATCCTGAGTATTTTCAAGTATGGAGGTAAATTCCAAATATTTAACTTAAGCCAAATTAGTTTAAATCATGTGCTTGATAATTCTTTTGGGCCTAACACGTTTGACAGGAAGAAGTATTTCTAGTAAGAACACCTAGAATAAATCCCTGTACTTTGTGAAGGAAGCTACAGTTTCAAAGATTCTTAAAAAAAGAGTTTAGAACCTTCCTCTAGTGCACTAAGTTTTAAATCACTTCATCTTGCTGGCAACTTTCAGTATTAAGCAGAACATTGCTTCCCTTACACTTCTTGTGAGATGTAGACTGTTATCTTCATACTTCGATATATGTATATATTCAGGTATATTAAGGTATTTTCATATTCTGTTTTGCTGTTGTTAGAAAAGAGTTAAATAACAGACCAGCGGACAGTACCAGCTCTTACCTTTCTCTTTGTCCAAAGGTGGATGTATACCGCTGCCTCTGCAGACTTTGAAATATATTTCTTGCTCTACTCCCTCTGGAATGGCCCCTCGTGGTATAAAACTACTAACTCCAGTCTCTATGGAGATCAATAGGCTACCATTGCTGTTAAATACACCTCTTGCTGTGGCTACAACAGTGTGTCCGTCTTCTTCCTCCTCATCCTCAAGTGCTGAAGGGCTGAATGTAAAGTTGTAAAGAATGTAAAGAAAAAGTCTAGCAGTTTTATCAACATTTTCTTCCTAAAAGTCAGCAGTGTACTCTCCTCTTAACTCTCTAGCAGAGCACAGCCTACAGTAGGCTAGCACTGATTTTAGGAAAACATTGAACGTGTCCCACACTTGATTGTGGAGGACAATTAAGGTGAAAGTAGTTGAAGATCTGCCATAAGTAGTGAATATTTTCACAAAACCCCCCACCAAAGCCCACAAACTCTGGAAGTGTTCAGAAAGGAGTTAAAGCAAGAATTTGGACCACTTGAATCCTGTGTTTTCAAACGCCTGCTTCTGGGATTATACAGGAGTAGTCTGCGCCACCTACACACTTTGCCTTAGTAAAACTACATGTAATAACATCTGAAAGTTTCTTTTTCTTCCCAAAACTCCATTAAGGCTTTAGTACCAGAAGGAGTAATAATTCTTTTTCAAGCCACACTGAACCCTTCTACTCAGATATACACTGAAAACAAAGCCTGTAAAAAAAAAAAACAAACAAAAAGAAAACACCAAAAAAAACCCCAAAAACCCAGAACAAAACCCCACCAAACAAAAAAACCCCCAAACAAACAAGCAACAAAAAACCCACCCCACATGATTTTTTCCAGGTTACCAGGATATAACTAAAGAAAAATACGTATCATAATCAAATGGCTAGTTGGAGTAGATTTCAGATAAATTTCTAAAGAATTTCACTCAAAGAACCAGTAATTTCAAAATTTCTAGCAGTCTACAAAACTACACAGCATCAAAATATTTCTCAGGTGCTTAAGAATAAATAGGATTCATTCTTCTATTATGTTTCTGAGTTACTGAAACATCAAGCAAGATTCAAGTCTGGTTCACGTATTATTATTTTCAAATCAAAGGACAATAAACCACTCTTCCGCAAATATTTGTGAAAAGAATTTAACAAGTCAGCAAATAGATTAAGATTGTAATACTATGTCTTGCTCTTGACATAATTCTTATAGTTAAAGCACCTTAGGCAAGCACAAGCTGCTTTTAAGCAGTTGTTGTTTTGTCTCACAGTAAGGAGAACCAATATGAAACTGCTCAAGTGACTTAACGGTTTCTATGAGTATTTTTAAAATATCCCTTACGCACATGTGCCATGAGGTGTCTCTCTACGCACACAGAATGAATACAGTTTCATGCAACAGCTACCCTTAGAAATTAATTCCATCTTCTAGAAACAAATTGATAGGACAAATGATTACTACCTACCAGATTTATAATTATAGTATGAGAAAGGGGAAATAAAAGCCAGGCCACTTTCTAATAACAGTATGCAAGGATACAGGAACGTAGGACACAGTTTAAATATCCAAATGCTTTTCAATGCCCTTTGGCAGAATTTTAGAATCATAATATCAACCTTTCAACTGTAACATCAACAGAAATTGGAAGTATGGGGTGGGAAGATCTGTATCTTTCACAGGTTTCAGAGACGAACTCCTATAGGTGTACTGATGGGGGGGGTGGGGGTGGGGTGGGGGAAGCAAGAGCAGCTTACCTTACAGGAATGGCTTTAGGCACAGCATTAACATTATTTGGTTGATATTTAGGCTTGTCGACAGCAAAGGTATCCATTCCACTATCAAACTCGTGAGGCTGCGATGAGCTGTGTGCTTTCAAAATTGGTTGAGGAGAATTTGGAGATTTTGATGGCAACTCTGGTTTATGTTGGTTATGTTCATTTGGCAAGAGATTGTGGTTGAATTTAGGACTTTCAAACTTGCGCTCAAAGGGCCGTGCAGCACTAGTGTAAGGTTTTGTTGTAAAGCGGTTGTAAGAAGGAGTGACTGTTTTCTGAATCTGTTCAGTTCCATTGACAGGGCCTTTGTCAGGGAAGCTTTTCTGAGGATAAAAAGTGGACTGCACAGTGTCCTCTCTAGAGGATCGGAAAATTGCTGGCTTATTCTGAGGTGCAGGAGGGTCAGACACAGAGTTAACTGCAACGCAAATAAAAATACCAGAACTCGTCAGTAACCATCAGAAATTCTAGCCACGTTCACTATGGCATAAGAATACATTGTAGTGAATTCTTAATCTACTATATAAAGTAAATATAGAGTCAGCTTAGCTCTCTTAGATCATCTCTCCTCCTATTAAATTTTGGATGTTCAGGCAAGTTATCTAATGTTTCCTTAAACAGATACGTCAGATACAATGGTGTGACCCTTCAATAAAAAGTCAGACTGATTTATACTGTGACAAAAAAAAAAAAAAAAGAAACTACCATGCATTTGCACAAACTGGAAAATTCAGTTGGACCGAGCAATCCTCTCCTTGTGAAAGTGAAACCAGCTTTTTCTTCTGTTTTCAGAAGGCTGAAACTATTACTCATGCCTAAAGAATTCTGGTCCAAAGCATAGAGAGGTACATTTTTGAAGTACTGGAAATTTTACTTCATCTTTGCTAAGACCATTAAATATGCAAGAGACCACTACAGTGACTATTAACACCTGGAAGTTGTGGTTCCAGACAGGATCACCAAATCATTTCACAAAACTCAATCTCACTATAGTAAAAAGCTATTTTCATTACTAATTATTCCAAGTTTCAGTTGGAGAACACCATAGTTACCAGTGCAGACAGGCTGAAGCAACCACAGAAGCACCCGAGGGGAGTAATTTGTGTTAGCTTCCCAGCTGCTCACCTTCAGAAAGTGCAGGCTTATGGTGTGTGGGGAGAGACAGGGCTGGACTGTTTATCGACTGAGGTTGCGTGTACTGGACCGAAGGAGCGGGAGGAGGAGTGGTAACGGCAGGGATTGGCTCATAGCGTTTTTCACCAACAGGCCTATCCATTGATTCTGTATCGGCTGGTTTTCCCCTGTTGAAATAAAAGGAAAAAACCCCCACATTTGACTGTTTGGTTTCCTCAGGGCTCTGAGCTCCTGCATTCACTGCCTTTTTTTTTTTTCTTCTACGATCATCTGATTTCCATCTCTTCCTACAAACACTAAAACACAATTTTCTTTAATATCCTGTCTCAAGTATAAAAACATTTATTGATAAGCACAAGAGATTAAGACAACATTGAATCTTTAGGAGAAGATTAGTAACACAAACCATGGCAAACAAAAGGCAGATGACATTTCAGGTGTATTTGCATAATTGCCTACAAGATCTTCATTTTTCAGTTTCATTTGGGGTAATTTCAATTAAGAAGTGTTCTTTAATTTAGCAGGTCTTCAAAATAAAAACATAAATCCGCTTTTTTTGGGGGGTGGGTAGGTTGTTTTGAAAAGCATGATTAGCCAAGAGGACAACAGATTCTAGTACAACTTTTCTAAATACACCTAGCATTTGAACAATGCTATCTTAATTAGAAATGTAATCAGCTTAAGCTTCACCAGCTTTATGTGCATAGTGTAAATAATTTTAAAATCTTATTTTCAAAACATTTTTGTTATACTAGAAGAATTTCTCCAAATGTTTATTTTGGTAATTGATCAATTTCACAAATAACTGTAATTTTGGACAATAATATTGCACTTTCAGAATTTGTGTGTTTAAAATTTTAAGTGCACATAATGCCTGTGATGAAATGTAACAGTGAGAGGACACCTGAAAACATCCTCACATCAACAACAGTCTTACCACTTGATGTTCCTTTTCAAGTAGTCATAGCTAGTGTAAGAGCCAAGAAATCTAGGTGATGGCAAAGCAAACAGCAATAGAAGAATGAAAGAAAACAGTCATTCTATCTTGAGCATATTATTTCTTCACACTTTCTACGTTAGTCCTAACAGTTCTCTTTTGACAAGGTTGTTGAAACAGAGACGTTACTTTTAATGGTGATCTTTTGTTAAGACCTTTACCATATGCATACCTACATCAACTACTATATTTAATATGAGATTTTGTCAGTGAATTAGGAGGTGGTCAAGATCTCAAAATAACAGATACCGAACGTATGAACAAGATTACACTAAGCCATTTGTTACGACCTGTATAAACAAAGTTATTCAATATAGTAAAAAAACCATAAATCCCATATTCTAACAGTCTCTTATTTATGGTCCAATTTACATTAATTTCTTCAGTCTTAACATACCATGATGACGGTTTTGTCTTGCAGATCACGTACTGAGGGTACATTCATAGCAAATGCTTCTATAGTGCTATCAGCTCATCCGATAGCACAGCCCACACCATAAAACACTTCTGATTACGTTCAACAATTCCTAAAAGGATGTCTTAGAACAATTGCACTGAGACACAGAAAACTAAGTTCACTGATAACTTTCCCTTGATTTTTAACATTTATCTTGCTTTATATATTGCAAGAAAATACATTTTATGACAGCTTTCCTGCATCCCTTCACTTTCTGTACACTTATAAAAATGTACCAGACAGCAACTGCAGGCACCAACAGTCTTACTGCTTCAGAGGATATGTTATGAAACTAAGAAAAGGGCTGGATCAACTTCCCAAAGCCTGCTTGATGACCACATGAATGTGATCCTCAGTGAGCTAAACAGCACCTGGATGAAAATATCTTTAATATCAGTGTTGCAAAAAAAAAAAAAAAAAAATCATTTTAGATCTGCTGTATAAGCTTCCATTCCCACTGATTTTACATAAAGCAATTCATGCAAAACCAGCAGTCATTACTGCACGCTCACCCACTGTTGCCTTTACTCCAGGTGGGCAGTAGGTGTTTTCTCAGAGAGCTGCCAATCTGAAACCCCTGCTTCCCCGAGGGGCCAGGAGCCAGGGGAGGGCAGCGCTGCAAGAGCCCCCAGCACATAAAAACCCACCATGCTCCACACCTGATCAGAACTGCTTGCCAGCTTTCTAAGGAACTAAAAAAAAATGGGGAAGGGTAGTACATTTTGATGGAGGGAGCAGAAGAGAGTGCTGTGACAATACAAACACAACCAGAACAAAGCTGTGTATAACAAAGCCCATTGTTCTGTCAACCACAATCCCAACCACATTGTTCAGAACCTCTATGCAATGAAAGTGGTCCACAACAAAATGCTTGCTTACAACTTGTGAGTGTATACATGAAGCTCCTCAGATTACTGATGTGCTGTTTTCCAAGCTGTTTCCCACTTCGTTTTTGTTACAAAACCACTACTTTAAATTTGAAATGAAGCACAAATGAACCACTAGAACAAAGCAGTGGACAATAGGTTATAAGCCTCAGTGCACAGTAGCAAACTTATCAAACTGTAGCGCTACTCCCCAGTAAGAGCTCAGCTGGAGCAGTTTAAGAAGTTAAGACAGGACACTTCCTTACTGCCTCCTTCGACCAGGCTGTAACTAATCCTGTGGGTACTCCAAACCCTACTCAATACCAAGTTTAGGTAAGCTACCTCCTTCTGCAGCACGTCAAGTTAATGCAGGTAACTACACTGAAGCAAGCAGGAACAGATCCATCACCCAGCCACAAGGGCAGTAGCCTCATGACTTGCTCCAGCCAGATCCCCTGAAACACATCCATTCACAAGTTCTACTATTCTCACATCAAGATAAACTATACCTTATTCTACGGTTACTGACAACTGTAACATGCAGATGTGGCATTATGCACACAAAGCGGCTTTAGTAATGGTATTAATTTCCTAAATGATACAAATAAACCCCCAACAAATTAAAAGATTAAACAAATTTGTACACACACAATGGGAAAGATACATACTTTTACAATACTTCCTCAGTGGCAGAGAACTTTATATAATTTCATGTACATTAATATTTAAAACTGAAAAAGTTGTAGCTATTGCCCGTGAATAAATAAAATCTGCCCTCTGTACCCAGACAGATTATGCAGAGGCAAGAGACTACATAATCAACAGTTCCTGTATCATCCAAATTTAGTCCTGCTTATTTTTAGAAAAGTTTATTCACAGAATAGCAATTACCATATAAATTCACTGGAAAAAAAGATTAATAACTAGCAAGTAACAGGGTACAAACTGGAATGTGGCTAAAGGAAAATCCTAAATATGAATGCTTTCTCAAGACAGCAATTGGTTTGTGTTTGCAGGCCAGGACACTGCAGTATGCTTCTGGAGGCAGGACCGTCTAACCGAGTAGTGTTCTTGTTTATCTCTTTCCACTTACTTCCATTAATATTTTAGTCTCTGTCTATTTGCACTGGACTGCCCTGGGTAAATTTTCTTTCCCATGCCTGTCTCTTCCTGTTAAGGGTTACATTCTTTCATAAAGAAAAAACACAACACATTTTTGTCCCCTGACACATGAAACTATCAGCCTTAAACAGTAGTGTTACGTTACTCCTCTGTGGCAGCAAGATGTCACCTTCCCGTACATACGAGCCCTCAAGTTATACACCAACTCAAAACCAAACCAGAACTGAGCAGCCAAAGACTGCTCAATGGCAGACAGCAGGGTAGGTAGAAGTATGGAACAATCTCTCTCAACTATTAGCTCTTCTGCAGCAGAAATTCAATAGTTACGTGCGTGTCTCGTGTTTTTCAGTGTGACAACACAGCAGAGGATAACAAGTGTACAACAATAGCTTTCAACACTCTCCAGCTGCAGAATTGTACTGTCTTCACAATTACTTGTTGAAAGCTTACAACATTTCTCCCAAAGCATTACTTGCATTTACAATGGCACCACCATCCTTGTCTACAGATCAAAATGAAGATCTATGGGTAACATCGTTTTTTGTATGTGGGAACATAATGCTGAAAGCACTGCAATACATTATGAGGCCAGGCAAGACTTTTTTTTTTTTTTAGGTCTCTTCCTATAACGCCCAGAGAAGAGGACAGGTATGATCCCATCTTTCCATCAGAAGACACAGGGCAAGTCAAAAGGAAGGATAAAGAACATCCTTGACTGAGAATCAGAACTCAGTTACAGACTACTTTATGCATTCCTTGCTTAGCATATAAAAAAGTGAAATATGAAATAGTTACTATACGTAAACTACTTGATTGGGGGAGAAAAAAAGAAAAAAAAAGAAAAAAAAAAAGAGGTGAATCCTTTAAAACCTATCAAGCTTTTTGAAAGATTCCAATATTCTCAGTTCACAGAGGAAGACAGAGATGATAGACAATATTAAACAAATAAGAACAAGATTCCCCAGTCCTAGCTCAAATCCTTTAAGAGAAGCACTGGAACAGTGTATCAAGTACACGAAAGACAGCTTGCACATATACTTAACACTATAGAACTTCAGCAAGCTAGTTTGTTATTTCACTCTAAAGATCTCATTTACATTAAGGTTGCCAGATTTTCAGCTTGACCTGCATAATCCAGATTTCAAGCAGGAACGCAATCAAAGCCTTCAAAAATGCCTATTTTTCAGCCTGCATTGCAGCTAGCCAAGATAGCTTTTCACAGTAACATTGATATAGTTTGAATCAAAAGAAATTTTGGAAGTTGAGAGAACTGTGGGGAGTACTGACAAAGTTTGCATAAGTATCCTCCAAGATAGCCAGTTCTTTACCTGAGCTAAATCTGTGTATGAGCTTTCACACAGTTTCTGTATCAAAATGTTCCAAAGCAAGGAAGCAGAACAATACAGGAAACAGATGTTTCCATCAACAGATTAAATTCTGGCCTCAGCAATACTCCCTAAAGGCTCAGTTTCCTAATGTCAAACATGGGTAATGTGTACAAGCCTGTCTGCAGAATAAATGCATGCAGAAGTGGAATAAACCAACAGCTTTGCTTGGAAAGATGTTTAAGCACTCAGTATTAGTTAGACTAAGGAAATACTTTGGTATATTGTGTTAGTAAGTGGCAAGCAAAAGAAGCAACATGCTGAACATTGCAAAACCTACAAAAGTTTACCAAAATAAAATGTTATGCAGTTATGTATTTTCAAACTAAAGTTACATCTAAACAGAGAAATTGACTTTGTGAATACAAAATAACTTCAATTAGGTATCCTGAACCCCTGGAATTTCATTGACGGAGGCAGAATTTCTGTGTTAGTCCTATATGCCTCCCCCTCCTTTATCAAATTAAAAAAAGAAGTCTCACAAACTTACTTAGAATAATTAGTGAAATTCAGCTGATTCTGCGAATGTATTGGCTTAGTGGGCTCAGAATGATGGCTGGCAGGAACCTGCGCAGATGGCTTATTTTCAAAACTCCTGCGATCAAAGTATGAGAGCTGCTTGCGGTAATACTCTTCATCTTCTTCAGGATCATAATGGTTTGAACGCACAATATCGTCAGGTGGCTTCACTTGAGGTCTCTGTGGTTCTGGGGCCCTAACCAAGAATAATAATATACAGTTGCCTTGCACAGTTGAACAAGCATAAGAACCTGAATTAATATTCTCTTTTATAACCTAGCTAGTAAGAAAGCAAGCAAAATGTAATTCTTACAATTGCACCTTGCCTTTATAACCTATATTGCATGGAAGTTAGATAGGCATGACAGTGTAGAGAAAGAAAATCCTTATTTCCCTTTTACCTTACCTTTTCCCTTTTGTTTTGCTTTCTAATTATCTCAATGAAACATAGAAGAAAGTAAGATGTAGACATTGGCTAAGTTTCTTCGCCCAAAATGCTGAAGCAACAATATTGTGTCCTTCCCCCATTTCCCAGCAACCGTGTTCATGAGAACTGACTTTTTGCCCTGCCTTACTGTTGACATAGAAATCATATTGACACGTTCTGACTCTCCACTCCTCAGTTTCTAATTTGAGCCATGAAGATGTGTTTTCTGAATATTCTGATCTCATACTGAAAACTAGATTTAATTAATTAGTTGCGCATCTACCTGTAAGTTGTTTTGTCGTGTTCATACTGGCTTTGAGAAGTTGGTTTTGGACCACTCACAGTTGTGAGCGTAGGCTTAGGTGCTAGTTCTGGAGGCTGTAANGGAAAACCAGAATGAAATACTAGTGAAAGATGAATTGGAGTAGTTTTCAGCATGGCAAGATCCCCTCCAGTGTTTTCACAAAAGTTTTCAGTTTCTGCTTTTAAAGCATACTGCACTTAGGTTGCCAAGAGGCTACTCCACAAGCAGCCAAGCTTTCTTTCCAAGACAATATTTTACTTCTTGCAATGTAGTCTTCGTTAGCTAAAAGCAGGAATTAAAAAACTTCAATGACTTACCTTGACTGCTGATGTATCACTTGGGTCCTTCATTTTTTCCAAAGATGGTGATCTTCTCCTTTCAAATATCTTAACCCTACTCCGCACAGACTGTGGTTTCATGGCTGGGTCTTCTTCTTCCTCTGCTAGAGATGGTGGCGTAGGCAGTGGTTTACTGTTAGAAGGCAAAACTTCTGGTTTGGTTTGTGATGAAGGGGGAGGAGGAAGAGAAACACCTGAAGTGCCATGCGAAGGCTCATATTGTCCAGCTTTAGCACTGTAAGCTTGAGGAGGACCTTGTTCATAGCCCCTTATATGCGGATCAAAGTACTGCTTCGGTTCAGGAGATCGAGATATGGCTGACTGGTATGGCTGAGCTTCTTGTTTGTATCTACCATGCGTGTCATATCCGACAGTATGCTGATCTTCGTATCGCACTTGTGGTAAGCTGAAGTTTTTGGGTGCATGCTCATAGCGAGGTCTGCCATCATAGCTCATTGGAGGGGGTTCCTCAAAACGAGGTTGTGCTGGGTAATAGCTGCGTTCTGTGCTCTCTTCTATATTTTGTCTGGAATCAAGATCCCTGGGAGGCTGGTTTTCATAAGCTGTTCTTGTTTGGTTATAGGGCTGTTTTTCATCATAATACGCCCAGTGCTCCTCGTAGGGAGGCACGCGCTCATCATAATGTAGGCGAGGGTCATAACCACGAGAAAACTGATCTACATAGTTTGTAGAATCATACCTGTATGTTGACTGTTCATAGTCCCTACTCGGTTGTTTTTCTGCATACTGAGCCTGGGATTCATAGATCAGGTTTGGGTCTCTTTCCTGTCTCTGTACTGGGTGATTAATTGCTGGCTGTTTTAACACATAGCTTTGTCTGGACACTTCTTCATTAATATATGGATCCTTTCGGTATACCTGTTAAAGAGAGAGGCATACTTTGCAGTTAAAATGAAGAGTAACTGCAGCTGCACTTGAAATGCAACATTTTAAACAAACCTAAGTTTTAATAAATATTGGCTTTAATTTTGTTTAAAAGCAGAGTAATTTGATGCAGTTGTGTGCAATCACAGGAAGCTGAACTTGGTGATTCAAGAGACCCCTTCCAGTAGTATTTTTAAGCAAAACTATGTAAGCAGATTAAAAAGGAAAGACAAAGGTAATAGTCTCTCAGCTTTGGGGTTTGGTGTTGGGGGTGAGGGGCAAACACTTTTTTTCAGATGGTGGGAAGAGTGGAAGTAAAAGGATTTACATATTTAAGTTAGTTCTAGCATTGCTGAGGAAGTATATAGCGTCTCCCAAAAACTGGATTAATCTTCATGATCAAGGATTCAGCATGATTTAAAGTATGTAAAGATCTAATGTCATTTTAGGGAAATAACAGATTTTTCTTAAGGCCTCATTAATAAACAGCAGAACATTGACAAGCTAAAAAAAGTCACACGTAAAGTAAAATCAAAATACAGAACGCAGCCTGTTTTTAAAAATGTCTTTTTTTCTGAGAGTGAAAAGTATATATAGTTTGAAGCCATGCACACAAAACATTAGATGATGCTTAGCGATTCAGATGCACTGTGTTTTTGTAACCTGCATGATCTCTTATAGGAAAAAAAATAATCAGAAGGAATTGTCCAAATAAGGGCAAAACAAAAAGCTCATGTGCTAGCTTGATGTATAGCAGCAAATCAGCGCAAAATGTGGCACAGGTACCTTTGCTGGATCTATATGCGGCGATAAGGATGATGGCTCTTGATCTCTTAGGACTATATGAGCTCCCTCAGTACTTGATGTTCTTAAGGGGCCCGCTTGTGGTTGGTAAGAGTTGTAAGGAGCAACAGTAGGCTCCTCCAGTCTGACATTACTTAGGTTTACATTAGCATTTATTGCAGAGGTTGATGAGGTTGCAGGGTTTGATTCAGGCGACGGGGAAAGGTAAGGGACTGCAGGTGAGGCTTCTGCTTTCTGTGAAGTGTTTAAAATATTTTAAATATACCGCTGTTGAATCACTGTATGACTTTGATTTATATCAAAATAATTTAAATGACGCTTTGATCAACGCAGCTAGATGTAGAATGAAATGTACTGAAAGTATCATGCACTAGCACTTCCAGAAATTCACGTTGAAGATTAAAAAAGCAAAACATTTAATCAAAGTAGAATGGTACTTCAAACCCCCTCCCTGTCAGAATGAGTCAACTAAAACAGATAGGGCAAGCTGATTCTCTAATTCATTTTAACATATTATTGTTGCTGTCGACAGATTCTTGTATGCACTCACAATACTGGTAAGCAGACTATAAACACAGATTTCTTGTTCAAGGGAACCTGCAGCCTGAAGTAAATGTACAGTGGTCAGTGTATAAAATTATTCTCTTACCGGCTGAGAAGTAGTTGTTTTAAATCCTGAAGAATCTATTCTGAGATTTGGCTGTGGCTGAGCCTGAGATGCATAAGTAGGATAGCTCTGAGTTTCATGATGCATTCCAGAGGAATCCTCTCTAACAGGCTCAGAAGAACGTGTAATAGCAGATTCAGGAGGAGTCCCAACCTCATCATTCAGAGTTTCATCCAGTTCCTGATCAGTATAAGCACCCCCTTCTGTATCTGTGTCTTCATAATCGGATGTGTGTCTACTGTCTGTGCTGTACATTGAATATTCACTACCAGGAGCCGAGAGGTAAGAAAGGCGGTCATCGTGTAAATCAAGGTCATCACTTGTAGCACCATCAGCCTGCGTCAAACAAAATTAGAGTAGGCATTTATTGTAATACCTTTTAAAGAATGCCCTTTTTCAGGCAGTGTAAAGCTAGGCAATTTCTTTGTGAATAATGAAGAACTGAACAAATGGAATGCATTTTCTGCAGTCTCGCTCTTTGAATCACTTCACTAAGGGGTCAGATGACTGTCAGCGTAAGGGAGAGGACAGTGCATAGTGTCCACGGTAATCAGACTGTTTGGAAAGCAAAGCTGCACTTTAAAGTGATATTATGATATTGGAATTGTTAACTTGAAGGTTGAGATAAGGAGGTGAAAGGAGCTCGATCTGAACAGAAATAGATGATCTAAATATTAAGAAACATGTAGCAATAGCTGATTCACCATTTGCTTACTTGTAGCTGGCACTTTGCTTGGCATTAGTTCTTCAAGAGGATGGATCTAGCGTGCATAGTGTAACATGCAGTTTGAGAAGGCAGTGGAGTTTTAGCAGGCAACAGCGAGACCACTAACTTGTGATTTTGTATCTGCGTTCTCACAGCTGAGAGAACACAGTTGTCAGAAAGAACATAAATATGCCACTTGCTTTTATATTAAAGAAAAAACAATTTTTCACCAGGCAATCCCAGCCCCTAGTAGAACACCCAGAAGTTATTAATGACAAAACATCTGATCTCCCCAAAGTGTTCAAAGCAATTAGTATATCCCCCAGTTAACAGTGGCAATGGGCAGATGCTCTCACTTACTACACAGCTACATGCAAAAGGACAACTGTACAGCCCTCATTAACGGAATAACTGCACTAATATAGCAACAAACCCATTTTGAGCAGTTCACATAGCCATGAGGCGTTACTGCTTTCAATCTTCAAATGATGGTTAAAATGAAGAGGAAAAAAGGAAAACAAACTTCATTCCACAAGTATCTGCCCATATCTGTAACACCAGGAAGAATGAAGGAATAAAAAAATCTCACATAAATACAGTTCTGTCATTTCTCCCCAGATATTTCTTACCTTTCCTTCTGAAACCCACACTAGTTGGTTCTGTTGTTGCTGAATTGCTTCCTTTAGAGCTCCATACCATCCTTCATTCATTGAATTCAAGTTAATGGTAGCTAGAAGTACAGCAGGTTAGTTTGACTTATGATTTCTGCAAAACTATGATCTGCACCACCAGTAATAAAAACAATATAAACTGGCAGATTAAAACCATGAGATTTAAGTAGTAATGTAAATATTAGCATTCAAAGCCACCTTAAGGCCTGATGTGGTTTGGGACATTTTATCCCATAGGAAATACTGAGTCAATAGTAGTTTAGAATAAAGTGAGGCTTCAGTTCAGCCAGACCAAAGAAAAAAAAAAGTTACATCATCTTCCTATTTATTCATATGTTTGATTTTGGCTGATGATCCTGCAAAACCACCAGATCTACTAGAAATGTCATTTCAATGTTTCAGATTGCTTTATGTTTTTGCAGTTATGCACAAATGATGCACACATCAATGAACTATTGGTTATTGAACAGGGGAGCCTGGACAAGTCAACGACTGCCTGAACTGGTCCATTTGCAGAAAAGCTTGGAGGAAAACGTTACTCTCATCTCACCTCCCCCTCCCTCTTGGAAATACTAATCCAGTATATCCAATTACTTACTTGTAAAGAGATGGTGGTTATTTTTACGTAGCTTGTGAGCTCTTTCATACAGCTTTCTCGCACTTTTTCGTGATTCTGGGCACAACCTCATTCTCATAGTCTTTACACCCTGCTTAGAATCAGGATTTAGGAACACTACAATAGGATACCACTGTGCATAATTCAGACGGTCCACTGCATTGGGAGTGACATCTAATAAAGCATGTTTGTCCTGTTGTGATAAAAATGACAGAAGGGAAGAAAGTGAATCACTTACGTATTAGATTTTTTTTTGTTTTTTTAAAAAACATCCTCCACAAATTTATTTTGTATTAACTTTACATAGTTCATTGTTTCCAGGTATTGATTTAAATTCTTTTCCTATTTGAATAATAGTAACCAAACCAATTCCAATACCAGGCTACATAGGCATATACATTCTGAACTGTAGGACTGGCTGTGTAACTACAAGCTTTTTAATATTTAACTCCCTATTTAAAGAAAAAAATCTCCTCCAAGCAAGCAAGTACTAAACTGAAAATAAGCAGTTTCCTACTAGTATTTTGCTCATAAGAAAAAAGGAAAGATAGAAACACAAGACCTAGTCCCATTATGCACCTCCATCTTCCTTTAAAACAACAACAACAAAATAAATCACTCTGAATGCAAGAACTTGGACAACTTTCATCCAGTGCAAGATTCATCTCAAGCACACAGTATCCCCACTTCGCTGCTTCCCCCCCCTCCCGGATATCTGAAAGACTTGCAGTTTAAGTAATGAAATAAGGTGAGGAGTAGAGCCTCGTACCATGAACTAACGTCAGCAGTTTTAAAGATATTAAGGAAGTGAGACGGAAGGACCCTTTCCCCTAGTACTTGCACAAAAAAATGATGTCAAGTTATTAATTTGTAAATTGGGGCGTTGGAAAACTTAACTCTGTAAATAAAGTAACAGTTTCTAGCTGTAATGTCACACCATGGCTTTAAGTGAAAGAGGAAACAGCTTAGAACAGCCTTAAAGAAGAAAGCACAACACTCCCTGGAACAAGGCCTAGGCCTACTTCTAGGCGGCAGTTATATGGAAGAGGAAAGGGGTGGTGTTCTGTTTTAGGTATTTTTTGTTTTTAAATTAACCAATAGAAAAATGAAAAAGTTATTTTTAAAGCAAGCACGGTCACTAGTTATTCTTCTACATTTAAAACACCCAACGCTACTTGATAATACCAGTTTTACTTTTCTTGTGTTAAAAGCACAGTGACAATAAAAGACTTACTCTATCAATGATCTGTTTTATAGTGTGAAGACGAATAATGCCAGAACTACGTTGGTCAGTACCAGCATCTCTCGGTTCACTTTCTGGTAGAGGACAGAGTAAAAATCTGTTGTAAGTTTATAACATATTCTACATTCCCTCATTAAGATAAAACAAACCATTTCATAGCTCAAACTGTCAATTCAGATTGAAGACACTCCTCCTACTTCCAAATAATACACAAAAACCTACCCACCAATTCGTTCATAAAAATCACTACATCTTTACAAAAGCACTTAGAAACAGGATAAGGTACTGAATTAAAATGAAATTTGAGAAGGCTATAAACAGAACTAATATTACTTTTATCTTCAGAGAATTACCAGCAACCAAATAGCAAAAGAGATTACATTTAGTCTGTTCCTTTACATTCTCAGCATCCTATTAAACACATTAACAGCTAAAGCAATAATGTAGAAAAAAAATCTAGCAAAAGAAAGTTGACTAATTCCTAACTACAGAAAACCCCAATCTCACACTTACTTGCAATTTGAAAGATATCTGGTTCTTCTCTAGCAAGTTTCTCCCGCGCAACATCAGCTATTGGACCAAAAATGGTTACAGGTCTGAGAAACCCAGCTAGAATTGAAGGGAAAAAAGGTCAAAATATATTGATTGCTTAAAACAAATGCAAGATACTCTCAAATACACAGGCTAACACAAAGCAAACCACATGAACCTGTTAACCTGCAACAGTAAAAACAAAGGCATACCTTCCCGAAGAACAACTCTTTCATAGGCAGGAAACTTTGTCTGAACAGGTTGGGCAGAAAGATCTTCTCTGCTTTTTCGGAGATTTCTTTTTGAGCTACGTAAACCTCGGAATCTCCAAAAGTCCGCTCGATCTCCTCCTGCTGTCTTTGGAAGCGTATACTGTACGCTAGCTAGTTGCTCAGCTCTAAGATGACAACAAATCTCAACCAGTTATCAAGGAAGTCAGCTTCTGAAGTAATGCTTGACTAGCAAGCTTATACTTCCAAAAAACACTACCCCCTGCCGAATCAAGCTTTCGTTGTTTCTGTATAATAAAGTACAAGAGTGAACTACTGAGGCTGATGTCACATTACAAAAGCTTTATATAGACTTGTCTCCTGCATTGAAAATAAAGTTTTAAGGTTCTTTGTGGACTATACCAGAGTCAAAAGCAAATCCATAGATCAGATATTTAACTTCAATTTATTTTAACACACTGTCACTTTTTCTGACTGAACTAATTCTATAAACTAGCGTCCTGGAGACAAATGCAATCATTCATTACACAGATGCAAAATTTCAAGTTGTAGTTTTTAAACATCAATTTAAGTATTTTAAGATCGTACCTGTTTTTGTTAGGGATGATACCTCTCTCAACTTCCTTATGATTCTTGCCAATTCGAATTGCCAGCCATGAACCCAGTTTGCCATTGTACAGAGTGTCCACCACCCGAAACACTTCCCCTTTGTTGAAACTTAGTCCATAAGGAGATTCCTTTTCATATTCAAAATGAGTTCTGATATAGAAAGAATCCCCTACATCAGATTCAACAATGCGACGATAAACTGAAAAAAAGAAACCCCGACATATAAAGTTATGTAAGTTCAAGTGATGTCCTAACGCTCACAAGAATTACTCAAAGCAGTGCCCACCTTAATTCTCCTTGTTTTAACTATACAGAACTACCTCAAGAAGCCTTAATGTCTTAGAGTTGCTCTATTTTAAGCAGCATAACTATTAATAGCAAACTCTACTAACATAAATTCAACTTTCATAGTCAAAAATTTGGTGGCAGCACAAGCTTAATTCAGTTCCCCCGGAAGGAATGCATCTGACCAGGAAAGAAGTTTGTGTGCATGCACACAGAATCACAGAATGGTTTGGGCTGGAAGGGACCTTTAAAGGCCACCTAGTTCCAACCCCCCTGCTGTGGGCAGGGACATCTTCAACTGGATCAGGTCACTCAAAGCCCCATCCCACCTGACTTGGAACGTTTCCAGGGATGAGGCATCCACAGCTTCTCTGGGCAACCTGGGCCACTGTCTCACCATCCCCAGCCCAAAAAATTTCTTCCTAATATCTAGTCTAAGTCTTCCCTCTTAGTTTAAAGCCATTACCCCTTGTCCTACCACTCCACTCCCTGACAAAAAGGCCCTCCCCATCTTTCCTGTAGGCCCCCCTCAGGTACTGGAAGGGGCTCTAAGGTCTCCCCGGAGCCTCCTCTTCTCCAGGCTGAACAACCCCAACTCTCTTGGCCTCAGTGCAGTAACTCATTTTCAATGGCATAACTACAACAGACTCTCCTACTGCCCCCCAAGGTTTAATGCAAATACTTTCGTCAGATGCTAGGTGTTGTTTTTGGGTGGTGTTTTGTATGTTTTTTTTTTTTTAGGTTGTTTTGGTTTTAGGGTTTTGTTTGTTTGAGGGGATGTACTGTTACAATATCAATCTCAAGTCCATTTGTAGTAGTAACCTATCTCAAAGCCAAAAGAACTTAATAGTCTTCATAAGGTGCCAGTTTCCTCCAAGCCAAAAGTCAGTCATTAGCATTACTTTTTATGTTGTTCTGAGCAGTCTACTACATTGCTCATGATACACAAATACTTACCGTCTTTTTTCTTCTGTGCCAAAATGGTTACTTCTTCGCCTTTAGGAAGATCAAGCAAAAAAAGGACAGCTTCTTCTCTGATGATATTTGTGAAGTCTACGTTATTTACCTGGTACCAAAGTAATCAGTTTGATTTAGCATACAGCATTATAACAGAGATTTAACTATGCAACAGGAAATCTAAATCAACTTATTGCTAAGTCATTTTTTTTACTCAGTTGCATATATACACACCAAGTGCATGTATCTCAAGATATCTCTTGCACCTCTAAATAGTCCCACTTTATTTCTTGATAAAAGCATAGCTTCCAGAAGAACAGGCAGCTGCTCATTTTACATTGTTTAGATCGATATTATGGAGCACCTATAAACACCAGTAATATACAGAGCCCTCTGACAATTTAGTCACCCAACAGTTAAAAAAAACCTCTAACTTTATCAACTAAACAAGTTTAAGAAATTGGATGAAAAACTTACTAACGTTCCTACAATGGTACAGTAACAGGAGATTTTGCTGCTAATTAAGTATTACATGTATGCTAAGTAATATATGTATGCTAACAAGTACATACAGAAAAAACCCTGTATGAACTACAAAGGCAATATATTCAATTCTACAGACAGGAAACCCACTTTGGTACAAGAAAACATTTGTACTGTTATTGTTTTTGACATACCCTGAGAATCTGGTCCCCTTCCTCTAATCCTTCTTTCGCCGCAGGGCTGTCTTCCAGAACACCAGCTACAAATATGCCAACATCATTGCCACCTGCTAGGCGCAAGCCCACACTATCTCCTTTTCTGAATTTTACCAGTTTCATGCTTGGCCTAGAGATTTAGAAAATATTCCACTTAGAGGCGTAACAGCATAAACTATCCTGGTAAACTTGAGACTGAACACATGCAAAGGACTAATTTGTTTATCATTTCAATTAGAGGATATTATACTATGCATATCATTAGCTGCTTATCAACCACACCATTACACCACACATTAGCAGCACTTCAAAAACCCCACCTGTATTTACTTGTTTAGTGGGGTTTGTTTGTCTTATGCTCACACAGTGATTTAAGTGAGGCACTTCAACACTCCCAAAAACGTTCCTGCTTTCAAAGGCCTGTGCTAGCAAATAGACCTATTTTGGCTCTAAAGAGATTAAGATGAATTTGAGACAAAACTAAACTAGAATCTATTCTCACGTACACTGATGTCCATAAAGAAGATCCCAGTTAAGTTGACTCATTCCCATGTCATGAATTTACACATTTCTGCACTGACCTTTATACATACATTACACTCCAATTATTACGAATAGAAAAGAATATGCTCCTCTCTGGAGATGGGGACAGGGCAGGAGGGGTTGGGGTGCCCAGGAAGTGAGAAACACTGCAAATTCTTTTCACCACTTCATCATTGTAATTGCTCATTTCAATAGAACATTAATAGACTTTAAAATGGTACATTACATGATGTAAGTACCAACAAGGCTCGGGAATAAGCCTAAAGTCTTCATCCTAATATTTCTGAACAGTAGTGTCATGACAGCGGATTGGACTTTACATCAGGCCATTTATACAGGTTATCCAACCTTGGATATCCAACCTTGGATAAAAGCTTGGTTTGCTCGAGGACCAGGCAGATTTGAATAGAGTTTAGAGTTACATTACCGAAGCATTCCATCTTCATGGGTTGAATTGGGTAAAGGACCATCAGATGGACTGACTGGTAAATCCACGTCTGGCTGACCTCCTTGTGCATACACTGGCTTTGGTTCTATTAAAATATCAAAATATTTCAAATGTCCATTTGGTCATTTAAAGATAAGAAAATAAAGCTTAAGTAAGAGCTTAACGACTTCTTCAGTAGCCTTCTTCTACCCTACTTAAACCCACTTATAAAAGTGAAATATTAGAAACTTACAACAACAGAAGACACTCCCACCGTACCATTCAAAGCAGCATGATTACTAGCATAATTATTACTTCAGTAAAAATCACAAAACTTCCTTTGTACTTCATTAAATACTCTGAACACTGTGAAACTACAAGAAATAGAAGGCTTCACGCTCACCAGACTGTCAGCCCTGCTGTTTCTCACCTTGATTTATCTGACATAACTTGTTCGCTTTCCATTGGCTCTCTTCCTTCAAGAATCCAATTTTTGAAATGAAAATACCACACATTTGGAACAGCTGCTGCATGCTTTGAGGTCAGCAGATTTCAACGCTTACTTTGGTCCAGTTAGTGATTCTTAAAGATAAGCACTTACTATGGCTCTGCTGCATCGATTCTCCAGGGTCACTGGGAGGAAACTGCCACTGCAGCCTTCCCTCAGTAATGACCTCTAACAGGAGCTCTTCTCTGCTACATGGCTGGTCATGTTAGAAGAATTTTGTGTTTAAAGCTTATCCTTGCACACTTGAAAAAAGTTGAATTCAAAGTAGACTTGATTCAAACTGGTCTAATATCCCTGATCTTCCTAACAACTGTGCCATCTTCCTTTCAAATCACTAAATGGATTAGTTTGAAATTGGGAATTTCAGACAACAATTTGGTAATAATACTTTTTCTAATGTGACTTTCATCCTTACCATACAGTAACATAGCATTTTTCTTTAAGTCTTTAATGACCCTTTCCTAGCCTAAGACCCTGAAGATCCCCCTGCACAAATACTCTCCTTTGACACAGTCAACCATGACAGTCATCTTCCTCTCAGTTTAAGTAGCAAACTGTCACAGAATCTGCCAACCACTTTTCTAACCACATTTTCATTACAATCTTTATAAGATCCTCATTTCCCTAGAGCTTTCTGTGATGCTGTTAAAGGATTATGCCCTTTATTGTACCTTTTTGTCTCAGAGTATGTATTATGGCAAGTTAATTTCATCCGCAGACACAAATTTAAATATTGTTTTTATGTACCAGCCTACATCTCCCCCATCCAAACTAAATATTTCCATGTGCCTCTTCCCATTCATGCAAGAACAGAACATTTCTTCCTCCCCATTAATCAACAAAATCCCCGCAGTACTTATTACTTGCTTCCCAGTCCCTCAAACCAATTATTAGTACATTACTTTGGATTAAGAACCATCTCAAGGATCTCCTATCCTGGCTGGCTTTCTATTATGCTAATTATTAATCTTCAATATCTTATAAAAATATAGAATTCATTCTTCTAATCTCACTACCACTTCCTTTTTCTATCTTAGCAAATACAAACTTACTTCATTTGCATCTTTTCATAACACCACTGCAAGAGGTCACCTCCTGTGACAATCTTTTAAGTAATGGCCGCTGCATCAGAAAAACTGCTGTTCTCATTTTCAACATCTTTCAGAATCTATCAGCATCATAACTCTTCCAATTCATCACTGAGCTACTGAATACTTCGTGCAGAAGCGTCACTGCTCATTTCTTAAGTCTTCAAATATTTTCAAGCTTGAATGTGCTTTTTCTCATCCTACCCAGCCTTTCAGGAGCAGCCCCCTCTAAACCATCTGCACAGCTCCTCTTTCTCCACTTACAATTTCACTAAAGGGCCTCATTCTGTAAACAAAAATTTTACAGGTCAGTCTGTCCAAACAGTGTCCTGTCTTGTGTTTTTCTTTTTACACCAACTGGCCTTTAATCTACTGCCATTTAGTTTATCCTTCCCTTTTGGAAAAAAAGGAATGAGGTTTTTTTCTGCTTTTATTAGTTGTTCTGCACTTGTTAAAAAGCAGTCTTGGCCCATGACTGTAGTCAGTAAGTGCTACAGCTACAAAGCATTTCAGAGCGTTTTGAGTAGTGCCTTGGGAACAGTAGTTCTAAACAGGCTTAACTACATCTTTGTTTAAATATAGTCTGCCATAGTAACCCATAAGAACCAGTCTACTGCTTGATTCTCAGAAAAGAAATGATGGATTTTAACCTTGCCTGAGGATCAGGACAAAACTCTTTATGACCAGCACCTATAAATACAGCTCTGAACACTGAAGTTTGACCCCTATATGATGAACAGACCCCACAGCTTAGGTTTTCAGGAACAAAACTTGAAGAAATAAATGGGGTTATGGTTACATAAGATTGTTCGTATTCAGAAACAATCAGGACATGGTCCGTTTTAAGATTTAGAAATCATTCCACAAATATGCAATGGCATAAAGTCTTTACTGGTCACCCATTCTCAACAAGAAGCATAACTAATATATTTTAATGTTTTTACCTGGGAGTGGAGGAGTTTGTTTTTCAGTTCTTTCGACTGCAACCTCTTCCACAGTTTTAGAAATCTCATCTGCATTCTTTACAGGTGTAGAGACAGCTCCTGGTTTAGTTATTCTCTCATCTTCTCTGCTTCGAAGACTACATTAGAAAAAAAGATTCCAGTCTGCATGTAGAATTACTTCTATGACCTTGGTCTACTAAAACTAAAGAATAAATCCTTTCATTCAAAGTTCAGGTTCGGTGGGTAAGAAATTACCAATTGCTATTTCACAAGGTTTTATTCTTAGACTATCACATTATTAATACTTATTATTTCTAATTCCAAGCATTTTGTCCCTAACTTCACATTAATCAAGGACTTCTCTAGATATGGCTATTTAGAAAGAAGGACATGAAAGAGACTGCTCTCTGCTTCAAGCACTGAAGTCATACACGTGCTATATATTGAAAGCTGTACAAGAAATTGAGAAGGAAAGGGAAGAAGGGGAGAAGAGCAGCTACGATGGTCATTTTTTTTCCCCTCACCCCTCCCTGTAGAAATCATGGATTTTTAGACTTAATTCTTAGGCTTTGCTGACATCAAGCCAATTTATCTGCTCCTTTGCGTGGCTCTTGGTAGGGCTTTGCAGAGATAAAAGGTAGAACAAAAACATGCCCCTGACTTCTCAGTCTTCAGAGAGGATGAGGCCTTCAATCCACAGCTATTACAAGACAGGAGTGCTTCTCATACACTCAGTCATCCATGTATTTCAGTAGAAAAACCAACTTGCTGCTTCTTACGCATTTTCTATACGTGCTTACAGTGTAAAACAAAGGCATCTATATGACCAGTTAAAAAGAAAAACACTCTCTTGTTCTTTAAATGGTGAGAGCAACTAAAGCTCAAAATAACATCATTTGCATTCCTTTAGCTCAAAAGATCAGGTATTTTTATAGTTATCTAGAGGTACAGCTACCAGCTGCACCATAGCAGAACTGAACAGAACATACACTGTGTGTTGAAATGTTAACAGTTATGGTGCTGTCTGTTGAATAGTAAATAATTTAATAGAGTTGGAGCAGATGAACAGTAATAATCAGCTGGAAAAACAGAAGTGGATCAACACATCAAAGAGACAGTCTTAATTCCAGAGCACGTACATGCTAAAAATATCTATTCTGAAAGTATCTATTCAATTCCTGGGAGCTAGCAAATAAGCAAGAACATAAAAAGTATTTGAGAAAAGACAGACACAAACAAATCACAGCTTTTTCTATAATATCAGACTTAATTGCCAAGGAGGGGAAAAGGTACTTCCTCAGGGCTAACAGTGGCTTGGTCAGCAGGTGCAAGTCCACCTCCTCTCATAAAAGAGAGGTCTGCAGTGGGGGGAAAGAAAAGTTTTTCAGTACCAACAGCTAGATGGTGCTACTATGCAATAATGAGTACCACTTTCCATAAAGTACAAATGTATCCGAAAAAAAATCCATTATAAAGAGTAAAGGCTGTTTATTTTAATCAGAACTGATACTTCAAGAGCTGGAAGTATGACTTAGGAAAACAGATCCCAGCAAATCTACTCATCCAAGATGTGTGAGAAAGTAAAAGAATTAGCAAACATCTAAACACCATGCAGAATATGCTTTCCTGAAGCAACGTGAAGTTTGAAACATCAGAAACAAAGCTTAGCTATTCAGCCAAGACATACTAAGACTTTTCAGTACTTTCTTCTGCTAGTTTTAAAACTGTGTGCCTGAGGGCAGCTAAAAACCAGCAGAATACAGAAAAATACTAAAACAATCTGGGAAGACAAAGGCACCCTTGCATTGTAAACAACCATCTTGTTATAAGTCATTGGTAAAAACAAGTACAGCCTAGTTTTTAAAGTCCTTATTTATGCCTTTTTTATTCAGATAACCCCCTTTGAGGGGGCTTCCAGAGTTGATTAAAACGATGCCAAAACCATTATGTCTAGCAAAATGAAAACTAAGCATTTATCCTTCTACTTTGTTCCCAAATGTCACCAGTAAAAGTTTTCTTATTCCTCTTTCAGATTTCCAGCATATTTTCATTTGTATTTTAAATAAGTGCATAAACTAAAAGCTTACATATTTCACTTCCAGCACTAGACTAAAATACGACTGGATGCCTCATACCCTTGAAAATAATTCCCGTCTTGTTAAAAACAGACACATAGTTAGCTGTTTAAATGTATACTAAATGTCTTATACAGAAAAAAGGAGGCCTCTAGTAGTGTAAGCTACAACTAATTCCTCGGACAAAGATTTTTGGGTAATGAGCACTAGTTAATGAAATATTACAAAAGATTTCCCTGTGAGCCCAGTCTACTTGTTTCCAAGCATCTCCTAATGCTTAACAGAAGCGTTATTCCAAAATAGCAGTCTCTGTTTTGCTTTAAAAATAAGGCCAGAAATACTGCAATAACTAGACAAGGACAAAGTTCATTTTACATTTCTTCTCCGCATAGTCTAAAACCACTGTAATTTTATGCTGCTTTTATACCTGCATTTCTCCAGAAAGAGCATAAATATGAAAGAAAACAGCTCTCAAGAACGGTAATTAAAATACAGACACTGAGAGCATAGCACAAAATAGAGGTAGGTAAATACCTGAAGCAGTGTGCTTCTAGAGCGAGCTACTGCTATGCCACGTAGGCAAACACCCTGCCACCTAAAATGCCTGTGAAAGGTTAGTTCTTCTCTATGTTAAGACAACAAAGTTTAAATGGGAAAAAACTGTTAGAAACACAACTGTAATAGAATAAAAAGGAAAAATCAGAACATCTGGAAAGTAGAATTTTTCTTGATTTTGATTAAGTTGTCCAGTAAGAACTGAGTATTTCACATTGCGAGATGATATACAGGAAACAACTTGATGCTGTCACTAGTTCTAGGTGATGGAAACTTGTTAAAAGCTGAGACAGCTGCACTTCCCAAGAGACAGACGGTTGTCACTGTGTGCAGACACACTATTGTTTAACATCTGGGCTGTGTCAGGGCCCCCTGTACCTCACTTCCTCCCCCCCCCACGCCCCCTTTTTTAAAAGTATGCCTAACAGAAGCATTTTTAAATAATCTTCAGTGACAAAATGCAGTCAGCTACACACTAGTGCCATCAACTATGGCTATTCCTTCAGAACAAAACAAGACTGTCTGCATAGAGTTTTGAAAAGTACGAACACTCAGACTCTTTCCAAATGCGGTGGAAATCTCAAATTAGCACATTAGCTAAATCTGAAATTAGCAAATCTCAAACTGTTTAGCATGAGAAGACAGTAAGAGCCAAGAGGCATCTTCCTAACTACATTCAAACCGGGGTTGATTTTGGTCCTATATTCCAGTTTTTCAACTTGTTTTGCAAATGGACAGAACAACATATCTCTCACTATACATAAACTGAACTGCATTACAGAAGTCAACCATATCCTTCCAGAAATAATCACGACCTCTACAAGTTATAGAAGGGCTTTCTATGGGCTGTCACACAAACAAGCTTTCTTCAAGCTATAACATCTGTCTTGCTAAGGCTGAAGGGTTAGGACATCTCAGGACCCCTGGGGTTGCTATTCCAGTGCCCAGGTGAGGAAGGCAGCGTAGGAGCGAGACCTCCCAAGGGGAGACGGGCAGCCCCCTGATGCCACCTGGCAGCCCTTGCCAGCGCCCAGCTGTAAACGCCACTTGTCAGGATGGGTCACACCAAAACCTCATCTAGCTCAACAACTTGTCACTGCCAGCAGTTAAGATCACATAAGGAAGAAAGAGCATACATGATACCCTCCAACTTAGGGTGCAGAGACATCTTTCGCTCATTCTAGCTTTTTAAGTACAGCTCTTAACAGATTATACAAAGTTGCCTGTTAGTTGACGTTCTATATTTAAGATGCATTTTCCCTGTCTAAAGAGTTGTCATTCTCTGTATCTTTAAAATTATATGCATCTTTTAAAACTACACTTAAAACTTTAAAACATGACCTGCTCAGAGAACTCCTCCTCAAACCCAGGATACATTTATATCTTTATTTCACTTAGTACCTAATTCAGTATCAGCTGGCTATAAATTTTCCAAGTCTCCAGGGCTGTGAGTATTTATCTGTATCTGGAGATTTGTAAGATTAATTCTCTGGATTCTTTTCAAGACTGCCTGTGGATAATTCACAATCCTTCACAAGCGAAAAAAACCCATACAGGCATAATTAGTCCTTTTTATTAGTACATTAAGAACACGTTCTAGAATCTGGAACATAAAAAGAACACGTTCTAGAATCTGAAAGATTTAGAAAGACTGTTCAAGAGACATCTGTGAAACTCCTCTGGACTAAAGAAAACTACAAGTGCTATTTAATGCTTGGATAGAACATTCAAATAGCAATTGTTATGGAAATTCTATATCCAGGAAAACCACAGGCACACTGGTTTAAGTACCAGGATGGAATACTGAAAGATGGACAACCCTGAGGACCCTGCCAGACCCCAAAGCACCACTGAAGCACTGACACCTACAAGTGTCAGGCTGTAGTTCAGCTTGTATGAAAGGACTAAGAGGGTTCCCCCGGAATTTCTCTCCTCATGAACATACAAACACTTGGCAGAACAGGGTCTAAGTAATGACTCAGTAATCTTCAATACATTTTTAATGTCCTCCTTAAGCTCAGTTTAAGGACTTTTTGTATCTTTTCTTCCTCAGCTTGTTGTTCTCAAGCTTTTTTTCCCCTCCCAATTTTTCACCAATTTCTAAAAAATGAAGCAGTTGCAACTAATTTGATCTTACAGCACATTTGAGCTTGCACAAATAACCGCTCCAAAGAGAAGTTGCTTTTAATGTGTTTTTCTTCATGTGGCTCAGGGCCAGACGTTCTGATCTTGAAAGGGACATGTCCAGCAGGAAGTCAATCCACGCCAAGGTTGCTCTTGTTCATAAAGCAGATATAGCGGATGCACTCAGAGTTAAGATAACTTCAAAGTTCCTTCTCAGGAAGGATTTGATTCTTCTGACAGTGCGGTCCATAGGGAGGAAGTGACCATCTACCTAAACCACTGAAATAGGGCAGGAAAGCACTAACACTAGGGTGAGTCAGGCACAGTAACAGTTTTGATGGAATTTTTTTTTCCTCCCTTCACAAGCCCTTTTCACACTGCATTAGAAATACACATCAAGAAATAAAGGTTTTAAATCTGACAGAGACCTCACAACCTTCACGATCAAATCCCTGCATTAAGGGCCCTGCTTTTGAGTTTCTCCCACTAATATGGGGTTCCTACTTGAAAACAAACTTTCATGCTTTGTGATCCCTCCAAACAACATACATGTAGGAGAAGCAAAAACATCTGTAATCCATAACCCCAACCTGGCAGGTAAGATCTGTCTTGCAGTTTTAATAACCCTTAAAAGATTGTAAAAACCACGAGGGTATGAGTGTTATTTTCCCCTTGGGCAAAGAAAGCATTCCTAACCATCAATCAGGCATCTCTTAGCTTTATGGAAAAGTCAGCTGCAATGTGTTTTTCAGAATTTTTGACGGCATCTAAAAATCTTCAAACACAGGCTCTGAATTTGCAATTTGCATCAGATCAATTCTAATTTTTGCTCCATCATGTACAAGCACCCAAAATAAACTTTTCTCTTACAACTATTTAGTAGAATCTAAAAATCCAACATTGAAATTCTGTTTCAATAAATTAAAATGTCCATTTCCAACAAAGTGCGGAAATGCAACACAAGAGAGATGTTACTCAAGACACAGCAGAAGAAAAAATTCCAAACCATATAGTAGATTACTTCTCTCTGAACTCATATAAAATTAGACTTACCTACTTCAGCATTATCATTAATGTCCCACTACCAAGTTCAAATATTAAAAATACAGTCCAAAAGTTAAATTTGCTGTGCAATACACCTTATTTTGCAGGAATTAAATGTATTCAGAAGCATAAGATAACCAAGAAGGCTAGGGAAGAAAATAAAAAAAACTTATCCCTAAATAAAGCAAGATTTCAGCAAGTTTACATTCAGTAGGAATTATGCTACTAGTCATCTCAAAAATCCTTGCAGCTAACTGCTTTCTAAAACCAAAATATAATTGCATATTCTTCAATAACTTATATCACTATCACACTTATATTACTCATACAACCATGCTCTAAGATTAAGTTTAAAAAAGGGATAACAGGTTCAATTTCTCCTGCAGTCTAAGATAATTTGGATCATTATCACTGCATTTCTCAAGAGAAAGAATGCCATATTATTGCTACGATAGCTCTGCACCACATTCGTTACACTGCATAAATTCAAGCACTCCTACAGCGTCTACGTCACATTAAAGAGTTGATTTAAAAATAATACAATGCTGCCATCACCTGCCGTTGCTGGGTTGCTGTGGAGAATGTCTGGAATGGTCTGAAGGCTCTGACCTCTGGTCAGGAGATCGTGAACGACTGCGGCGGGGCCTGTCATGTGATCGGTTGGAATGATCTGATGCCAGCGACTGAATTTCTGAAATGTCTGTTAAATAAAAGTTGTTTTTTCATGAAATGATTGTAATTAAAATGGTGGCGTGACCTGCTCAAATGGAAATAAGCTTTTGCAGAAAGTTTTTATGAAGATGTTAAATCTATGTTTATTATTTCAAAACAACTAAACTTAATGTTCCTGAAAGAACAATTGCAAGAACAGGAACTGTATATCTTTTTCTCCACTGCTTTTGAAGTTGTGGATTTCAATCACATCCGAACAAGAATTTGCCCATAAATCTTACCCCTAACTCTTCTCCCCACCCTCTTATCCCACTTAGGCACTTCACATCTTCACAACGTGGAATTCTTGTCTCCCTTTGGAAATCATGTTTATTTATACTCACCGTCTCTTTCTGAAGCATTAGCAGAATGAATACTGTCAGAAAGATCAGGGACATTCAACAGTGTAGCTCGTTCATCTCGCTGAACAACCATCTTCAGCTTGCCTTTTGACCTTTCTATTAGTGTTTTTGCATCTGCTAAGGACATATTCTCTGTCACTGTGCCATTTATCTGGAACAGAGTAAGAAAAGAGCAGATATAAACTTGCTGAAAAAAAATACCCAAACCCATGAATCTCTGGTAAAGACAGTGTTTTTCTCTCTGATGATATTTAGAAATAGCTAGATATATTTATCAAATTACCACAATACAATGGAATACTATTGGGCTCATCCAAACTATAATATACTATAGAAAATTATTTTCATCTTTCAAAGACAAAGCCTCTACCACAAATACAAGACTTAAAATATTAGTTATGTTTTTTGAACCAGCATTGCTACCTCAGCAGAGTAAGAAATCGTATGTTTTGCTGCACCAACACATTTACAGCAGTACCTTGAAATAAAAATT
Organism: Rynchops niger; assembly: GCA_013400035.1. Lineage (NCBI taxonomy): Eukaryota > Metazoa > Chordata > Aves > Charadriiformes > Laridae > Rynchops > Rynchops niger. The sequence goes on along the minus strand of VXBH01007880.1, from coordinate 606,843 downwards.
ATTAGTATGAGTTAAAAATCCCTGGGTATATAGATTTCTAGAAAAATCAAAGTTTATCCTGAAGGCAAGTTCTCACGTTGCTCAACAGCACAATTCCACAGCATTATATTGTATAACTAAGCACATAAGGCCAAAGTCTCATACCACCCCAAATGTTTTCTATTATGCATTTACAGTAGGCACCATTTGTCTGAATAAGGCCTGGGGAATAATACAACAACAACAAAAATAAGATGTTATAATTTTCCTTTTGTTAGAAAGGTTGATTTATACTCAAGTTCACCGTTATTTGCAATAATTTAATAAAAAAATAAAAAAAAAAGAAGAGACATCTTCTACTAACAATGATTATGCTATTAAGAGATAGCTAGCCCTAAGAACAGTTATTCAATGAGTTTTCCCTTTGAACAACCACCCCTGCCATTTACTGTACCTTCAGTACAACATCTCCTTCCTGAATATTGCCATCTCTTGCTGCCAGGCTATCCTGTGATATTTCTTTCACAAATATGTGGCTTGCCAACCGTAGACCATACTCTTTATATAAAAGCAATAAAAGAAAAAAAGAAAACTGATGAAGCTACAAGAAATAAAAAGGAGGGAATTATCTGAAGATTTTCAACACTGCTTTACACAACATTTACACTGGAAACAGACGACAGAACTTGGCACGTGAAGGGCTGTACTGGAATTACACTATGGATTTACTATTATATCAGCCTCTTTTCTAACTCTGCCTGTAATCATAGCTGTTGTTCAATAACTTAGTTTACATGCTACCTACAATTTTCCCCCTCTTTCAAACAAGACAGACACTGAAGACTCAACTGAAGTATATGGAAGGCACGTAGCCACTGACTAGCAAGATGTCAGGGGCACAGTTGGGATTTATTTACACTATATAATACTTTACCCTTAATTAAAGCAGATGTATTTCAGAATATGAAAAATACCACCAGAAATACAACAGCAGTTTTTAAGTTTGCAGCTAGCTACCGGTAAAGTTGGCAAAGAAGCTGTTAAAAGCACACTGTTCATACAGTCCACAAGGCAGTTAACACAACATTGACTGAAGCAGTTGGCCTTTAAAAACCAGCAAAAGTCATAGCAAGAGAATTACATACAAGTTACCTTCATTTTTCCTCGATTTCACCAGTGTTACTTTGGTAGGCTTTGCAGGCTGACTGGATGTAACCGACCTTCTGTCTGATCTCGGTGATAAGCTTCTCTCTCTGCTAGCACTTCGATCTCTTACCCAGCTCTTCTCATGCCTTCTGCTGGCACTTGGACCACCACGGCTGCTTCTTGGATCACGTATCTCTTCATCATAGCTATCATCCTCATTTTCAGACACTGGTTCGGGTTCTGGTCGAGCCACTGGAATCTGAATTTTCTTCATCCTTCGGATCGTCTACAACCAAATCCTAAGTTATGAGCCTCTGTCTGTGTAATGCTAACAGTGTCACTAAATATCAGAAGCCAAGCTAATCCCCAGACTCAAAAGAAAACATACAGATGTGTTTGTGAATGCGCTGAATTCTTGTTTCCTCATTATAAAATTCTACCCAATTAATACAGAAGACTCATCAATACAGATTACTAGAAACCTGGTTTTGAGGGGAGGGGTGTATTTGTTTTCACAGTTGTTTTAGTCCTTTTTTGCTTCTGTAAAAGCAGCAAAAGGGTAAGAACGACAGCCATTGTAGCATAACGTGACATTCTGTCTTCAGAACTGTGCATTTGAATGCCCTCTCTCCTTGCTTAAACCCACAAAACGGCTACTGGCACCACTAAAAAACTTCTTTTGCTAACATGTAATCTACCATGTACTCAGTGTACTATTGACAGTAATTCTCCTTAACTTCGAAACCTCCCCATCTTCCAAAGCAATGTTTATGCAAGCCACAGAGGAAGGGGAACATTCCCACTGTAAGTTCAAAGTTGGTTTGTACTCATGTGGACGGTTGTTTCCAGAGAAAGACCCAACCCTGTTTAAAGGTTTATTTGCCATATGTTACAGAACTGAACCAAGTTATACTGCAAAGTTTTCATTAATTGCTTTTCTCTACGTAAATCTACACACCATAATTTAAAATACTAAAAGCCCTGCACAGCTCGCCACATATTGTGTTTTGTATATCCTTTAAAGAATTGCTAAATCTACAAATACCAAGACAAGACAATTTTTTGCAGCTGTATTAAAGCACACGAGCACTAGAAATCTGTCAGCACAAAAGCTTTTCTACAAGCCCTAGAAGTCTCTTTTCCTGAATTAAGAAATTGTTAAACATTATGCATTCGTTTTCTATTTTTTGTAACATAAATCTCAAGCTTCTCCCAAAAGCTGGATTGCTACCCTTTTGCGATGACCTGTTCTGTTTTGCAAAGTTCAAAAGCCAACCACTTCGAATAAGCCTACAGAATTATAGGAATTAAGCTAATTATACTTTATTTTGGCAAACTGTTTACTGAGCATAAAAAGAACTATATTAGTGCCTGAACAGTGGGTAAAGTCCTTTAGCCTTTGAAAAACTTGATGAAAGCGCACTCAAGAAAGCAAAGAAATGTTAAACAAAGCTGAGAACTGAGCTTTTGGCAAACTGAGAAGAACTTCATCACACAGATACTATTCAAGTACCTTGCATCATGCATGTATTTCACAGCAGACATTACATGATTTCACTTTTGCTCTATAACTACGGAATTTAAGTAAGCTTAAATCTTCAAGACATTCACTTACAATTTTGGCATTCTTCCCACTTTTCCTCAGCTGCTGAACAGCAAATGCATGCTCGACATTATCCATTGAAACTCCATTAACCATTGCAACACGGTCATTTTCTCTAAATGAAAAACATCACAATGCACAATATAAATACTTTATGCCAAGGGGAAAATACTGGGGAATGTGTGTCCCTGAACAAACTACCTGTATTACAAACAGGTATCTGAGAGCAAAACAATTCCGAGGTGAAGCTACCACTGATGAAGACAAATGCCCCCCCCATCAGAATCCAGGTGTAATTTGGCACTTACTGTAGCAGTCCTTCTGCTGGGCCTCCTTTCAGCACATCAGAAATAACTATTGACGTCTCACCACTCTGAAAGTGAGGATTATCTCTTCCTCCAGATATTGCAATACCAAATCCAAATCCAGGGGCCTATAATGTAACAAGGGAAATATTTTTATTTTCTGATATTTACATGGTCACAATTAACATTCCGGTGTCAAACTCAAAAAGGTCCTATGGGATGAATATGACTTTTTGGAAGAAAGAAGTATCAATGAACCACACAATGCTATGCAATCCAAGAACAGGAGAGAGACTAAAAATAAATAAAAAACCGCTTTTATAAGGCAGAGAGTTTAGACTAACTACCCATCTCTCCAAAGAGCAAAATATTAGAGTTCCCTTTTGTATTTTTATGGCCTGGCCACCCTCAGGGGGTCATCAGTAAGACCTCCATCTTCAGTAAGCACAACGTAGAATGCCACTGTGTTGAGATACTGATCCAAACCCGTATCACTTCCTGCAACACTTTCTCTGAGGTTTCCTGTTACGGTATTTACCCAGCTTGACCTCGCTTCGCTCAGGAACTGACAGGACCGCAGCACACAGTGGTATGACTGCAGGCTCCATTCTTCGGAATAATACCAAGATCACTTGTACCATTAAATACATCAAAACCTTGTCAGCACTTGCAAATCATCTGCATCTTAACAAAAGTAATTTGCTTCAATCTTTTCCCTCTAGGGTGACCTGCCACTACAGCAAGGTCAGTGCCTCTGAAAAGTTATTTCTGTTAGATATTTCAAGATACAACAATGCTGCTTACATTTCTGCCTGGAAGCAGTGAGGGTGGGAAAATAAGCTCTCTAAATATAACTGATTTGCGAACTATCTAGCTCTTCCATCACCACCCAGAAAACACTGTCAGAAGAATATTACCATTTAAATGCTATATTTTGCTCAAGAATTTATTTTGCAAAATGAACTGACTTGGAAAATGCATAATCTTGACTACGCAAAATACAGTCACTGGATGGAAATGGCTAGGTTTCAGTCAATTCCTCCTCTCCCTTTCACAAAGCATACACTCCGTGTTGCCAGACTTAGCCCTTTCTTTTTCAGACTTTTCGACAAACATGACCCAGCTTTAGCAGTGAGTTTCATAACCGTACAGTGACAGCAGAAGCAAGATGGCAGTCTGCATCTAGCTGTAAAAACACAACATTCAGCTTTTCGGACAGTAATTACTGCTCAAAAAAAAACCTGTTTCTCCCCAAAAATAGACGTGATAAAGATAGGCCAGCTTTAGCCTATAAGCAGTCAATAGGGCCATACAATATTAAAAACAAATATTTGGAGACTTATTGTTCAGAAATTGATTTCAATAGTTAGCAATTACTGTTGCCAGGTATGAAGAAAATAAATTGGTCTAAGAAGTGTGGGGGAGCAGTAAGCCTTACTGCTTCCTTTACATTCATTTTCCTAGAATCACAGAATGGTTTGGGCTGGAAGGGACTGCTGAAGGCCAACTAGTCCAACTCCTCTTCAACTAGATCAGGTCGCTCAGAGCCCTATCCAACCTGACCCAGAATGTTTCCAGGGATGGAGCATCTGCCACCCTTCTGGGCAACCTGGCCAGTGCTTCATCACCCTCATCATAAAAAATTTCTTCCTAATATCTAGTCTAAATCTCCCCTCTTTCAATTTAAAGACATTACCCCTTGTCCTGTTACAACAGGCCCTGATAAAATGTTTATCCCCATTTTTCCTGTAGGCCTCCTTTGATTAACGGAAGGCTGCTATAAGGTCTCCCTGGAGCCTTCCCTTCTCCAGGCTGAACAACACCAGCTCTCTCAGCCTGTCCTCACAGCAGAGATGCTCCAGCCCTCGGATCATGTTTGTGGCCTCCTCTGGATCCGCTCCAACAGGTCTTTCCTGTGCTGAGGGCCCCAGAGCCAGACACAGTGCTCCCTCCAGGTGGGGTCTCACCAGAGCAGAATAGAGGGGCAGAATCACCTCCCTCAACTTGCTGGCCATGCTTCTTTTGATGCAGCCCAGATGTGGTTGGCTTTCTGGGCTGCTAGAGCACATTGCCGGCTCATGTTGAGCTTTTCATCTACCAGCACCCCCAAGTCCTTCTTTTCAGGGCTGCTCAGAAGCCATTCTCTGTCCAGCCTGTAGTTGTGCTTGGGATTGGTCCGACCCACGTGCAGAACCTAACACTTGACCTTGTTGAGCTTCATGAGGTTTGCATGGGCCCACCTCTCAAGCCTGTCCAGGTTTCTCTGGATGGTATCCCATCCTTCATGCATGTCAACCACTCCGCCCAGCGTGGTGCTGTCCACAAACTTGCTGAGGGTGCACCCAATCCCACTATGTCATTGATTAAGATAATAAACAGTACTGGTCCCAATAAGGTCCTCTGAAGGATACCACTTGTCATTTATCCCCATCTCATTTCAGTCACGCCAACCAACAGGACAAGAGGCAATGGGCACAAACTGGAATACAGGAAATTTCATCTCAACATGAGGAAAAACTTCTTTACTTTGAGGGTGCCAGAGCACTGGAACAGGCTGCCCAGAAAGGTGGTGGAGTCTCCTTCTCTGGAGAGATTCAAAACCCACCTGGATTCAAAACCCACCTGGATTCATTGCTGTCCAAACTGCTCTAGGTGAACCTGCTTTGACAGGGGACTGGACTAGATGATCTCCAAAGTTCTTTTCCAAGCCCTACCATTCTGTGATTCTGTGATCTGGACGTTGAGTCATTGACCACTGCCCCCTGGATGCAACCACCCAACAGTCCACCCATCGAACTAATCTCTCGCTAATTTACAGAGAAGGATGTTGTGGGGGACCGCGTCAAAGGCCTTACAGAAGTCCAGAGAGACAACATCCGTAGCTCTTCCTTTGTCCACTGATGTAGTCACTCCATCACAGAAGGCCACTAGGTTGGTCATGCGGGACTTTCCCTTGGTAAAGCCACCCTGTCTGTCTCGAATCACCTCCCTGTCCTCCACATGCCTTAACATAGCTCCTATGAGGATCCGTTCCACCATCTTCCCAGGCAGAGGTGAGGCTGATAGGTCAGTAGTTCCCAGGGTGCTCCTTTCTACCCTTTTTAAAAATGGGTGCAATGTTGCCCTTTTTCCAACCACCAGGGACTTCACCTGACTGCCATGACAATGACTTTAATTCATTAAAGAAAGACTGGATATCTTTTCAAGATGCACTCCAGGCAGATCAACCAGACATTATGGCTGGGATTCAAGAATTAAGTGACACCCTGGCCGTGCAGGAGGACAGTCTAAAGGGTCATCATGACTATCTATGACCAGAGCTGAGATTTTCTTTCAGTTTTCTTTTTTTAATTAGTCAAAGAGAATATATAACAGCCTATGAAAACATGCAACAACAACAAAAAAAAAAAAANAAAAAAAAAAAAAACAACATTTCAAAACAGTAATATTTCCCCTTTCTCATGACACTGCTTCATCTTTCACTTTTCCATTACTCTAGCAAATAATTTAGTTTGCACTATATTTGGGTGGGGAAGGAAAGGGAGAAGAGAGATAAAGACATTTATGTCAAACTTCATTTAAATATTTTCTATCTTCCCTTACACCATAAACAAAAAAAAATTCTCAGAGTTATCCACTCATGAAAAGAAATCAGGTTAAGGCCAGCAGAGATGCAGAAACTCACTGTAAACCTTATTTTGCTGCTCGCTGTTCTATTTTTTTTTCAGAGTAGATTTGCAAACCAAACCATCAATATTAAGACAACTAGTTTCATACTTTAATTTTCTTTTCAAGAAGCCCTGAAACAGTCTCGTATACAGACAGCACTCGAAAAAGATCACAATTCAGATAACGTCTTTCCAATAACATAAATCAAAATCTTAAGAAATACTCCACATTAGAGAATTCAAATCAAAACCCAAACCTTTTTGAAAATTTAAGAGCTCAAATAAGAAACCTTCTGGTCAACCTCACCCTACTACTTTTCATTTTATCCTGCTGCCGAACATCCTCTTGAGATAAACAATAAACTGAACTATCCTCAGAAAACTGAACCTAGCTCCTAGACACGTCTGAAAATAGCAAGATGTTAATCGCTACAGATTATACTAGATATAAACATGCACCTTAAACTAAAATTGCATTAAAAAAAACAAACAAAAAATTGCCACGTCAATTTCACCTGGCTGGTGTAGTGACAACACAAGAAAAAAAGAACTGTACTATTTTGCTGTCCCACGGTAAGGCAGCGTGGGAGAAGCAAAAAGGTATGTACATACCTGGTTTCCGTTCTTTGGGGAAAGGAGGCACATCCAACACAGAAACACAGAACTTGAGTTCCCAGTATGAAGAAACCCACATAATACACAAAGTGCACAGTTCCTCCTTAAAGTCCTTTACAGTTAAGTATATAAAAACAGAAGCTCTCTTAATAAAAGATAAACCATAGCTACCTGATAAGCTTTAGCTGAAGTTGAGACTGGCTCAATCTCTAAGGTAGCAGCTCAGGAAGTTGGAAGGGTAGTAAAGAAAGGGAACAAAAACTCCTGGGTAGAAGTTCAAGCCTCTTCTCCCCCAAAAAAGCTTCTACTAAGTCTTTTGACAATAGTTCTGGAATTTACTAAATACTGCGTTAAATCACAGCACAGTCAGACTGCTCTGTTCTAGATTCTCTAGAATACCTGAAGGAGACAGATTAAAAATAAAATAAAAATAATCTGAAGTTTGAACCGTACCAAAGTGCCTGAACTGACACATGTACACTGCAACTACTGGGATTAAGTATACTCTGTCCCTAATTTATAATGGCATCTCTGGAAAGTTAAGGTCATAGAAAGAAACTCTTAAAAGAATACTTTATGTAGTACCTGCTAATGTGTCGTCTTATTTTTTTCCTTCAGAAAGAAATTGCATGCAAATGATATCTACTTTCCTAAAATTTGATGAATACTAGAAAAACTGGGTTTTGTTTTACAGATTTGGCTACCTTCATGAGGCCCAAGAAGAGTTAAAGGAATCCTACTCTGCCATACACAAGAGCAATGGAATTGTAGTAGAGAAGAGCGCAGGCTTAAAACAAAGTAAAATCATCAGTGCTGGAATTACCAACGGGACAAAAATGAGTCTCAAGACAGGAATAAATGTAGCCAAGAATATTCTATGTATCTTTGCTAACTCACACATACATGCCTCCTAATGAACTACTTGCATTTCCCCCCTATTTTTAAGGCTGCTCATTATAATAGATGTTAGCAGTCCTAGTTTTGATGAAATACCATTAAAAAACCCAATTAAAATGGAAAAAGAAGCCATGGTTACGTAGTTTCTTTGGGGCACTTGGAGAGACAACAGATCTGCTTGCCGTTAAGCAAGAGACAAGAGCTGATCTAGACTGACACCAACTCCGGACATCTCTGCCTTTCCCAGGGGGACTTACTAAGGTTTCAGACAAACTAACTCCTTCCAAACATTCTTCCAATGACTTGCCTAGCCTCCTTTCTGAAGGCAAACACTGACAGAACGTACCAAAATGTTTGGTGAATCCCAGGAGCGTCGCAGGCATACCAATAAAACAGGAAGCCAGAGCAACGTGAAGCCTGACTTGCATCTACCCCGCAGAAATTCAGCGCCTGTTAGATGTCATTAATTCCATCGTTCACAGCCAGTTTACTGCCTTCAGCTAAGCCACAAATCAGAGGGACTTTTGAGTGTGCCTCACTAGAGAGAGCAAGTTCCGTTCTTCAAAATAGTTTTTTTGTGTGGCTGACAGTAGATGGTCTCTAGCAGTTCTGTAGCTCAGCCAAGCGAGGCAGATAAACTCACACAGAAAATATTCTGCAACCACTCAGAGTGGCATTTCGAGTCTATTTGAATTCTATTAACTTCTAGATATCTTCGAGGATAACTGAGATCTGGATGCATTTCACTCCTTCCGAATAAACTGAAGTAACCTCTTTTACTTGATAATGTAACACTACAAGAATGTCACAAATAAAAAGTAAAATCAAAAACCCCACAAACAAATATATAGTCGCTCTCCTACATTCTCTTTCCAATGCTGAGGACAAATTCTAAGCACCAATTTGCTTAACTTTAGCATAAGAGTTTTGCTTTTGTTAGGTGGCAGATCGAAAACATTGTTTGTTCTTAATTGGCTAAATTAATGCTGAAGTTATTAACAGTACATGCCAGCAGCCTTCAACATCTAAATGAGAGATATTTACTCAGCTAACAAAACAGTTACACCAGTACAGCTGGCAGGAGTTCGGCACATAAAATATCATAATCAAAATTATAATCAACTCACACTTTCACTTCTATACTATACAAGGATATGACTATGCTGCAAGAGCAACCCAAGACATGATTTCTAGTTCCTACCTATCATTTCGGAATCTGTTCAAGGCTGACCCATATTGCAGCATCTCCTTTTTCCTTTGCGCACTGACTGAACCTGTCATCTCCAGGTTTCAATGAAGTTACTGCTCTACTTAACCAGAAAAATATCCCCTTCAACAGAAACTAAGCTATGACCAAGTCTACCAGCCAACCTTGTATGACTATAGCATTTTTTGCTTGTTTTTGAATATAGGACGGTACTGATTTAATCATTAGCATGAGGAAAAAAGAAAAAGTTAAGGTTACACAGGTTCCAGGGATGACTGGACAGCTTCAAGAAGGAAACATAAAGGGCAATTACATATAGAAGTAATCCTTGTTGCTCAAGAACTCGAACTAAAAATTGTTGGAACCTTGAAGAGTAGCCTAGATAAGTATCACTACACGTTTTTGGTTTTACTTGTACTTGTCTTTCAACGTGTGCTTGCAGCTAGAGGCAGGGTAGTTTGTTAGACAGCCTCCTGGTCAGACTGAACGTAACTGCTCTCAAGAGGGCAGGTACTAAAATGGTTATTTCCAATCAACAACATTAAACTCATTAGAGCCAAGAGATAAAATGTTAATTCTGTCCAAACCTATTGTCAGACCAGTTGATTTATTCGTACACATACATATAGTTATTTGGGCCATGATTCCATGGCCATTTTAATACTAAGCTGCTGCCAGAAATGGCATCCCACCTTGTTCTGACTTTTCCTGAGCAGCTCATTCCTTATTGCCTCTCTTCTAGAGCTTCACAATAGCTACATCAGAAATAATTTAAGAGTAACTCAAGTAAGAGAAGAGTCAGTCTAAAAATAAAAGCTGTCTTTTTATTCACCAGTTCCTAGAACATGCTGCTTTGTGTAAGGTGCACCTTTTGACCACCCATAATCACCATTTTCAGCCACTAATTTAAGAAAGCGGCAAGCAAATAAGGCAGTTTTGAACACTTATTTATGCTTAACTACATTGTTTCACACCCCTGCAAATAAAGTTCTAAAACATTTAAGTATAGTTACAGGACAATTGCTAGTGAACACTTAGAAATCTAACTACTTGCAGCTACACACAGAGGTAATTTAAAGCTTTGTTTCTGGCATGGTCATTTGTAGGCAGGCTTATCTCTGAAACCCAACAAACAAACAGAGCTACTATCAAATGGAGCTTTTACAACACTTCTAAATTTAAACAAAGGAATATGACAGTTTCCTTTTCTTTTACTTCCTGACAGCTGGCTTTTTCCTATTGTTTTCAAAAGCTACCAGTATCCTGCGTTAGGCACACACAACCAATTGTACAGACTTACCCTGTGAAGAGTCACTGTGTGTTGTTCCCATATAGCTGTTTCTTCCATTGTTGTGCTCTATGGAGAGAAAAACCCACAGATCAGACTGCACTGCCAATAGCCATACGAAACAACTGTACAATGCCACAAATAGAAACTTACACTCAAAAGTGACATTAATATTCATATTGAATAGCCACCGAGAAGTAGGGCTGGCGCATTTGTTACACATTTCCTGTCTTTATGTCACATCTGAACTTCCCGTGCTTCCAGGGAAGGGGGCAGGGGGAAGAACAGGCAAAATAGATTTCTAATCACTGTGTATTTCAGAACTTGAAGTTATAAAGAACTTTAAAGGCAAGAAGCATTTGTGATGTAGGCTCTCTCGACTGCTCATTAAGTGTACAGTAACTGAAGCCCGTCCAAAGCCCACTTTCAGTTTTTCCACTGCGATCAGCTGTGTTTATATTCTAACCTATATACTTCATACCTTTGTGAACATTCTCCTTTTGCCTGTTCTAAATTCTATTCAGATTACCACTAATTCATGACACCAAGCTATAGATTACAGTACCTGTGCTACTGTATTATGCATACAGGTCACATTTAACAGATGCCACAGTTTAGTGCAGGCGAATGGCTTTGGTGAACAGTAGCAGTGCAGAAATAAACCAGGTCCTCTCTAAGGGAGTTAGATTAAACAGTAACATTATGACAATATTTACATACCTGCATTTCTGCTTTAAAGAGCAGAAGCTTGCACTACTTACTGTGCCACCACGAGAAAACATTTGGAAAGGGAAGATGGTGTGAGGGAGGATAAACAAGGCGAGACAAAAGGCTTGAAAACAGGCAGGAAGACAGCAGGAAACGTACAGTGAACAGTACGCAGCCTCCTGCTACCCCGCTGCCACATTTTCCACCTTTCCAGAGGGAGTGCCCAGTGTTTTGCCCCATACCCTAACTCCACTAACTACAGAACACAATCAGAACAGGAACACCTCTGCAATATGGGAGTGTTGTTTTTCTGAAAATCTACTTTATTCCTGACGTGTTTCAGTTACAGTAATTCAGACACTACAACAAGTACTCCTACCTGTCTATCCAGTCCTGTATTATAACAGGGAGCAGCAGCAGGAGTGTTTACTCTCACAATCAATACCCCTGAAAACTCTAACCAATTTCATCACATCAAGAATTTGCAACTAGGTTTAAAAAGTGAGTTCTCACAACTCCAGAAAGCTGTGGGTCTTTTCCCCTCTCCATGCTCTAATTTCATCAGTTCAGATGTGGTACATTACTACTCATTTCTCTTTCAGGGTTCACTTCTCTTGGAAGTGTTGGTGCAACTTAATTGGGATATATTTAATTCAAACAGCTTTTCTCTCTCTCCATTCACTACCAAAAGTTACTCCTTGGCATTACAAATTAATTCAACTCTACCCCAGAAATTAGATTACTTCTCTCCAACCTTTTAGAAGTAGACCAAATATATATTAAACCAGTAACAATTTACACACACAAAGCCACCTTTGAAACAAACCAGAACATTTTGTTTGCTAAACGGTTAATGAATACTGATTTTCTTCCCTATTTCTAATGCTCTCATTCTGTCTTAGTTTTGGCAAGAGCTTCTCAGGCTAAGCATCTCATCAACAAGTGAAGAATTATCTCTGCAAGTAAATTTCTAAAAGAAAAAGCTTTAAGTACCTCCTGTTCAGAAAAAGATGCAAGAGGAATCCAGTAAAGGATAGCAAGAGTCGCAATTCACATTTTAATTGGAATAGGCTTCCTCATTTCTACCTGCAATTACCAAAGAAGTTAACCAGACTGGCTCATTTATTGTGTTTGTCCCAGAGCACCAGGCAGGTAAAGCTGTGCCGGGGGGTCGGGGGGCACCGCCGCATAGCTCGGGGGGAGCCACTTGGCTAAGGAGGCATCAGCTTTCCACGGCGCCGAGGTCTTGTGACTCACGGTCGGTACAAACACATCAACTGGTTCTGGATATGGCAAAGACTGATAAAACCCAGTTTAACCAGCTAAGCATCACTCCCACTGGATCTGGGAGAACTGGCAATCCCAGGGTTGGAAGGGGATAACAAAAACAGCTAAGCAATGACTAAGAAAAATGGAAATGACCTATCAACCATGCTCCTGCAAACTGTGAGAAGACTTACTACCTCACAGAAAAACAAGATAAACCCCCAGAAAGCACCCACGTAATTCACCAGCCTCCCCAAAGCTGGACAGCGTGCTCACCACTCAATCTACTGACTGGAGCTACCGTTTTTAATGTCTTTTTCCTTTCTGTAGGAGCTCGGCCTTTCCACTTTCTTCGCTTGTTCTCCTCCATTTTCTTGCTGACACTATCTCCTCTACTCCCCTATTACCATCACCTCCCCTAGATTTTACTAACATGTTCATTTCAAATTCACAAGACTTGGAAACATCAAACATCCATTAGTTAGATAACAAATCAAGTAATATGTTGTTTTCATTCTTTCTGCATGTGCAAACAGACCAATCAAGAATAGTGAGAACAGTTCAAAGGCAGCCCGAGGTGAGCTGTTGGCTTGGGCAAACACTGCTTACGTGAGTTCGTTTCTCATCTGAAAAGCTGGATTCACTCACAGCAGACTGAGAAGTCCACTGAAGACCTGTGAAGGTACTCACCCTACTAAGCACTGACAGCAGAGGCAGAAGAACTAGCTGGTGCTGCCATCAGCTGGGGTCCCTGCTGTGATGTTGCTCTTTGACCACAAAGTGCTCTGTTTTTCGTGCAACATTTGAATTTCAGGAATCTTGCAAGGACTTAATTCACAAGTCTCTAGAAACGTCAAACATTGCTTGTAATTAAGGAGTGGAGGCAGACAGCGTAGGTCTGCAGTGACAGTGCCAGCCCTGCTGACTGCTGGTGCCAAGCTTGGCACCCCAAACAATGTTACCCCCACCGATTTAGGGGAAATCAAGGGGACTCAGCAGGTACTAAGGTATACATACAGCCTAACACCCCAGAAACAAGGAATATTTGAGAATCTAGCATTACAGAGACCATTAAGTATCTTTGAAAGGCAAAGGAACAAACTATGTCTATATTAGCTATCGTTCTCTACATGTATTAAGGATAAAAATAATAAAAAGAGAATGATGGTACTGTGACTTCAGTGCTAGAAGAAAAGTTTCATTTTACGCTTATGCTTTATTAAAACCAAGAGTTTCCTTAAGCTAATGGTAAACACCCTTATACAGCAGATAATTGGTAGCATTCCCAGCTCTATATACAGCAAGTGGATGTGTTTGCTGCTTGGGGTGTTTTTTATTATCCTTTAAATAATAAAGTCGTACATGGAGATGCAATTCATCAATATGGAAGTAATGCAACTTATAATTTGCTCAGAAACTTGGAAGTATCCAATCTTGTTCAACTGTTTAATCTTTGAAATTGCCCTGAGATATAAACATATGAAAGTAAACACCTTTCCAGAAAGCTCCCTTTGTGGGCCACAAGGGTCCTTCAAACAACAAAACGTTTTTTTGTTCCCCTTCTCACCACATTTCTTTCCTGCTTCTCAAAGGACGAGGTTTTAATTTTTCTTTTTTAAAAACATGCCTGTTCTCACACAAGTCTTTTACCTTCACAAATGCACCTGGGCACATGCGTGCATACGTAAGACTGCATTTCCCCAAAGGATTAACTCTGTACTTATGCATCAAGATTTTCCCTTCAAGCACAGTGAAGGAAGAAATAAGCCTTGCTGGCTGCCAGCGTGCGCAATGCCATAAGGTTTGCAAATAGCATGGCTCATTTTTACCTCCTCTGCAGCTGGAAGAGCCAAGATCAGCAGCAGCACCGGAGCCACCCAGGGGCTTGCGAAGGCAGTTCAAGTTCACATTTGGAAAGACTCAAACAGCCGTCACAGAAATTTGTATTTCATACCTAAAATAACACAAGGTTCCCAAGGTGAAAGTTTCTTGCAGAGTAACACTTAATCCTTTAGACTTCTACACCTAGAGGAAGAGCTCAGACTAAGGCCAAAGCTCCTATATAGTCTTGAAATCAAAGCCAGAATAGTTTCCCAGTGTTTCTGTGCAAATGTAGGGTGACTTACTAGAGGAATTCTCTCTCTTGTTTTAACTGAACTGATTTTCGCAAGAAGTGTGTCAAGAACGAGTTAGATTTTAAGCAATTGTTTGCTCAATTATGATCAAGTTTTGACACGAGGTCAAAGGAGTTTTCAACCACCTTATTTCTTAATAAAATTAAACAGTAATTTCCTGTAAATAAACAGTGCCAGATTTCCACACATCTCTTACTAAGGACAATGAGATGATTACATTTTCAGAGGAAATCATATTTAGGTATCTACCTTAGAACAGTCAGATTTTCCTCTGGCCAACACAAGAGTAACCTACCACAGGACGCAATAAAGGACTTCCAGTATCTTTACAAACCTGGTTTTGCGGATCAGCATTGACAGCTGTCCTGCAGACAATAAAATGAAGCAATTACTTCTGCTACCTCAGGGGGCATATTGTTTCTGTTCTCCACAAAACACAATAGAGAGGAAAGCTATCCCTGACAGATCCAAGTCCCTGCTCTCATCCTTTCAACCACAGTGAGCAAACTATAAGAAACTGAATGCCCAGATCACACCCTCAACCACCTAAAGAACGCTATCTTTGCTCCAAGCTGGCAGCCTCATATTGTAACTTTTGTGTACACCTTACTTCCAATAAAATGCTGACATCTAAAAACATTCCTAATTGTCCTGAAAAAATCATAACAACCTTGAAGAATAGTTCTCTTATTCAAGGCAGGAAAAAAAAAAAAAGAGCAGAGAAAAAAGAACTTGTAAGGGGCTGTATCAAAAGAAGGAAAAAAGCTAATGTTTAGAGTCAGTCTTCTCAGAAAGACACACCTGACATTCACACCCCTCATCCATCATCTTGCTGCATTTCTATTTGGCTTCTAAAACTAATTCTCAATTATTCATGGGAAAGTCCACTTCAGCAGTGGGATGCTATTGAGCTTCAAAGCTTTAAAGGTTAAATGAAGAATCAATACATTTTGATTGCACTTGTGGGAACAAGAATTAAAAGTGCTTATCGTAACAATTAGCACTTGCAACAGTTACAAGAATTTCTGCAGGTCTGTTGGGTATCAACGGGGTGGTATTTATCATTCACTTAAAAAAAATAGAGAAGTCAAAGTCCAAAACAAACAGCTTCCTAAGGAAGTTCAGAAAGGAAAACTGAATCTCCCTCAGGCAGCCCAGGCAGGGGATGCAGAGGCTGTTTCCCTGCACCCAGCATCTTCCAACTGCAGCAGCTTGTTGTTTCCAGCAGCAACCAGAAAGACTTCCTACAGACACTCACCTTTGTCCTTGCCTAGTTACGCTACAGACACCTTAAATTCCAACACGTTCCCTCCAATTGCCTTATCGCAAAAGCCCTCAGCTGACTGGGGGGGGTGGGGGTGGGGAAGGAACTGATTTTTTTTTTTAAGAGTTATTCCACTGCAATTAGTGCAATTAGGGCAGAATCCTATTATCAGACTGATTTTACCAATCGAAATGAGAGCTTTATCTTACACTGTCTTTATACACCATACGCAATGCACCACATCTACTCTACAGGGTATCTTAGAGCCACACAAGCTATTTCCAATATTGAAGGTAACTGCTAGAGCAGGCGCAGCCAGAGCAGAGGGTACTCCGAGACAGGATAAGGCAGCAAACCGCGCACTGCCAAAGCTGGCTGCTTGCACTCACAACTGTGGTGACTCCATGCGAGACCGTGCAGGCAGCCTACATCCTTGTTTTTCACTTGATCATCACTCTTTGCAAGGAGGAAAGACTGTTTCCCTGAATATATTCTTGTGAAAAGACTCGAGAGATCAGACAGAGCAGCTGAGGGACTGCTGCAGAGGACAACATGCACCTGATGCTCATTGATTATCTCTTTTACACAGCAACACTAAGTGGAAGAGCAAACACACACTACAGCATTCTCTTGGGAGATCTGTATAAAAAAAAATAAGTATCTCATTCATCACTGAAGCCAAGAAGCCAATCTTTAGTCTCAACACCTTAAGTACTCAACACCTTTAGTTTCAACACCTTAAAGTAAAGCAGTGCGTAGTGCAATTTCCCCCTGCCATTTCACACATTGCATGAGTCCCAAGCTCTAGTCAAGAGTTCCACTCCTGCCAAACACTTGTCTGTATTCAACAGGCCACCTCATGAAAAGTCTGTATTAAGAAATACACTATTATTAAAGCTGGTCTTCAGATGACAATGTGCAATCCAAGTTAAAAAAAAAAAAAAAGAAAAAAGACAACATACAGCAACACAACAGAACTCTCAACACCATGCGTTAAGAAAATAAACTTAAGTTTTACTTAGATCAATCTAGAAGTACAAAGTCTCTACTACAATAGTACGTACTGACTGCCTGGACAACAGAAGTCCTCTCTACATCATGATCAGCAACCTTGAGAAGAAAAACTAGAACTAAACTTAATTTATATTTTTAATAATAACTAGGCTGTTTCACCATTCCACTCAGTTCTCCCTGTGATTCCACGATCACATACCCTTCCATTGGATACTACTTTACTAAATACAATTTCCATTGCTTCCTGCTCTAAAATTCCTAAGATTACTTGCTATATTTTGAACACGTAGGTACTGCACATACCTAAAAAACTAAAAAAAAAAAAAAAAAAAGCTCAGTATTTAACTCATCCCATGTAATACCCAACTTCTTTTTTAGCACGACTCACTTTTCCAGAATGGCCTCTCAAGTCCAAGCCTCGCACATCACAGACAGCTCTCTGATCTCTCAGGGTCATAATGTATTTTTGTTGTTGTTGCTGCTGCTCAATACAAAAAACAATAGACCCTCCTTCCAAAGAAGCCCTAAACAAGAAGAGTATGCAGAAATTTGGGGGAACATTGCATTTTAGTGAAATAACTAAATACTGGATTACAGTTCCAGTTAAATCTGAGTATTTATAGAAGTGGTTTTGATACAGGTCTAGCAAATATCATTATCACTGAATGGCCAAAGGCTGGCACTCAGGAATAAGAGGGCAAAACAAACCAGAACGTAAGACCCAAACGCAGACACATCTCAAATGATCTTAGGTCAAGTTACTTTAGATGAAGAGTACCACTCAAACACCCTGGTAACAGTATCAGCCAGCAGCTAAGCAAAGCTTACTAGCTTCACCATCTCTAAGGCGGAGGAAAACTGTGCTTCAGGATTTGGTATCCTTGTCTGTTTTGCTTCTTTCCACTTTGCTTTCCAGCTGGCAGTGAAATCACGTAGGATCATAAACTCCAAAGCACTGGCAAGCAGCATTTCACAGATAGCTACTCCAGGCCAGTATGCTAGCAAAACAGAACCAGAAGTCACAACAGAACAGACAGGCTAAAAAGCAGAGTGGTGAGCCATGTTTCTCCCCCTGCAAATGATGCTGCCAAAAGGAAAGCACAGATAGCTTGCACTTTGCCTTTGGTTTTAAGTAATTTATCTACCATACTGACCTAGGTCAGTATTATTAGGGCATAAGTGTTCCAAAATTATAGTTTTTAATGTGTAATTGAAAGTATTTATCTTCTCCTAATTTAAAGACTAACTTTAGCTCAGATATGATGTTTTCCCAAATCATGTCAAAACCAGGATCTTCAAGAAACTCCATGTGATATTTTAATTATTTAAATCTCAGGATGCAACTTGAAAAGCACTTCTTTTAGAACAAGTACACACTGCCCTTCTACTGGCTTCCCTCATCAAAAATACCCCTCTCCCTCTTATTACGCTTGTGCAAATGTTATGCTTGCATATGTGGTCTTTTTTCTACCTGTATCAGTTCCCCAGCAGTTCATCTCAACTCCGCGGACAGCAGCTGCCTGTGGCACAGTTTGTAAGCCAGCCCTGTTAACATAAAAGCTCGAACTACAGCCTCACATCAAAGTAAAATAAGCTCTGTTGAAGTATACAAGTGAAGCTCATTAAGTGTACACAGCTGTGACCACAGTTTCACAGCAACTGACACAACTTGGAACAGGACATTCTAATCAGATGTTACCTGCTTGCTTGCTTCGTTTGAAAACCACCAGGCTGGTCAAACAGTGGTGCAGGCTGTCCTGGGAGGCTGCGGAATCTCCATCCCTGGAGATGTTCAAGACTCAACTTGACAAGATCCTGGGCAACCTGCTGTAGCTGACCCTGCTTTGAGCACGGGGCTGGACAAGATGATCTCAGGGCTCCCTTCTGACTTATCTGTACTGCAATTATTCTATAAACTAGATTTAGTGAGAACTGCCCTGAGCAGAGGGTTGGACTAGCTGATCTCTAGAGTGCCTTCCAACTTTAATTACTCTGTGATTCTAAGTCACATTTCCAGCACATTCCTGAAACCAAATCCAATCAGCCAACTGCAGACAGCCTCCATCCCTGCTCTTATACACAGCTCAGCGTTACTGTTTTATCACTCAGTCAAGAGCATTAGTTGGAGTTCTTCCAGTTTATTTTTCCCTTGGGGTAGGAGGAGAAGAGCACAATATCAGTACCACAGAAAACAAAATCATACCAGCAGAGGTTTATATAAGAAACCTAGATCAGGCTTATGTGCCTGACCCTTGCTTTTTAATTAAAAAAATACAAAGCCAAACTGCAAACAAGTATAAGATATGGACACCAAAAATTACCAACATGAAGTTAGACAGAGTTAGACATCAGAGCAGCAATCAAAGCATTCAAGCACCTCACTTTAAGCCAGAATGCCTCTTACCTTGTTTCTAATCCAGAAAATAAAAACCTAGTTACCAAGCACTGCACCATGTCAATTTTACATTGTTATACTCTGAAGATCTGTCAAAGGAGAGCCTCAGGATAGGCAACAGTACCCCATGAAGACAGAACAGGGTTGTTTTTCCCTAAGATATGACTCAAAGCTTTCATATATCAATCAGACCAAATACATATTTAAGAGCCTTGCATGACAGTTCAAGTTATAGATGCAGAATTATGGCCTTACCATCTTCCAGCTTGACAATGAAACAACAATGCACATAGATTAATTTCTCCTTAAAGTGTTTGGGTTTGTTTGTTTGCTTTTCTTTTTTTTAAAGCCCTCGCAGCCACAACAAACCAATACATTTTATGGTTAGTTTTCCAAATTCTTCTGAAATGAAGACTTGAAATGCAGGAAACATATTGCCTTTTGCCTGGTAGAAGCAGTTGAAAACTACTGTTGTAGTTGCAGAATTCCATGGGGTTTTTTTCCTGATATTTCACCCCCTGAATCTCAGCATGAAAAAATGTCACTTTGTGTAGTAAGATTTTTATTTTTATTTTTACAGGTACAAAATTTCTTCCTCTGAATCTCAACCAACCACTTTTAGTAAGAAATTTCTGGGTGAAGCGTCTTTCCCTACCATGAACAACCACACATGTGCAGACAGGATTTCTCCCTTCCCACAATTCAGGTAACTGTCAGTTAAGAAGATTCAATTTTAGCAGTCACACAGCTACTAGAGCATCTGCAGAACACATTCCAACTCCACACTCCCATTCACTTCACACATTCGAAGTGAGTGAGTTAGAAGCCAAGGATGCAGAAATGCTGGAGTTTAAAGAGGTGGAGATGGTGAATAACATTAAATATTGCTGCTTTTTGATAAAGAGTAACTTTTTTGGTTCGAAAGTTGTTAGTAACTTTGAAGTCAACAGTAACAAATGGTTTGGTTAAAAAAAAAAAAGTGTGTGTCAGGGAACACCACACGTTTTTGTTTTGTTTTTAAAGTGCAGTGCTTGTAAGTTGAGAGGGGAAGGAAAAAAAAAAGTACCAGAAGTCAAGGGGAGAGAAGGAATGGGAATGAGAGCAGCATTGCAATACCCTACTGGTCACAGGCAGGCAAGAGGTTCGGATAGGAGGAGAAGCTAACACACACTGCGCTAGTGATTAATGTCAGTGCGGCTGAAAGGCTTATTCAGCTACCAGCAAGGGAAAAAAAAAACTCCCAAACTTTCTCATCAGACAAGTATAGGAAATGGAAATTTCTCAGCAAAAAGGACTATCCCCATCCCACCAAGCTGTTACATGGCATTTGGTAGCCTGCAGACATACAGGTGAACTCCCACATCCGAAGGAGCACATCCCTACAGCTAATTCAACTGCTTCATTTTCATCAGTCCTCTACGGCCTTTTGTTTAGTGCCTACGTAATATAAATTGATTAAAATTATCCAGTAATATGAAGAGATTAAGTGATTGTGAAAGTTCAGTTTCAAAACCGTGGTGGAAAGGGGTGAATGGGGTCTAAGACAAAGGATGGGTTATTTCAGTAACCGTGTGAACCAACTGAGCAGGTGCCCAACAGTGTTGCAGAGGCGAGACTTAGCAGCCAGAGGACTTCAAGCAAGCTCTCCCATCAGAACATGTATAATCATTACAAAAGCACCTTCAGGCTACTGCTTGACAATACAAAGGGTTAAGGAGCAGCAAAAGCCCAAGCTTAAGGCTACTCTCATCCTCAGGGCAGAGCATCTCCTTTATTTGCAAAGCTACTCTGAACTGAATGAAGGAATCAGTCTGGCATTAGGGATGCCTTTCCTGAGGTGGAAAAGCAGCAGGCAAGAAGAGAAGCTAAGAAAATAAAAACTGAAGTCTCTTCTGGTGAGTTATTCATTGATGACAAATGTAGAAATGTCACCCATGTAACTATACATGCAATCACTTTCATAGCCCTCACTGCTTTAGTGGGTAACAAACAATTGCTTATTCACAGCCAGTCAGAGCAGGATATTTCTCTTTTAAAGCTTAACCCTGGCTATACTATTAGATATTTGAAAGATACGGATGTTTCTTTTCAGAAGGCAAAAGAAGATTCATTGTTACCAAAGTAAAATTTATAAACATGTTTTATGGAAAATGCGTGCATATTTTTCTACCTTCCAACTTACTATCCTTTTCCTTTTTCTGAGTAATCTGCTTCCTTCTCTTCAAGAGCCATGGTGGCCAGCAACAAGCACAAGAAAAAAATAACAGCAGCTCCAGAAGAATCAGCAAGCAAGGAAGAACAAGCAAGACATTGCCACGCTTTCCTTTCCTTTCCCTTAAAAGGAGTTGCAGCAGCAGCAGAGATGCCCCTGCCACCCAAAACAAGCCAGAAACATCTTTTTATTCCCATTGTAATTCATCCTCTGAAAAAGCAGCAACGAAACCAGCTCCATTGGGAAGCCAAGAGACAAAAAGAGCTGGCCTGGGACACTGCCCGGCACCACTAGCTGCCCTGATTACAGCCCTCCTCTTGGCTTGCCTGCTGCTGCATCCCACCCCTGCCGAAATTTCACCATACCAGGGTCTCACAACCTGTGCCAGTTTCCAGACCTCTTAAGAAAACTTGGATGCAAATCACCATATATTAAACTAAAGCCAAGAAAAGCAGGCCTTTTTTTAAAAGCAGCATGTTCTGTTTTTTGGGGGGTTGGATTCCGTCGGATGTAGATGCATCCCTATCCCTGCCCCATATAACTAAAAATCCCCACAAACCCCAGGCTGAAGACCTACTCTAGCCATGTTTCTCTCACTGTCAGGAGACAACACCCAGTCGCCTTCCCCTCCCAAGCCAGGGAAGAAGAGACATTGGCTACAGTCACCAGAACAAAATGACAGAGTAATTACTGGACAAGAGGCTTTACAGTGGCTTCAAATTAAACTCTGTAGGTATTCAGATTTACATAACCATCATGCCTTTTCCCAACCCACCCCCCAGACATACAGCTAGGGTTTTGGTTTTTTTTTTTTTTTTCCTTTCCTGTTTGCACATCAAAGCAGGGGCAGGGACAAGGGAATTAACCAACATGCTCAAGAGCATTAGCTGTTGAGCAGATCAGAACTCCCTAGTAGCATGGTGCCTTCAACACACACAGAGCAAAACAGCACACTTCAAAACCAATAAAATGCCCTTTTCTCATGAAGTGCCATTTGGCAGACTTTCAATTATTCTGACCATTGTAGGTGAACTAACATCAAATTTTACTTAGCATGCAGATTTAGAAAGCTTTTTAAGGAAGGAATGACCAAAAATTACAATCTTTCAGATCAAATAGCTTCAAGGCCTTTCTTCTGCAGTTTAAACTTCACCTTCTACTTCCCCAATTGAGCATTTAAGGTGAACCAAAAAAGCCAAAGAATAACTAAAAGCACAGTTCCATCAAAGGGAAAAAAGCCACACCCAGAAAGCCAAAGTTTAGCCTTAAAAATGGTCGCAAAGCTACTTTTGTATTTACATCAGCAATTAAAAATAAACTCATTTAAGCAGAACAAACTGCCTCACCAGCAGCTTTAACCACAGGACACTAACTTCTCTTCCCACAAATTCAAATATATCAAGGATACAGGACTATATTCTTGACCAAAACTGCATCGTGTCCATTCATCATCACTCTGGAATGCACATTCCCAAACACGCGAGAAAACTATGTGGGCAGAAATGATCAGGGCTGTTTTAAAATACGCATCGTGCTTCCATCAGAACTGCACCTTCTAACTACCTGGAACCATATTTAAAAAACAGACTTTGCAAACCCAAAGCCCTTAAACAAGAGCAAACCTCTCCCTTTTTTAAAGTTGTTCCAACTGTACTTTTAACTTAAAAACTAAAAGAGTCAAAACTATAACCTGACATTCCAGTTTGCAAACTGAAAGTTCACTCAAGTTTATACAACCTTTACCTCACCCTTTTATTACTCCAGCACTCCTTGCGGTACAGAAACCCGCTCCATTGAACTTCTACATCCTGAATGTAATATTCTAAGAAAACAACAAAAAATTACAGACCAGGGGAAATAACTAGTGTAGAAGTTTAAGTCTTTCCCATCTGTTACCTTGTCTCTTTAAGCGTCACGTTACAAAGCAAGTTAAAGCTTTAGTTGACAGAAGAGAACAAATCCATCTGAAGAGTGACAAAGTTCAAAAGAAGTCAAGAAGAAACATAACAGAAGTCCCACTTGGCTGTATTTTTCCCCTCTGCATATATTCGTTCACATTGCTGCATATTAGCACCAATCTTTTCCACAACAAAGCCCCAAAAACACGAAGTAATCAACAGCAGAAGTGTTTCCACACTCTTGCCCTATCCAAGCCAGCCCATTGAGGGGGAAGGTGCACATCAAAATATAATACCGTTTAATTTCACAGCTAAACTTAAGGTCTTCCAAGACCAGAACTTCACTCTATATTTGGTTTTGGTACCACACTCTTGCCCTTGGATGTTCCTCGCCATGACCAGCCCATACATCAGGTGTGCTATTGGTATCTGCAAGTCAAGGGCCCAGAAGGTCATTTTTGTGACAACACACGGTCTTTTCTGGGCCTTGGATAAATGACTTTAAGTTAATATAAGACAATAAAGAAAAAATGTACTTAACAGCTCTTTTCCCATTCCACCTCTGCTTTACATCTTGCAACTACACAGCAAGCTAAGGACATACTTTAGCCGCCCAATCCTCACAAATACATCGTAACTGAACTCATTAAGGTTACATGAGCACGTACCAACGATCAGCTTGCATGTACATATCACCATACTGGTACCATTTTCCCTTGACAGTGCACTGTCAGCTCAGGGGTCAGTGCTCCCAAGCTATATTTACTTTCAAACAATCAAAAACAACACATACATTATCACACCAATAGTGCAGATTATTGATGCGTATACTTGCAAAGCATTAGGTACAGGGTAGCTTAATATCATTATTTCAAATAATCTACAATCCCATATAGCTACATAGCACTCATCATTGCATCAGTATAATTAAACACAAACATCAGTATTACTTCAAAATAATTTTCAAAACCAGTATTTTTGATTCACTGTGTTTTATTTAGTTTTAGGATACAATACAACCACATTTTCAAGATTTTTTTTTTTCTACTGCTACTAGAGCTGGGTACACTTTTTCCAAAATGAAACCTGAGCTTCTCATGTAAGCAAGTGATAAGCATCAAAACACACGCAATTGTAGTATCTGAAGTTTGCACTTAGAAGTCAGCCTAAATAAGTCTGATAGAACGCTACAGCTGACTGAATTACAAAGCATTTTTGCTTTTTAGTGCTCTTGCGTTACATTTGTTCCATAACACATTTAAGGGCATCTTTCTCTCCCCTCTCCTCAAATTGGTCTACTCCAGCACAAGTTAAAAGAACGTTTAACACAAGTCATTTATATCAGTCCAAGAAAAAGCATCCAACATGACCAAAATTAAGGCTTATTTAATTATGAGTATTAGTTACTTTTGTAGACTTATTTTCAAAATTGAGAAGAGGAAGAATAAAGTTTGCACAGCCTACAAGCACTCACCCAAAAAACAACAACGCCAAATTACTGAGGAATTAAAGAAAGCTACAAATAAAACCCAGTAAATACAGGCAGCAGTTTGACACCTATCAAGAACGTCTTACAAGGAAAATCAACTATGCAATAAGTAACGCAAGCAGGGATGCTACACGCTTAAGAGACAGACTTATGAGAAGCTGCTCTTTCTCCCTAGGTAATCATCATTTCATAAAGAATAATCCTTGATTGCTAGCCAAGCTATGGCAAAGATGATGACAAGCACGCAGAGTATTTCAGAATAGGAACTCTGAAAACAAAGACTAAAAATAAAAGTCTATACATAACTACTCAGACATGCTACCCATCAAACCCACCTCTTAGCAAGTATTTCCCATCTGTGCTCAATGGGCAGATGTCTTTTTCATTTACTCAGCACATTTTTTTGAAATGAAAAAGGATGAATGACATTCTAGCTGTTTATCCAACCAGCTGGAGAAGAAACTGGATAAGCTCTTGGTTAACAGCTGAAATGCCTGTATAATTTTGGCCAACGACCTGTTTATCCTAGGTCACAGCTACAGTTCATTCATCTGTTACCCCAGAAAAACTTATCAAGTTACACATCAACAAGAACCAGATGCTGGGGATGGTGGGGAGAGAAGGAAGCAAGTGAACCGCCTATGAATGAACGTGCAGAATCAGCTAGCCCTTTTTCTTTTTTTTTTTTTTTTTTTTTTTAAAAAAAAAAAAAAAAAGGAACATCTTCCATCTTCCTAAGTGAGTAAGAAATCTCAAGAGTTTAGCTTCAGTACACCGGTCAAATCTGTTTGATGAGTCAGTTCAATGGAATATACTATCAGAAGGCCACAGTTTGCAGAGCAACCATTTATTCCAGAGTATTCTTTAGAAAAAATTTCTGAAGACTAAGTAGGTGAGGATAAAAGACAGAGTGAAAGAGTTGGTCAGAAAGATGAGAAATGAAAAAGTACTTCTAGCAAAGACAGTTGCACTACAGTCTTTTTTGAGTAAAACCAGAATTGAAGAGCAAAAGAAAACTAAGCTTGATGATTTAATATTTGTACCTTCACAGTCATGCAAGTTCTAATAATTTATAAAAGAAAATTAAGTGCAGTGACAATATCTAAATTTGTACTTCTTGTATCAATGTATTGATTTCGTTGCATCTTTTCCACTAATTTCTGTGGGTTCACCTTCAGAAGTCATTCCTTTTGAAATTTAATCCTCTAAGAGATACTGTAGCGTTCTCAACAGGTATAGTAATGCATCTTTTTTGCCTCCCTGCGCCGTTTAAGTTGATCCAGATTAACAAATGTTGAACTGAGCCATGGAAAACATTTTTCCTCTATGGAATTTAAGGGTGCAGCCACAAAAAAAATAATTTGAATATATACAAAGAACAAACTTTCTTGCCCTACCTATCATTACAAAGAGTACAGACTTTTTTTACCTGGAAGAGTAGGAAAATACTCACTATGGAATTACACTGTTCAGTTAGTTTCCTGCTGTAAATACACTACTCATTTTGTTTTCTTCACTGCATTGCTATAACAGGAAAAATATATTAGATTCTTTTAAAACATCACATTTCTATTTTAGTGTACTGTCACTGTATACTATTTAGCCAAAATAGTAAAGGCAATTTTAAAGACACCAGCTACTTGTTCCTAAATATGCACTACTGCTTCAAGAGGTTTTAGGCACAGGTTGTGCATATTTTGCAGTTACTGGAAATGCAGTAAACACAGGTGAATACCCCCCCCCCCCCCCCCCCAAACATGGGGACAACAATGCCATGCTGCACAAAAGAAGCTCAGTCTTAGAAGTATGTAAACCTTCATACATGATACATATGCAATAGCAATCAAGTGTTACTACTTTGTTTCCTACCTCTCAGCAGAATAAAATAGAGCTGCTCAGGTTTTGATCCAAACACATTGACCTCAGACAGGCTTAAAATCTGAGGTACAAGTAACCAAACTATTATAAGTTATAGAATATATAAATACAATTTGACCTTTGACTCTGGGGAATGAATGTGAATTGGTAAACTTTGCCCTTCACAGGTAATTGGCTACTACGCTTCTTATTGTATAGGCTTACTTGGATTAGACGCCCACTTCCCGCAAACATCCAGCGTCTTATTTTCAGTGAGATTATGGATTCTCTGTAAGCGTCTTTGGAAAGCAAAAACCAGTTTATCCTTGTAACATTCTAGTTAAGCAACAAAATTAAGGAATTTACATTTTTGGACTTATCTTTCGTCTTCCTATGATCCTTGTAAATCAGGCACTACCTGATCTAAAAACTATTAATAAAATTCAATAAAAGTAGAGAGATTAAACAAAAAAAATCAAGTCAGTTTAAATTTTTATTCATGTTCTAGTCTTGCTTCTAAAACTGAAGAAGGTACTGGCATTATAGTTACCGTGTAGGATGCCCATTAAGCACCAAAAGAAACATTTACTTATCAGCTTCTTTTAACCCAAACCATTCTGTGATTCTATGATTCTTCCTATTCTTTGTACTAACTCAAGACAAGACATTAGATCTCAAACTTCTATAGGACATAACGCTACATTTCAGGAAACTACTTTGCACTGTATCGGTTGTCATCAAGAAAGGCTCATTGTTTTTTAATCCCTTCCCTCCCGTGCTTTGCCCAGTCTCACACACTCTTTCTCCCCCTAATCCACCCCCTCTTTCAAGCCCCCTGAGCAGCCTCTCAAGGCTGCTTGTTTGCAGCAGCTCCAAATAAACCGCGCAAACCCAATCCCCTTGCACACACACGACTATTTTTGAAGTGAAAATTAACACGAATACAATTTAAATGGAGACAAGTCAACAACTGGGCCCAGATAAGAGCCGTGTGTACAGTCAGCAGGGGAGAAGCGTTGTTATAGAAGAGGGGGGCTAAAAGCAGGGACTGAGCGCCAGCTTTGTTCGCAGTCAGTAGCCTAAGTGCCTATCAGTCAGCAAAAGCATTTTTAAAACAGCTGCATCAAAGCTTTCTGCAAGTTAGTCAGCATGTGACAGGCCAGCACATTACAGCAGTGCCACAGCAATCTCTGCATAATAGGAGTGCTCAGAGTGACCTGAAAGGTCAGTGTTTTCAGGCATTCCAGTAATCTGCAAATTGCCTTGGCTTATCGCTTGGAAGCAACATAATTACATTGCTTGAAGGGCTAGGACAGTAACAACAGATTTTACGTATTATGTTTTGGTCAGCTACACACTAACCTCTACACTGTAAGTATATCCAGGAAATATGGACTAATGTGCAAATAAAAAAATAATTCAACATTAAAACATGGACAAGTCTGCTCTTCTGAGAGAGAAAACTACTTCCTAAGTTTTGTAACTGTCTATAGTATTTTATTAAGTGTACATATCTTTGAGGGTTGGTTTTTTTTATTTCTCTAACAAGTGTTCCAAATTGTTTAAAGTTATCTTCTATAAAACTAATTTTTAAATACAGAAAGACTGAGACTACTAAGTAAATTAAAAGGTCCTTGGTCTGAAAGTTACAAGGTAGAACAAGCAACACTTAGCTTCACACCAAGCATTCAGTTCCATTTAAGAAAACCTGTCCTTTCTGTAAGAGAAGAGGAATGATTACTGCCAGCTATAAACATCCCAAGCAGTTTACTCATAGCAAAGTAAGGCCAGTCACTGACTTTATTCAAAGATTTTTCTAGAAACAGAAAATAAAAATTGGACCTCTCCAGTCTCAGAAGATTAAAAACTCAGTATTGTAATAAATTCAAACTATTTCCCTGGACCTGCAGCTCATCAGCAAGCTCACCTCACCCTGGTTTGCTTCCTCCACCACCACCACATCTATTTCAACTACTCTTCACTCTAGGTGACTTCAAGCATTCTTCATTCCCACAGAAGGGACTCAAAACAAGGACAAATACAAAAGAATGCCCTAAAAATTCTCAATTTTAATTCAATTCTAGAGAAGGGAAAAAGCCCATACATTTCTCTGACTACTTGCTTTTGTTTAAAGTATTTTTATTATCAGTAACTGCTTAAGGCATGTTTGTTGTTTGTTTTTTTTTAAAAGGGAGATAGTCAATGGAATCAGAAGTTCAAGGCTAGCAAAATGCACACTGCAGAAATATCACATTCAAGTTTAAAAGGCATCTCCTGCCTGTTTGTATTTTAAACTAAGATGTAGCACAATCCCACAGTACAGGACAAATCTCATATTGTTGTCAACCAAACTAAGTTTACAGCCAAAGTTTATAGTCCAAGCATTATCAATAATCCAACTGACTTAAGAGGTATCCTCATTTTGCTGGGGGAAAAAAAAAAAAAAAAGCACCACCACTGGTCATTCTGAAGGAGCAATGATCTCAGCAACTCTCAGCCACTGGCTTCTTACTGTGCTTTACACATCTTCCCAAGATAGAGAAGCATTCACTGATTGCAGATAAACACAACAAGTAAGAATACCTTTTAAGTTAGCATTGCTTTATTTCAAATGAATCATGTCTGACTTCGCTCAAAGGCAAAGAGAGTTCTTCAAAACTAAAAATCCAAACATGTACTTAATTTATATTCCAACTTCGAATCCCAAAATTCCTCTTAATAGGCAGGACAAGCAACTATGAAATCAGACCAAAGTGACAAAATATCATTTGCAACAAGGCCTGTATTAATTAAATATTCTGGTATTTCAGATGGAAAATTTAACCAGAAAAAAACCCATTTGATAAAGAATGGGACGGGTTCCTGGGAATAGCACACTATCGGAAAAATGTTTCTTGGAACTCTGACTCCCCTCTCCCAAGGGGAATGGCAGTTTGCATTGGATAGACAGCCATTCCCTACCTGTTATTCTTTTGTGGGGTGGGGGGGAACTGAGACTAATTTTCAATCTGATTTGAAACTCTTCTCAGCATGCAACCGTCCCCACACCCCAGCTCCTCCCCAGCATCAGGAGGGCAGAAACCCCAGGACATTTGAGTAATCTGACAAATATGGACAAAGAAAAAGCATATTCTTAACATTAAAAACACTGCCAGTAAGCACAGAGCGTTTGGGGGGCAGGAGAGTTGCACCTTTAGACTGCTGGGGTGGTGTTGCCTCACAGCTGGAAGAGAAAGGCATATTGTGAAGACGAGTAATTCTCAACTAACCCTTTCCTAAAATAGACCATTTTAGCTGGAGAAGAGGGGGACTTTCCTTAAGCCAGAACATGTCATTTATAAGAACAGCTTTCCACTTCACCGACACTGTTACTATCTTTAAAACTAATTTGAACTATCGCTCTTTGCACAACTGGGAGCATTTAGGTCAGCATCTCCCCTCCCCAAAAACAGCACAGTATTCTCAGAAAGGCGAGCTCTTCTATTCCACCTGTTCAGGTCCTATCTACATGAACAGTTAAGCCAGTAAGATCAAAGACTTTCAAACGATGCTTGCTTCGTTGGCTATCTACACAAGACTTACAAAAAGTCTAGATAGGCATTTAAGAAGATGCAGCTTGGCAAATTATCCTCATACTGAAGATTCTGCCCTTTCCCAGTTATCTGGGAGTATGTTCTGCTAAATATTATTAACTGAAGAGGAATGCCCAAATTAGCATGTGAGATGGTTTCCATTATTTCCAAATGCAGTACAAGAAAGGATAAAGCAATAGATACATTTCAGCACGTTTTGTTCACAGCTTCTGATTATTTCTCATCTATAGTTTGCATTCTTACAGGTTTTGAAATACTTCCAGCTTGCAATGGAAGGTCCTGTTATCTAGAATTTCTGTAAAGAATCCTACTGTCCTTCAAACTGTCTTCATTTCCTTTAGCATTTAAAAGAGCTCTTACAATTTTCTTTTCCTCTCCCCAGTGCCTTCAGCTCTCTTACAGAAAGCAGAAGTAAGCAAACGAGCTCGCATGACAGCTACAAGAAACAATACTGCAATCTGGACAAAACATCTGCATTTTTATTATGGCTCTTTCAGAGGTTAGGTCTGATACTATAATCTTCATTTTTTTAAATAGTAATCTTTAAATACAACTATGCAGTTAGTCTTGATGAGGCAATTCTGTGAGTAAGGCTTAGTCATACAACACAAGGCTTCCCAACAATTACTTGGAGAGTCCAGACACCTCAGCTTTTGTGCTAAGGTTTTTGTTTCTTTGCTGGGGAGGGCAGAAGCAAGAAAGAAGAGGAAGAATAGGTCGCTGACTCAGGATTAGGAACTGTCAGCTTGCCTTTGGCTCCCTCTTCCCTTTCGTTCTTTTCTCCCTCGAATATCACCTAGTATTTTCCTCCCTAACTGTTTTCCTTTCCTCCCATCATAGTTCTCACTTTTGGCTTAGCTAACAGAAGCTTGCACAAAAATCCAGGAAAGGTGGGCAAATACAACTATAACCAAAGACACATTCTGGGCCTTCCCTTGGTAAAAGCTCATTTGAGAGACCAGATGCCAACCTTCCATTCAAAAGATGACCAAATTCAAACAACTCTAAGTACTGCACAGACCTAGCTAGTCCAGCTTCCAGCAGTAGCCTGGAACATGTCTGCTGTTTATTAATTTCTGAATCCTGCTTGCTTATAAAGTCCTCCAACTTCATTTGATGCACTCTTGGCACCTCCATGAAGGAGAACACACTGATGCAGACATTTTCAGTTTCAGAGACGTCTAAGAAATATTGAGTGGCAAAGACAACATTCTGCCAAGAGATACAGTATCAGGAGAACTGGGGCTGGGGGGAATGGACAGATGAGGATGACAACTTTACATAAGATCTGCTGCTGACTGCAACATAAACAGAACATAAAATTCTGATACAGCTAGGTCAAGAAGCTTCCTAACTGCCCCCAAGATGATGCCACTTCACAGCCTACTTACCATCTTACAGATAAGTGAGACTTATTTTTCAGTATAACTGGTACTACTGCACCTAAGAAGTGTAGAATACAAGGGTCAACAGCTGCAAGATGAACATAAATAGGTATTCAGAGTTGCATACAGACAGGGTATTCAAACAACTTTACCGATAGATCCCCTAATTTGAAACTTAGCAGCTTCCTGGGCAGCTCTAGGGGGCATTTACCATCTACCGACCAACAATAAACAAACTACAATAAACTATGTGAGCGAGATTGCAAAAAATAAGCTGGCATACTACAGAATGCTTCCACAGCACTGTATCTGATACAGATGGAAGATGTTCTTGGTTGAAGCCAGTAATATGCTTTTTGTAAACCTGTAGATCTTTCTCGTATTCCCTAGCTAAAGGCTCCCTGTTTTAGGAGCATTAATCCAGTCTACATTATCCATAGGGTGCAAAACACAAATAAAATACAAGTCCATTTAGTTCTCTCATACGAGATTACCCTCCAGGAATCTCCATTCCTACATAGCTGGGTTATTAACAGAGGGGTTTATCCTGTATGCGACAGCCCATCACTTTCCACAAGTTAATTTCAATTTTGAAGGAAACAAGTTCTTTTGTCAGAAAGTCTTGCCTTCAAGATCTCAATACCCACTGGAAATACTATTTCAGGGAGTCCAGATTTACAGGAAGAGTCTGTACCTTTTTCACCTAACCTATGCTTGAAATTACTTCATGTGGAGGCATCCATGGCCAAAAGGGTGTTTTTTCCAAATAACATGTAGGAACAATACTGGGTCAAGTGAGATAAAGTTTTGAAACAAGCATCCTGTGCTGAGAGGGTTAACGTGATCTGGCCTTCTTCCAGATTTCACTCTGGGGAAGCCAGCCATCTAACATGAACATGAATTACAGATTTATTATGAGCCTTGGAATTTGTTCAGATAAACAATACTTGGCGTACTTAGCACCAGGTACTATCCTGATCCCATATTAGTTACAACTGACTAATTATTTGATACCACATTGTCAAGTAGCACTGCACCTTTTAAAGTTATTTTTCCTAGAGTTTTACAGTAATTCCAATTGTTAGTTTCTATTAGAAACAACAAATCTTTAGATGGTATAGTTTAAGCCTATTATATTTTCAATGAAGCTGAAAGCAACTGTGTAACTATTCCCCCCTTTGCCTTTTTTTTTAAGGCTTTTAAATTTTTTTAAAAATAATTTTGTAACAATGTGTGCTAAGTCAGTCCTTTTGCAAACTCATGTCACCACCGCTCATAATATAAGTAATACAAAACCCAACACTGTTGTTCAAATTTCACAATCTGTCCTGTTTCATTAAGTTACTGCTTCTAGTTATAATTTAAGGTTATTACTGCCTTTTATTTAAGTCCACTTAAGAAACTGAACAGTGCCTCTTCAGCCACAAGTTACTTCATAATTTTTGTACTATCCAACTTCAGAATGAATATAACCAAGTTATTAGTGCTGCAGCAATAGCAACACTGCTGTAGTGGCCACGGTCTAAAGAAAGATAATCAACAAGGTTTGTAGGAAAGGACCAGGGATGCTTTTTCAGACACACAAACTCCTCTTAAAGAGCTATGTCCTAACGCTTGACCATATGCTCTAAAGTGCATTAACAAGGTAGAGAAAGAGAAGAGTGTCTTTTAAACTGTCTTCCTTATTCTATTTCCCATATGGATACACCATAACAGTCACCAGCCTAGAGTGTAAACAGCTGAAACAGGGCCATTTAATACCTACAAGAAAAAATTAAAGCCGGATACATAAATGGGGGCCATCTGTTAAAATGATTGCTGACCCAGTGGGGCAGAGGGGAAGACACTGTTACTGGACCCCATTCAAACTGGGCAAGGAACAGCCTATACAATCCCAAAGGATTATGAGTTGAAAACTAATTACTGCCTGGTTCAGGAGGGGTGGGGGGAATATTCTGTAATTAAGCTCCTAAGAAAGAACTCAGATGTAAAAGGTAGCAGTGAGAAAGACAGCAGACTGCTCTTCGGTGCAGTACTTACTCGGAAGGCTTGGAACCATAAATTGAAGAAAGTGCCTCTTTTGCTCCATTTCTATTTTTAGTGTATAAGTACTTTGCCTATGTGGGGGTGGGGAGACAAAAACACTGTCAGAGCAGTACCAAGTTCTGTTATTGCTTCCTCTGCTATGGGAAACTAACAAAACACCTTACGATGAGTTATGCAGGCCAAAAAGGGTCATAGTATGCTTGCCCACTTCTCGTAAGAACATGAATTTCCCCAACACAACACTCCCTGCTGCTCTCATCTTACTGAATTTAGGCTGCCCTCCCCCACCACAAAAGGGTAGAACATCTGTTTATAATGGATTAGGAAAAAAGAATTCTATTAAAGATCACCAAATACCCTCGAGGAAAAAAAAATACTATTTTAACATAAAGCCAATATTTAAATTTTTAGCACCTACAAGATAATTAATTTTTTTCAAGTGTCTAAATAAATCCTGATGTGCAAAGGCAGGAACCAACTCTATAGAGCTCCTGAAGATCCTGCAGAGTTAGGAGTAGCAACCATGAGTGAAGTGGCCAGTCCCGCACACACTTGGGACATTCTCCAACGCTGCAGCAGCCTGTTTATGTGGCTCAAACAGCCCACGGGGCTTCTGGCTTAAGGAGTTACCTAAAGATATGCCACAGCAGGAAAATCCCACAGATAACCAAGCAGACACTGTTGTCCCTGGAGAAGCCACCACACCTGTGGCCTCTGCAGGATCCAAGGGACCACAACTGGACCTTACAGCATTCAGATGAACACCCTCCTCCACTTTCTCAGATCCTTCACCAAAGCATGCCACAGCCCCTTGAAACAAGGGCATCCCTATTATTTATAAAAGAGTGCATATTTAAATAACCTGTCCCTAAAATAGCATAATTATAAGACAAGACAATGTTTTCATTTCAAGACTTTCTGGACTCAGCATAAATACACTGCACAATCACAGAATTCATTTTAAGACTTGCCTACGGCCGTTTGCTTCATCAGTATATTCAGTGAAGAAGTCATTAGCAATGTATTTGCCTGAGAAGACACTGAGCATAGTTTGATATTAACTTTTGTTGCATTTATACTATAACCAGGAGAAATTCGGGGGATATAAATGACCGATGTCTTTCTTAACCAGAGGGTAGTTTGCTGTACAGATTACATAACTTCAGATATCCTATAAACTTAATAATAAACATTTGCTTCAAATAATATCCCCTAACTGAAGGAGACACTCACAGTCTGACACAGCGTTAATAAACCAAACACTGGGACTGTTAATTTTGACATAGACATGCATACGGCCTTACTCTCCCCAGAGTTGCGACTGTAATATCATTTCCCCCCCGCCCCCAATATACACAAGACATCAGCATCCTCTCGTTACAGGGGACAGGAGACGAGAACAAGAGAGAGGACTCTGTTTCCCACTGCAAGCTTATTGTGACAAAAGGGGTGAACAGCTGGATCCTCGGTCAGATCATCACCCGCTCTCTATCAAAGTTCTTGGATGAGTGCTTTGACCTGAGATAAACAATATTATTGCATAGCATTTCTACTCACAAAACAAAAGTGTTTAGCACAATTCACAGCTTGAATAGTTCACTAGTTACACTTCTGTTTTCAACGCAGTATCTTCGCTGAGGTTTTATTATCGAGTATTTTCATGAGTCGCTTACACCAGAAAGTTCTGACCACGATGGTAGACTGTAGTGTCAATGCAGACATATACTCCAGATTAACAACCACTCTTGAATTCAAGCACCAATTCAAAATACCATGTTTTGAACCTTTTTTTGCATAGGCACACGCCCAATATCTAGTCTCGTAATAAGCAAGTAGTAGTACAATGTGTACCTTAAAATACATATGAAGTACAATAACCTATTTCTAGATGTTTTCCTTGAAACAAAGATTAGCTAGCTGGTCACTGATAAGGTCCTAGCGATTTTCCCCTCTATAAAGGTGGAACTAGTTCCCAGACACAGTCAGATTGCAAACTCTGTTTACATTACAGTAATGTTTGTGCTGCATGTCGACCCAGAAGCAAAATCCAGAACATACTTCATAGTGATCTACAGCGTGGGGAGCTCATGGCTCTTTTCACATCATTACAACATAATTCATACTGAAAAATTCACCTTAACGATCACATGGTAGCTGAAGTTGCCTATAGTCCTAACAATAACAGCCAAAGAACATAAGGAAATCCAAACCCAAAATGTAAGTTACAAAGGAAATACTTATTTTAATGTTTTGTTTTTCAAAATTAAATGCAGTCATTTTACAGGATATTTTTTTGAACCAAGTAGAAGGTTCTGATGTTAAATGAAATCCCCAGCTTACTTCCATACTTGGTGTTACTTCCCTATTTGCATTTTCTACGTATTTATTTCTCCTTTGCTGTTACAGCTGAAGAATCTCATCAACAATCAGAGAACTGATATAGCATTCATACAGACTTAAATGGAACAACAAAATACTGTTCCAAACTTAGCTATCTCTTAGATTACAGCACATTTAAAAAAAAAAAACAAACAAACAAAAAAACCCCCACACTTTATAAGCCCACACATATATCTTCTACAGGAAACAAATACACTGGTGTCTCCAAGTAGGATTTGGGGCAGAACGCTAACCCACATTTATGAAAACTATAGGTCATTTCCTCTAGCAGAGGAAACCGAAGAGTCCCTGCAATCAGCGAGTTATGAACTGTTAATGTGATCAAATTCACAGCTTCTGATTGAGGTGGTAGATAATGGATATGTGCCTGGAGCTAGACAGACAGTTAGAACAACCAAAATCCAATTAATTACAGGACTGAGGTGAAAGACTGGGAAATACTCTTTACGCGTGTATGTAAAACTAGAAGGAAGTCTCAAGAACTCAGGTTCAACATTCAAAAAGGCTCAAGGATTCAAGAAGTCCTGTCCCCCACACTTACTACTTAAAAGCACTTGTGTTTTTTTTTTTTAAACCAATGTGGCCTACATTTGAACACTCAGCTTAAAGGTGGAAAGCTTTACATCCCATTACTAATACCCTGAGACAGTCCTTCCCACAGCATCCATTAGTATTGTTCAAAAAGACATCAGAAGAGATTAGGCCCCCTACATTCTGCAATCACAGTCGCCACTAGATTAGACTGCAAGCAAGGTTTCATATCTCTCACCGTTTTCTATTGTACACTACCAACAGCTACAGCAAGCATTTAAGACCTTAATAAGAAAAACCACATTCTTTTACAGCATAGCAGGGAAAAAGTTAAGTAACCAAAACTGAAGGGCAGTGGAAGGCAGCATAAAGACTGCTGATAATAGGGCATAACACAATCAATCACACCAGCCAAGATTCCCACATGTACAAATAAGAACTATTCAGCTCATCAAAATATTATTTTTTTTTTTTAGTTCTCTTCTGGTCAACTGTGCTAGGATAAAGGTGGACATGGGCACAAGGCCTACAAGGCTAAAAAATTTGTTAACTAATTACGACAAGAAACCCATTCACAGGGCTTTTTTTAATGCATTTGCAACCCCAAAAAATGAGAAACCAGATACCACGTCTGAAGGAGTGACTGAAGGAAACAAGATCTGAAACTTGAACACAGAAGTCCTCCAATATTCTAGTATTTCTAAAATATTTATAATCCCTTCATCTACAGCTATTAAAACCGTATGAACAGTAGCCCAGGAACTAATGGCTGAAGTAGAAACAATGCTACCTATCTACTGAAAGCACTTCTGTTTTGACAAGGAAATTCATACAAACTGTATGCGTAAGATTCTAGGCTCTAAAGACACTTCTGTGATCAAGATCAAAAAAGAAATAACTTTGATAAAAGGCTATTACAGACTGTAAAGATTTACACTGAAAACGTTGCAGGACTTACAAATTATTATTTTGTTCCTGAGAAAGAGATACACTATTTCAAATACATGATTTTTAGAAAATCTGAAAGTATACCAGTGAAGAATTAAACCCAGAGACTGTATTTTGCCACATTCTTAAATTAACATGCCTTTCAGTATAATTAGTTCAGCTGGTATTGTATACATGCTCAAAGGGCCAATTTGATACGACCATCATCAAGAAGTCTCAAGTAACTGCTATAGTAAGATACAACCTTCAATTTTACACCATTCTACAGTCAAAATAGGCAATACTTCTGTATTTCAAAAAATAAATCTTTTTTTTTTCCTTTAAGACACCTCATGCACATGTGTGGAAGGCAATATTTTTGCACAGCCTCACAAAACAGCTGTTATTTTAAGAGAGTAATTTTAAGTCGGAACCTTGCACCACAATTTTATACAAGAGAAAATCCGCAAAATTTAAACTGATGCAATTTCTCACAATTCCTCGCATGGCAGAATTAGAACACAAGACCGTTCTTCTTAGGAGCAAAGATAACATTTATCTTCAAGTGCTGTTTGTTGTTAATGTAAATGCATTTAACAGGTGAAAAAAAAAAAAAGCGTGCTTTATCTGTCTTAGCTATCTGATACCACCAGTTTGAAATATTCCCCAAAATAAATTACCACTCCAATCGTATGCATTTGCTGTTGAAAGGTGTGTGTGTATGTTAAAATGTAATTAAAGACCTCTGAAAGCATTCTTAGAAAGGGGCACACAACCCAGTATCATGGCTTGGGCACTGGGACACTGAATAGGTCAACACCAGCCTTTATGTTTTTTAAAATTGCACTCTGGAAGCTGCTTGGAAGTAAAATTAAGACCTGGGAGTCGATAAAGTCGCTACAACTAACAACATTTTACAAACAGTAAGTTTACTAGTAACTTAGTATCTCAAGCAGCCTGAAGTTTGTCGGTAGCAGCACAATAAGGTGTGTATCTTGCTTCAGCCTGCAGAATATCACTCCTGAGTAAGCACATACCAGCAAGTGACATCAGACCGAAACCGCGGAGTTTCACCGGAGAGCAAACGCCGCCGAGCCCAGCTCCGGCGACACCACCACGACGGCAACTCGCCACGCCGGGGCACCTACTGGGGACCGGCAGCTACAAATTAGTTGGAAATTTAAACCCCAGCTCGTTTCAAAGAGAACCTTTAATTTCGCACGGAGGGAAAACAACCTGTTGAGCGTCCCTCTCCCCACCCCTTCCCCCGGGGGCGGCCCAGCACTGCCCACGGCGGGGTCAGGGCGCGCACCCCGCACCTGCGCCCCCGCACCGGCGGGGCCGGCCCCGCTCACTGAGGGATTACCGCCACCCCGCAGCTGTTTAGCGACCAGCCACCCCCGGCTGATTCAGCGCCCGCAGAAAAATCCTGCCGTACAGGACTCTCCCGGTCGAACCTTTCCTCGTTGCGATCCGACTCCCCGGCCGGGAACAAAGGGGCACGGCCTGCCCCAGCGCGCTCCGCCCGACACCGGCTCCCGGGGGGCCGGGCCGCCCCCGCCACGGCAGAGCCCTGCTCGGGGCA
>VXBH01007880.1:426231-566435 GCA_013400035.1 Rynchops niger | reverse complement strand
GGCCGGGCCGGGCTTGGGGGGCGGCCGGGCCGGTGTCCCTCGGCCGGGGACGGCGGGCCCGGGGTGCCCCTCGGCCGAGGCTCAAACCCGCCGTCGTGCTCGGCTGTTGTTTGAAGGGGGCGGGACACGGGTGCGCGAGCTCCTAATGGTACATTTTGTTCTGGAGATAAAAGCAATAAAAGCACAAAAAGGAAACGAGTCGGGAGACGTGGGGTTGGTGTGAGGTGGTGATCGCAGAGCCTTAGCATTTCCTATAACACGGTGAACGGCTCCCCGCGGCTTCGAAAAATAAACTTTTTCAAGTATTTGAGGTGCAGGAGGGGGCTGGGTCTGCAAAGGCAGCGGGAGCTGCCTCCGGCCTTACTGCGACGGTGTGGCGTGTGGCACCGACAGCTGGTCGCGTACCCCCAGCTTTTGTGGGACCAAGTCACGAGTCAATGGGACGGCTTCCAAAAGAATCGCCCGCCAAAGCACTTCGCACCTCAGGGAAAAGATGGCACGCTCTGTGTCTCGGCCACATCGCTATGGTCCGCCGTTCACTATGTTGATTAATTTACTCTTTAAATATTGGAACAGAGCAAAAGTTCCACAGTGTAACCAGATGCTCCAGCTTCCAGTGAAAGAAGATATCCCAGACCAAAATCAGAGTATTTTGCACTCACTTTGCGAACATTTCACAAGGCATAGATGACAGTAAAAGGCATGGTATCAGGGCCACAACATTCTTCCAGTTGTACTTTTTATGTGCCACCAGCTGCTTTCATGCTCCCAGCCATCTTCAGCAGTACCTAAATTCTTTTTAAAAAGGCAAGAATTCAATGATCCAAATCACTCCTCTACAAAGAAACACCCTACCCAAAGCTTTACGTTTGTTCTCCTTTGCAAATAAACAAATTCGTATTCCAGGAAATAGCTGAAGCAAATTCCCAAGGCAACAGTCTGAAATCAGGGGGAAGGGCCAGCTCCTTGGCCGTGGCGCGGAGAAGGCAGAGTGACCAAGGGGACCTTCTCCCTCAATGCACACGGTGCCAGACCGATCCCTAGAACGCCCTCGGGCAGCCTTGGAGCTCCAGGAACCTCTAGCTTTCCTCGGCACCATCCCTGACTCCCGACTCTCCCGGAGTACGGAATGCCGAGGCATTGCTCCCCTGTTCCCGCAGTGGCTGTGTTCAGCTCGGGGGGGGGGGCTCATCCACACTGGACATCTATGTCGCAGCACGGCCTTCTGCCAAAGCTCCTCTGCTGGCCCCCGCCATGAAAACACTACTGCAGGTTTCTTATTTGTTAATTGCTATACGTAACTAAGCCCCAGATATTGTTTTTTTAATCTATCTACACATACAGAAGGCGGAATGTGACTTTTTTTTTATGCCCACAGGTTTCATTGCCAGAATCTACGAGTATTGACCAGCAGCGGCAGGAAGGAAAAGGCTGAGATCACAACAGGAAGGAGGGGGAAGATTTCAAGGTGCTGAGACGCACGAAAAGAAACTCAGGGGAGGGTGACCTGATAAAGAGTAGGGAGAAATAATCCCTCCTTTTCGTCTGCCCCTCTGGAATAAGAACAGTTCTGGGGAGGGTGGTCAATGCCTGCAGGCTGGGGAGGAGGACAGGCTGGGAAGATTAAAGACCATAAAACAAGATGAAGCGTACATATGGCGGGGGAATGAAAGAAGACCGCAGACATCAAACATAGCGGGGTCCAGATGGATCCCTACAATATGGGAGAAGGACCATGGGAAAGAAAAGTAGTTACTTGGGTGTTGGGAGAAAGATGGGGAACAAATAAAAGGGTGAAAGAAAAACCTTAAGCAAAGAAAGTTCCAGCAAAGATGGAGGTGCCATTTTTGTATCATCTTACACTGGATGAGAAAATGCCATCAATCCATACACTGAATTTGACAAGGACGGAGACCATTTAACAAGGAAGGGCTTCTGTCTAGGAGTTGGAAACACCTGGCAGCAGATATGAAATGATCACAGACGATGTCTCGCCAGTCTGGGATCGGACATATGTAACTCTTTTGGCCCACAGAGAGTAATGGGATCTGTTTGTTTGTTTGTTTGCTTGCTTGCTTGCTTTCCTCTCAATCTTTCTCCTTTTTTCCTGTTTTTTCCTTTGTTCCTTCCTTTTCTTCCCTCCCTCCCCATCTCTCTTCTCCTTCCTTACAACAGCTGTTTAAAACTCCATCTGTACTCTTGATATGAATTAGAGGAACTAGAAATACCATCTTATTATACTAGCGTTGGTAAAATGCATATACTTGCTGGTAGATAGAAATTATTTTAATGAATATTTTTGCTTGTTTTTAAACAAAGCAATAGCAGGACCACGTTCCTGTCCTTTTTAATTCTTCCTTCAGGAGGACTTTTCCATCTCTTCATTAATAAATTGCTCACAAGCAAAGTTACCATCAACAGTACTGAAAATGCCAAGTCAAATGTTGGTCGAATCAAACTAAAATAATTATATTAATTGAAAGAAACATTGAATGATACTCCTATTTAACTTTTTTGCTTTAATTCTTAATAAAATATTACTTACTTCTTAATAAAAAATTAAATAAAATTCATCTCTGAAATGAGCAACTTTTATTTTTTTAAGACTGTTGGGATCCCACTGTATTCCTGTATTCCCTTTAAAAAGGCTTTAAGGGAAGAGTTAATGTCTAGGTATATATACCCACATATCGATATATAGCGAGGGATATATACACGTCAGTGTTTATGCACATATACGCCCTACATATGTAGTACATTCAGTCGGATACAGATATATATACCCAGGCCCATCTGTTAGCTGAAGGATCCGAATTTTAGATCATATTCCCGCTACTGCCCTTTGAGGTCCTACAAACAGGATGGCTTCCTCGTCTTCAGAGAGAAAATTGTCTTGAAAGTCAACAGCTGAAGAAAAGCAAGTGCGTTACTCATCCTTTAAACAACTGCTCCTGGGAGGTGTCTAAAAAAAGTACTATTATATTTTCTTGGGAGGGAACCTAAAAATAAAACTACTATTTCATCAGTATAGTTCAAATCATAACCCTAAATTGACTGAAAGGACACAGAAGGACAATCAGATGGGTGAATCCTTCTTTCTAACTGGAGGCCTGTCTCTCTGTTACACTGCAAGAACAGGAAATCTGTTCTCTACTCTCTGTCGATTCAACTTTTTAAGAAATGTTTTGACCACTTAAAGACAGGCAAGGAGGAAACTGCAGAACCACAGCCACTACAGAGACAACTTCCTGTGGGTTTTGCGGTGTGCGTGGCTCAGGAAAAGAACAATTCATCTAAGATCTTTCAGAGGTATCGGATGGTTTTGCTGCCCTATGAGGTAGTCTTGGGATACTTAGCTATAAATATGCCTATGTATTATCAATGATGGCAAGCTGTTTAGTCGATATCATACGTTCTGTATTTTTAATTGCCACCTGATTTCAGTATTTCAGGAACGAAGAAAAAAGGGGAAGAGAAAATCAGACCTCACCATGTAAACCACAGGAGAAGAAAGTATCTGTTTCTACCTCAAGAAATAAGAAAGTGGTTTAAAGAAAGCTGTGGGAAATTCATGTCCTTAAAATTGCACAGAATTTCAGTGTCTTGCTGGATCAAGTCCCTAGGGAAAAAATTAATGCAGTAATGATGTCTAGTAATGATTCTTATCTTCCTCCCACTTCCACGCAGTTAAAGGTTGCTTCCTATCTCCACTTCCTCTTTCAAAGGCTGGGTACCATTGCAGATGCCTCTGCCGAAAAGGCTGCACACAATTGCTCAACAGACAGTGAAGAGAGGCTTCCAACAGCCCATTGCCTCTCACGTATTGGAACCCCTCCACAAAGACAAAATCCCAAACATCTGTGCTGTACCTCTCATTAACAGGTTAAAGCACACGCCTCAAGTGCGCACCAGAGGCTGGATATGCCCTGGATGTGTATAATGGGAATAAACCCAACCTGTTTGGCCAGTCAGCC
Source organism: Rynchops niger (assembly GCA_013400035.1). Taxonomy (NCBI): domain Eukaryota; kingdom Metazoa; phylum Chordata; class Aves; order Charadriiformes; family Laridae; genus Rynchops; species Rynchops niger. The sequence continues at coordinate 562,461 of VXBH01007880.1, read as the reverse complement.
CGTGTTAAACTCCTGCGGTTCTTAACTCCTTGTTATTTCTTGTTTAACACCTTAAAAGAAAAGTATTAGGTTTAACACAGTGACAGGTTTTTCTGTGCAGACAGAATATCACTTCAATTTTTAAGCAAATGGCAAGTGTACAAATAGAATTAAAAGTAGGTTGCAGTGGCAAAGCGAGATTATTTTTGGCCTTAAAATACTTAAAGAATTTACCACTGCAGGGCTGAAGAGTGGTCTCTTTGGTTATTATTTTGGGATATCCTTATAAAAAGAAACTCTGGTCTCCTTGGTTTGGACCAGGTCTTAGAGAATCTTTGTCATCTGTATAATTATGTGTAGGGACAAAATCTGAGACCACTGTTGAGGAAAATGCTATCTGTGAGTTTTAATCTTGGTTCATGACAGCAGAACTAATTTATTACAGAAATGTTATGTAAAACTCTTCTACTTCCCATCTCAGACAGACGATTTGTGAACGGGACTGTATATTTAAATGCACTGCAGCTGATCGGGGCTGATTTTACAAAATGCTTCCCTGTAAGTAGACGCTGGATGTCAAAACATCAGATATTCTGAATTATTCTACTGTCTCCAGGTTTATTTGGTAAAGAGGGGACACTAAAAATAATCAAAGACAGCTGTGAGACGTAAGCAGGCGTGCATTCACTGCTGATGGGGTTCCAGGTCAGGAACAGTTACACCACAGGCAAGTACCACACGTGCTCCACTGATCTAGAATTCTTATTTTGCTTATTGTGCTTTCAGAGAGCATGACTAGCAGTTCACTCTTAAAAATGCTTGCCCAGAAAACAAGCAACGTGTACCAAAGATTAACTGCACAGGTAACCTGGATAAGTAAAAGCGATGAAGGGACGCACATCAGGGTAAAGATCTTCTTTACTTACAAACTGTAAGTATTTTGGAAAGGCAGCTTTCCAGCTTAATAAAACTGTCTGATTTAATCACCTTGCTGGCAAACAACTTCATATTCAAAACCAGAATTTTTCCAGGAACACTTGCACAAGATAGAGCGACAGAACCGTTCTCTGAACCCCAAAGAGCGACCCCCATGTATAAGGACAAAGGAGGCTGGGGAGGAAAGGGGGTTGCAGAGGTGCAGTTTTCCAACCCAGATCGGTTTGGAACCTCAGATCACTTCTCCAGTTTCTTGAGCACAAATATCGCGGTTGTGACGAATACCACAGGAAATTGTCATGACTCATTTTTGTTCATGAGAAGGGCATGAATAGAGAACATGAAAGTATGTACTGAAAATTGTTATATTCAGCACAAACACATGTACTGGAAGTTGTTATACTGATAACAAAGTTTACAGATAACGGCGCAAAAGTGTGAGCTCATTTGCTTCTTAATTCTTCATGTAAGAGAGACTTTATTGCATAATTGCTAAAATGTCAAAACTTAAATTACTGAAATTTATAAACTCTAATCCATTTTTATTGCCACTCAGCTTTTGACTTTTAGACTTTTGACTTTTTATCCTCCATCCGTTCTTATTACAACTGTTAGGAGATTCCATCCATTCTTTTAAAATTCGCAAGCACAAGTCCATCAAGTGAAGGGACTAACGATGTGCTTAAAAGTAGGAACACCAGATTACACCCAGTAATTCCAGTGTAATCTTTACCTTAGTCGGTAGCTCTGTCCTAGTGGCACCTGCTCTACAAGAGTGACTTCAGTAAGGTTTAGAGGAGGTAAGTAAGGGGATTAAGCTCCTGATGGTCACCCATAGGGTTATGAACCCTTTCCACCTTCGCATCTGCTTTTGTTTCTACCTTCAGATATTAAAAACAATTAAAAGAAAAGCACTTTTAAAACATCGCTGTTTGTGTCAGTGGAAGAAATTCAACTTGTCTTATTTGTACCCCCTGCAGCTTTCTTAACTATCTATTATGGGATCGTTATATTGTACAGTGGTGTCATCACTGGTCTGCAATGGTTTTGTTTGGGCTCCCTTTCAAAACGGTTACTGTTCAAAAATACATTAAGCCTGAGACAAAAACGTGCCAAATATTATTTTTCCACAGAATACTGTAGTAGAACATAGTTTTCTAGAAAAGTTTTAACTCCATGTTTCAATAATTCAGCCTCCACCCTCAACAGATCTTATTCAAGACAAATTTATTTGGCATGACATACTTCTCATCTTAAAGTTAAGAGTGCTTTTCAGTGACTTTTAGTCTTTAGCAACTAAGGAGACATCTGGTTATCTGTGATATTACAGACTATTTTAGCTGTGTCTGCAACCAATAGTAAAATTTAGCTCCCAGGGACAACACGTGGTTTTGCAGTATGCCCTGGTGGAATATTTCACCTGTAACTGTTACAGCGTGGTTAATATTAATCAAAAAGATTAATTATACAAATACAACTCCTGACAAGGTTTTAACATCAGTTTAAAGGTTTCCATTTTATGTAACAGTTTCTAGATGGCAACATACAAGAGGGGATGATAGAATAAAACGTGCTTAGTGTGGGAGGATATTGCGTTATTTCCTGACCTGTTGTTGTCAGGAAAGATAAAATCGTGTCACGGGTTGGCTTTTGGGCTTTGTATGTCGCAGCACATGAAAAAAGTGGGCAATATACACTAATGTGGTGGAAGCCCCGCATTCTTCTGATGTTACTTGACCACTCGTTTCTGCTCTTGCACTGTGTCAACACCTCCATAGGTGCACCAGGCTAACTCTGTATGGGGAAAACTGAACTGATACTGGATAAAAAATTACCCTTGTAGCACAGAAGCAGGAATAAGTGGCCAAAGAAGGGGACTTTTTAAGCTGGGTTTAATGGCAAAGATGACATGATTATGTATCTACACTTACGTAAGATTTACCTACACTTCAAGCACGTAGATCTCTGCAGTTGCAGATTTCCAAACTTGGGGACAAAAGGCATCCTCTCCCTGACAGAGGTCAGAAACTCATCTGAGCGGAGATCACTTGCTTCACTGCTTGGATAACAGCATTACAGTTTCCAAGTGGTCCTGTAAGATGTGCCACCGTGCATGTGCAATAAATCCTTAGATACGCATTGTTTTAGCTGGGAGACTTATATAGTATTGGCTGGATATAGACTCAGTGAAACCTGTTATCACCGACTCACTCAAAAGCCCTCAGAAAACAGCCACGCTTTTTACACTTGGTCCCAGAAACTGCAACCTGTAACACATTTTCAGTAAGATATTTTTTAGAAATAAATACAATTTTACTTCAAGATTTACAAAATCAAGTTTTGGCCACAGAAGACATTTCAGCACAGTCAACAAGAGCTTGTTCAAAAAGATGTGAAGTACTAAATGAGAGATTTTTTTATGAGTCATCACACTGCTTATACTGATACAGAGTCCAAACTTCACTTATTTCTCTCAGTTGATTAGGTTTTCTCCAGCTCTCTAGGTATTTATACTGCAAACAGATCCATAAGCTGATTAACAAAATTTGCCACACCAGAGGTTCTTCAGAGAAGCTCAGAGGTGGCATCTGTCTCCAGGAAGGGGGGCTCGATTCTGATCCTAGCTGAGCGCCGCTGGTTGAAACTGGGCGTGCATTTGCTTACTCAGAAAACATCAGCTCTTGGGAAGATAAACATATGTGACTAAGGGTGTATCTTAAACTCCAGCCTTCAATCTGAGAAATATGCAGTGAGAAATCTTCCTGACTCTGCCACGTTACCAGAGAAACCTTCCTCCTTGCGCAGGACCACGTGCCATAACCTACATTAATTAGAGTGATGCCAAGAGGCTCTCATCAGAACGATGCTTTAATCAGCTAAAAGTGTACAGAAAGATACAAAGCGAAATTCTTTACAGCGCAGAGCTAATAGGGCAGAGGTTGTATGTACCACACTTGGACCAGTGTTTCTCACGGCTTACGTTTCTACATTTTTAGGTAGCGCAGGCTTCCCAGAAAAGTGCACATTATATCAATTTCATTAGCTAAATCTTTTCTTTACACATCTGTCAGTTCAATCCAGCATGCAAGCTGAAAAACTGTAACTGCCATCTCTTTTTTTAAATGTGTGACATTTTAATATGTGTGAAAAGTGCTAAAGCAAGAGCCTAGGGACTGAAATGCTCCATGTTTTCAGAGCAGGTAAAGCAAGGACAAGCACTAACGCAAGCTTCCCCGCCAAGCCCAGTCACTGCGGCTGGTTTCAATCCCTCCGTCCCTCTGCCTGAAAGTTTGGCCATTCTTTCCAACGCTACGCTTTGCTCTAATAAAAGATAACGGCTTCTCCCCGTAAATCTTGCTCCCTAACTAGCAAGTCTTTCTGAAAGCGTTTTCAAAACCGGAGGAGCCAATTTTGCCAAGTGTGAGAACCTTCATGAGTCATATAATGCTCTTACTTCTTCTATGGTTTTAAGATGAGTAAATATTATAATTGACCACAAGATGCTTGACACTGAAGTGATTTACACAGTTTCTTATGATAAATGTAACAAGTGTTTTTGATGGTGGTCTTCCACAGATACTTTATTTCAACTTAATTTCCCATACTTTTCAAAAGCTTCTCATTAGAAGGGGCAGCCCTCAACACTTTTTTTTTTTAAGCTCCAGAAGACTCGATTACAAATACAGAGGTTGAAATAAGCCCTATGACTATTTCCCGGCTATGTGTCATGCTGACATTTCTCAAGAACATCAAATACACACGCGGCTGCCTTTTGGGCATGCGCTGCTGGACAAATAGATTTCGTACTACTTCTAAATGCTTCTATCAGGGTAGCCGTATTCTATTTTCACAACTGGGTATCTCTCTGCTTTACGAACAATATATGCTGAGACCATGCGAAAACTAGGGCAAGCGTAGCCCTTAAGTCACCACAGAAAGCATCCAAAAACATTTTACTAGAAGAAACACTTTTTTTATATACTTGACTTCCGGTATGGACTAATTTTTCTTTCCAGCCTACTTCTTTCTGTTTCTGTAACTGTGTCAGGGCCCTGGCTGCACTAATAGGCCTTAATGGCCCTGACAAATTGATTATGAAGATAATTGTTTCTCTTTTAAAGCCCTGTAATCTGGAGGCAGCAAGGGGGGCTGACAGAGATTTACAGGGAAGTGGGGAGATGGGGAGGCGGAGGCCTTTTTCCCCACGAACACCAGAATAGTTGCCATAACTCGCACAAAACCTCCTCGCTCTGTTCCCCAGCCAGAGCTGCATCACCAGCAGTTAACCCACGCGTTATTCTTGGCACAGAAATAAATTAGAGGGGTAATCACTGAATGCTTAGATCATTCGGGAATATCAGTGAAATAATCTCTACCTACATAAGCATATTCAGCAAGGATTACAAATCATGCACAAAGTTTATTACACCTGCAAAGGCACAGGATAATACTGCAGTCGTTGCCCTTGTTATATTAAAAACAATAAATAAATTCTGAGCGTTGCACAATGTTTGCCGGCAGGGTCAGCTCTACCCATGCGTGGTCAGGAATGGCCCAGAGACAGGGGCGTGAGCAGGGATGGCTCCTTCCCTGCGGCAGTGCAGGCCCCGTCTTGTACGGCCCGCTGGAGAGGCAGGGAGCCAGTACGGGCAGCGCGTCTTCAGAACGTGCCGTTGGGTTAGGACGCGAGAATGCTGCAGCGCCAGGAACGAGATCTTATCAAAATGGGATTTCATGTCGTGACTCCGGCAGGATGGGGAGTACGTCAACATTGTTATTTGAATTACAACTTCTTAAATTAAAACTTCACTATTTAACTTCAAAATTACTATTTTGTTTCTACATGAACAGATTAGATTGTGTAACTGAAGGACATCTACATCATAGCCTTTCCCACGCCACTGCAGAAATAATTCCAGTGGTCTCAGGGATAAGTTGACCGAGGTCTCCCAAATGTATATCTTATGTATGCAGATAAACACCTTATTGATTTTTAATTAAAACAATTATTTTCTGTCTTCCTGCTTGCACTGAAAGGGCAAATACAGAGCTTACAGGACTCTCCTCCAGCTCCTCTTCCAAAATGTGTGTCATGTGTTGACAGTGATGATGGCCAGTGCCCCACCAATACACTAGAGCGGAGCAGTCGGGGACAGAGGAAGGAACCGTCTCAGTGGGGAGTACACCTGGGCACGATCTACTTTACCAGTATTCATTAGACAGTATTAAAAACAGTATTCTACAACACCAGCACGTTGTCTGGTTTTAAAGAGGCAGCTCTTGTGTTTGAAACTGAAATTAATTCAGCCAACATACACACACCTTTATTAAAAGGCTCTTTGAATATAAGGAAACAGAGATGCTTTACAAAGTCGTGCATCTGAAGTTGTTTGGGAGGAACATCTTTGTTTCCGCAGGGTGTGTAGCCCCCTTAGATGCCCAGTCCCACCCCCTGGAAGGGAGGTGGTGCTGGTGCTGGCCCACGGCCGGGGCCAAGCGGGGAGGGCAGCTCCCAGCCCCACCGAGGACCCTGCCGCAGCCCTCCGGAAAGAGCTGGGATGGGGATGCGGGCAGCGGGGGCTCCTTCCCGCCCAGAGCCGCACTCCGTCGGTAGGGCTCCTGCCACCCAAACCCTCCTCCCGCGCCGGGGCAGCCTGACGCCCCGCACAGCTCGGAGTCTTAGAAATGACCCTGTTGCTGCGATGCACTGCACATGAAACAAACGCATCATTACATGACATTATTACAATTATTACAATTTTATTGTGGTCTTTGCCTCCGAGAGACAAAGCGCAGCAGCCACAAAGATCCTGCCCCGTGATGGGGCAGAGACAGCCTGCAGCTGGACTCGGAGTGCACGATGCACGATATCTTGCATAAAACCAGAGGTACAACGGAGTACTCGCGCTGAGGCTATCCCCTTACTCCATCAGAGAGCTATGCATCTATAAATCTTGGATGACTTGCCACATGAAAACAAATTGCTAGGCCGCCAGCTGAGATTTCAACTCATTTTGATACTCTAATTATGCTTGAACAGCTCTTGAAAACACAGAAATCTGTTTCTGACTGCATAGCAAAGCACGGAATGGGCAAGACAAATATTGTAGTAACCTTCATAAGCAATCTCATCGTTATTGTGGAAACCGTCCTCTGCCCTTTCTCTTCTCTGGGCAAGTCAGTACTGACTATGAAAACATATTTAATGATAAGATACTCCAGAAACTGACCAATTTTTTTTTCTATTTTTAATATTTATTTCAGTATTTAAAAAAAATATTTAATTTGTGATGTTATCTTTCCATTTCCATTCTCTGCTATATGGGAGAAGTATTTAATAGACAGACTTTGATGTAAGCACAGATTCACAGACAGATAATTTTCTTCTGAACAAACTTGTTTCTGTAAATATAAATGCAATGCAAACATAACTGGCATGGTCCTGCCTGTGGTAACAGCTGTGATTAAATCATACCTGCTCCTATTGTCAGGGATGTTTATTAATCTCCACTTTGCAACGAAAGGGCAAACAACTGTGACTACACCCATGTTTTAGCAGCAGCAGGATACAGATGTTAAATCCCGGACTGCACCAGCCTCACGTCCCTCAAGCTCTGTAAATGGCCTCAAAGCCAGCCTTTTTCCTTTCTCTTTTCAAGTTTTTGGGTTTCCTTATATGGAGGTCCTTTACTAGGCTCTTCATTTTTGCTATGTTACGTATCCAAAGAAAAAAAAAGGGTAAAACATATTGCATGAAGCATACCGCTTTTCAACATTCCTTTTCCAAACTAAGCCAGATATTGATAGCCATTCTTAAAAACTCATGCAATTTGCACATTCAACCTTTAATACTTTCATTCCTTTTTTTTTTTCTCTCCTAATTGAGTGTCTTAAAGTGCTTGCTGCTTCAGCAAGGCGGATAATTATACCTTACTATGTACTGGCAAAGTATGGGGACTGGACAGGTTGTCCTGTTGTCACTTTCTTCCCCAGGATGAAGATTTTACAGATAACAGTGTAGACAGTCCAGGCTTTTTTGAAAGCGACATTACATTGCAAAGTACAAACTGATTTTTTTTAATTTCTTCATATTATCACCTCCGTTTTCTCCTTCTACCCTTGGAGGTTTTCAGGATGAGACTGGCTCCAGCCTGGAGCAACCCGGTCTGGCCTCGGAGCCGGCACTGCCCTCAGAGGAGGCTGCTCCCTTCTAACCTGAATTATTCCACAGTCCTATGATTACTGCTTCTTCCAAGTGAAACTAGAATTTCTCAGGGTTTGCACCTCTGCATTAGCTTGTTTTTACAACGGAGTATTAAGTTTATGTTCTGCATGTTTTCAACCTCCCTAAATAGCTTCCTAAAGTATTTTCCACCTCCGGTGGAGCTCACTTTTTCAAGCTTCTTAAGTAATAGCAGTGAGCTTTATTATACCTATTTCCCCCCTTTCTACTGTCAGACAGGAGACATTACTGCCATTTAGCAAATACTGTGCTTTTACGTTTTTTTTTTCTTATTCCTTTCTCAAAGAGATACTGTAAGAGTTACAGAAAGCAGGTCAGCTCTGTGCACACCTACAGGAGAACTTCTCCTATCTTTAAAAGCTAATGTGAAACCAAAACAATTTACATACAAAACTTAGTAAAATGACTGATGGAGTCAGGAATCAAAAGAGAGAATCTAGAAAATGATCAGTCAAGACCCCTTTGTTTTTACTTCCATCTTACCTATACCTAGATTTTTCAGCAAATTGCTGTTGATATTTTATATCCTTTAAGCACCATTCAATATAGTTCAAACATAAACACTTTCAGCTTTCATGGATTTAAGATCTGTAATGCTAGACCGAAATATCCTTTTTTTGTTCCTTGCAAATATAAGCTGGTATAAATGGCTCCAGTGAGTAATCTTCCTTAAGGGCCACTGCATAAGTCTGGCATATTTTCTGACTACCCACATTACTGAAGGTTGCTTACAGCTTCGAGCAAAACAGTGCAAGTACTGCCGTCCTCATCATCAGGCGTCCAAGGAGACAACTCTTTTGATAGTTATAGAAAAAAAGGACTGGCTGTTTGCACAACCTCTTGTGCACTTCTCAGTTNCATCCTTTTGCTGTGGCCACTCCACACTGGAGCCTTTCCAAACAAGGCCACATCCTCCTCTTGCTCAGAGATCTCTTGATCTCTCCAGTGCACAGTGTTTGAGGCTGCAGCACCAAGCGCTGGGGGACTGAGCGCTACTCAGGCAATAAATCACGATGCTCAACTTCATAATTTCTATGACTATCCGTTCATCCTCTTATTCAGTTCATCCAGGACAATCGGCACCATTTTCCCGTTGTCAACAGCCACATGGAGGGAGCACTGTTAAGCCATTTTGGTGTCATGACAATAACTACAAACAAGCCGCCGCACAACTCAGAGATATAATAACTAGGGAATACGGGAGAATCAGCAAAAAGGTGATGCTAAAATGAGGGGCTGGACGGTGGGAAACAGTTGTTTTAGGGACTGGAATGTATCCAGGTCTACTTTCATCTGTGTAAACTTAATCCACAGATCAAATTGAATCCAGTACAGTAATAAAAGTGGCAGAAAACTTACAACAAAATAGGGGCAACAAGACGAGTTTTCTGGAAAACACCTCAAACGACTGAAATAATCAGGTCAATGGTCTCTAAAACGCAGCCCCCTGCAGTGCTGTGAAACAGTGGGCAGCAGAGAGGAGCCAGACGCACGGTGAAATTCCAGCTCTGCCTTGGGACCCCAGTGACGGGGACGGCCACGACTGTCCTTTGGTCCTTGTAAGATATCTGTGGCTCTTTGTTACGTCCCCCAAGATTTTTGTGCCTTAAAGATAAAAATCTTATCAGCTGGAGACAGTTTTCCTCTGGCATTTTATGGTATGGTTCTGCTCTCTTTCCTATGGTACTGAGGGGTGCTTTCTCTGTGTATCGTGAACTGGTATCTACTATAACCTCGGCAGTGCAACGAGACCCCTGTTTCCTAAGAGGGTATTTAATCTTTTTTAGATGTTTGCAAAATGGTGGTGTCCTTAAAAGAACAACTCCATCATGTAGAGGACTGAAGGAAAACTCTAATTTAACTAAAGAGCCCTAAAGCTGCCTCAGTTCAGACTTGTTCCCAAGAGAACGTTGCTGGGAGCCAACTACCGCCTCTTTCTTCACTTTCTGTTGCTGGCAAGACCGAATCTACTTTTTACTGACATGCCACTTATAATATGCTGTGAAATGCAGACAAAATGCAAAGAGAAATCGCGAGGTCTCTTGATAAACATTTGACATCAGTTTCCGATGCTTAGAAATAGTTTTGTTGATGCTTTGAACTCAGGTAATGCAGGGATGATAATACGGCAATGGAGAATTTTGTGGTTTGGTACACAGAAATGTCAGCAGTGAGATGAAGAGCTACCTTCCACGAAAGAGCATATTTTAGCATCTTTACATTTCAGCTACTGTACACAATGGCTCTTCATCAGCAGTTTGGCTGTGCCACTGACTTTCTGTGTACCTGCTCAAGTCGCTTAGTTTGCTCACTTTGATCACCTATAAAGTAAAAATAAAATATGTAAGTGCCTTTGTAAACCACTTCAAGATCTTGTGATGGTCGTGTTATATAAATTCTATTTATTACGGGAGGCATTTCTTTGCTACATTCACAATTTTCTAGCTCCAAACACAATTTGAAACATCTTGATAACACTCCATTGACATCCTTCACTTTGCAACTTTGATTTTAGACATGAATGTCCTCCTCTGTACCATCTACCTTCAGCCGCCTTCTGCCTGATGTTTCTCCCGATCCCCAGCCAGGAGTCGCTCCCTCATTCGTGCTGCTTCAGCGACCTCCAGCTCTCGGCTGCCTTTAACCCACCGCATCACTTCCTAACTCTTTGCCATGCCCGTAAACATCTCTTCACCTCAACCTGAAGATGAGCATTTCAGTCACATTTCTCCACTGCAGCAAAGGCACATGCTGGAATGAATTTTGCAAGACAGTACTTTTTGCTGCGTTTCAAATACAGCTTTTCTTTCACCGTTTTCCTATTGTCTTGCTAGGTAACTGCCTGCACTTAATTTGATAGAGTTCATACCTTTCTTTCTGTTTCTTTTTGTCAACAGTTTTGAGCAACAACAAAAATAATGTTATCTAAGGATGCAGGTACACTTACAAAATGTCACAAAACCTTTTTTTTGGCAGTAATCCCAGAGCAAAACAAAGATATTTGGGGAAGGCCTCTATTTGAAAATAAATTCTATTCTAAATCAGAGATCCCTGTGCTTCAGAGGAACGGCTTCTGTCATTCCTTACACACCGCAAGATCCTGACGGAAACGAGTTCGGAGCCATGGAGTGACAGCTCTGCCCCGCATCTACGTCTCTCCCAGCCTGCAGCAGCACGGGAACCACCACAGCCATCTGAAAGGAGAAAACTACCAGGGTGCTATTTACCTCATTTTCAGTTGTCTTTTAAAGGAGTGGACAGCTGGAAATAAAGGTACGAGGCCGCAGCTGGTAATTTATGCAATGTACTAACGAGGGGCGCATTGAAGAATCGGTGGAGTTTGTTCACTGGCTGCGGGAGTAGAGTCAAAGAATTTCAAAGCTGTCCTTCCATTCCAGTCCCCTGCTCACCAGGTGACCCTGAATAACTAAAATTAAGTTTTTATTTCCATATCTCCTTGGGCAGATACTGCACTTTGTTTTTTCTGGAAGGTGAAGCCCAGGGAAAGGCAAAAGTGACTTTAAGTCACATCTGCATTGCCTGAACGTTGTCCGTGCCTCGGGTTACGGCAGTTCCTTCTGTAAATTAGCAGAATGCTACAAGCATACTTCCTCATGTCCTCAGCGGACCTCCTACGATGGGAGCTGGAGTGGGAAAAACACAGGCCTCCTAACATCAAGCATATCACGGGAATTCTCTCCCGGACTCTGGCGAGCCCTCTGGAATTCTCCGTGTTGCTGCAGTGGACAGGAGGACTGTACAGATCCTTTCAGACACACAGAGGTGACACTCTTAAATCTATTTGTACCATCAGCTTCAATCATTTTGTAGCCGAACAGGGCTGTGCTTCAGGCTGATTTCAGTGCCATGGGGAAGGAATGGATGCTGTACATGGTATTCCAGATTTCCACTCCACAGATGGTCATGGCATTTTCCACATGGCTCCTACTGTAACACCAGAACCACATAAGTCATTTATAAGTAACTGATATGTCACAGCACCTTATAGCACGCTTGTGCGGTATTCAAAGCTGAGCAGACGATACAGAAGAAACATTACCATGTCTCCTTGTTTTAATTTTATATAGCGCACATACCCATCCAGAAAAAGTAGAAAAGCAGAATAAATACTGACGTATTAGGTAGCACATGAAGATGTCAGAACTTCCATTAAATACGATCATCTAAAAGGCAATAGAATTACAAAGGACAAGCCCACAGAAAATAACAGGTTATTTTGTAGTGTGGTCAAGGCTCTGAAAATACCGTGACCATTGATCTGAATTCACTTGTATAATTGGCAATTACTTTGTTACTGGAGAAAGAGGTGTCTAATTGCTGAGAATGACCCTTCTGTCTTTGTTTTCCATTCTCTCTCTCCTTCCATTGGGTTAACTAGATATATATATTAGTTTTGTCTTTTCCTATGACAAGACGTAATAAAATAACTTTTAAAACAATAGTAACAGGAGACATGGGTTGGAAAATATTAAGGAACACAAAGAAAACTCTGTGGGTTTTGATGCTAAGAGAATATGGGGTGAAGAACGAGATCCCACTGGCTTTTAACCCCAAAGTACTCAACTTTGTTACGCAGAATTCTCCATAACAAAAAATAACAAAAAAGAAAAAAAAAGTTCCCACTGGTACCGCAACTAAGCATTCAGGACACATGAATACCTATTTTCTTTAAACATTTTCTGTTTGCTTCTGAACAGACTTCATTTCAGTGCAAAGCTTCATAATTATTTTTTTTTCTGTAGACTCCTAAGAAGGAAACTCAGGTGCTCACGTTCCAGCTGTCCCTGGGCATGCAGAGAGACACCCGCCGTGCCCCCGGCTCCTTCCAGGTCCAGCTGCCTGCCCAGCCCAGCCAACCTCAGCAGCGCAATGCTGTACTTCCACCTCAGAAGGAACTTATTGAAACATGTTTCTGAGGGACCGTGACAAACCTGTTTCAGAGTGGAGGTGGAACAGACAGAACAGCTACAACACCAAAACTCCACGGGTGTCTGACACCGCTTGGACAGTAAATGATCATCAAATTATAATTCAAATCAGCAACACGCTCCCTTTAACAAGTCTGACACCCCTCCGCTGAGCCTTGGTGCACGAGCAGCAGTCGGGCATCTGAATACTCGATCCCATTCTGGAATCGCGCTGGTTGCCCGTGCCCAGCAGTTCCAGCCTGGCCAGAGCCCGGGCTCTGGGAAGGAGACGTGTGGTTTCGGAATGGAACCACCTTACAGATGGAATGTGTTCCTTCCAACACAGCTCTCCTTTTGTGATGCTAATAACATAGTATTAACTATTTTTTACAAATATAAAAGAAGTGCTCATTAACCAAACACGGATCACTAAAAAGGGATAGATAGATTTCTTGTTCTGTATGTGAGCGATAAACTAAAAAGAGTTGCTCTTACATTAGTTCAGTGACGCAGATTTTGCTTATAGAGCCCTGGGCACGTAAAAATAAATTCATAGCTACAGCATAGGTTTAGTGCCAACACATCACCCGTTTTGCCCCTGAAGTTTAGTCTCCAGCATCGTTCAGAAACAGATCAGCACAACTTAAATTAACTATGTTGGCAGGACCTCAAGGAGTTTTTCAGGATCCGAGGGAGCAGAGGCTGGAGAGAACAGAGCTGAGCCGAAGTCCTGCTCTCTCCGCTCCCCCTCTGCGGCCTGAGCCTCAGCCGGGGCCCGGGGATGAAGGCTGCCGCCACTCCGCTGATGCTTTTATGTCAACACGCCGGCTGGGGAATCCCTATGTAACTCGTTAAACCAGTTCTGAGGTTGCAGTTGCCACCAAAGCACCCTGAATTAGCCAGTCCAATTGACTACGGCAACTGGATTGTGTTGTTGAATATTACAAAAGGTTTCATTATTTATTTATTTATTTTCATCTGCTTATCAATGGGGTCAATTCAGAATACAGCACTTCTGAACATCAGTATAGGTAACCAAGCATAGATCTAGTAGCTCAGGCAGGTAGACACCTGTCTTTACAGAGTATCTGACGTTGGTTTAAATGACAGAGACAGGTTTGTAAAGAAACACGAAGAAGAGGGGAACATTCCTTTTTGATTATGTGAACTCCCACACGCGATGTCATGAAGAATTTGTGTGGGAACTTATTTACAAAACTGGGACTTACTGTCGTTATACTGTGCTGAAGCAGAAAAAAAATAAAAATTACCATGCTATAAGTCAAATGTCACAGCAGAATTTAATATGCTGGAATTCTTGGAAAGTGTTCTAATGCTTTCAGCTCAAACAGCATACACTGCTTTTTATAGCACGGAATTTTAATTATTATTAGTTTCTGGCAATCCCCATAGTCTGCTGGCATTTTCTAACCCACAGAGATTAAAACCTGAAGAGAAACAGAAGGTGGAAGGAAAGGGAAGAATGCCTAATTGAAGTACTCAACAGCTATTTATCCATGACTTACTAATTTAGATATGTGAGCAGGAGCTCAAGATCAAGACATTATTCTCATTTTCTCCCCAAATGATTAATCAAGTGAATTCTCATAACAGCAAAAATAGGTCAGAGAGAAGTAGGGAAGTGAGTGGATCACGCAAAGGATGGTGGTACAGTAGGTGGGCTGAGGAAAGACTAGCAAAGCAGTTTGCCTCGAGAACGGAAAGAAATCCTGGAAAGGGCGCTGCTTCTCCCCAATGGCAGTACCAGGGCTCCCCGGCACTTCCATGTGAATGAGTCTTAGTGGATCTATGGGTAAACAAGTTCCCACCCTGTAGTGTTTTCAGCACAGAGACATGTTGACAGTGCCAGGTTTCCACAGACTCCACCTCGCCTCTTCCCCTTTTGACTTTTCTATCCATACAGTATCTCACATGGCAAATACAGCCCCAGTTCACCAGTCCTGGTCTGTATTCACTGCAGCCACCCTCAGCTCTCCACACTGACACGTCACTGTGGCTGCCACCTCGCCGTGAATGAAGAACAGCGGGCTCAGACCATCCAGGGGCAATCCCACAGCTTCCTAGTCCTCCATCCTACGAGCCACATCCTTCCACCGAGATGCTGAACGGCACTTCTCATCCTCCTGCTGCTGTTCTACCTTTTTCTCAGGCTGCTCCAGACGTCAGCGTGTACTTTCTGGCTTCAGACTGTTGACTAATCCTTTCTCGGCCACGCTGAGGGCGTGACTCAGATTTGCTGCTAGTGGCGAGAACACGATCACATTTTGATGAGTATCTGGAAGGAATTCTTCAGACACTGTAATTTTGACCGTGGCAGCAAGGGAATTATTACAGCACCAACCAAGGCCAGCTGGTTCCCTGTGCGTATGCGGCACTGAGCTGTAGCAGAGATGAAGCAACGTTACCACGAGGCTCCATGTCCTCACCTGGTGACTTGTTCGCTCTGAGCACCGGAGCCGGTTTCCCCAGTGATGCTCGTCACCAGAAACCCTTTTTATTGGAGGAGCAGGAGAAAGAGAAGCTTGGGAAAGTTCCTGTGGTGCAACAGCAACAGTGGTGGTTCCGTCCCCAGGAAACCCCAAGCAACAAATCGTCGCTCTGAACATTCAGGGGAAATATTCTGAAAACCTGTTCATCATGAGACTGACAGGGTGCCCTACGCTCCCTTTCCTCGCTCCAAACCACACATCAAAAATTCAAGAAAAAAAGGACACAATGCTCAAAACTAATTAGCACTTACCATTATATTTGTTATTGCTGATGCAAGTTTTAATATAAAGAGACAATAACTTCCTGCTAGGTGGCTAAATTCACAGCCGGGAAGAATCCCGGTTGCCCTGCACTTTGGCATCTAATGAATTGCAGCAATGCAGTATTGTCTGTAAGGACAGAGTTTCTCGGTAGCCTTCTCCCCTTTACAGAGTACTCACTACACCCTCTCTATTTCCACTTTTATGTTTTTCACAAGTTCCCTAAGAGGGAAAACATTTGTATGAGACAAACACCAAAAATTTCACACTATAACAAATCATTTAGGATTCATTATATGTTATATGCTACATGAATTATATGCTATTATGTTATATGTTATATGAATAATAAAGCATTACACAAATTATAAAACTATTCAAAGATTTTAATCTTATAAGTTTTATATAAAAGTAAAACTTCAATTTTTCATGGAAGCTTCTTCAATGATTAACGTTTATCAACATCCAACAGTCAAAAGCTATCAGATGTCAGTGTTGTCCTCGTTAATCCTTTTCCCCTGGGAAATGTCTTGAGGATCTGTAGGCTGCTGTGCTAATCTCCCCTTCAGCGCACAAAATTCGTCCAGATATCTGCAATGACAAAATTCCTAACGGATCATTTTTGTTCTTCTGGAAGGGACTGCACTCCTCGCCACTGAAGAGATCGCTTTGTAGCTGCTAGTCACACAAGCACTCGTATCAACCTCTTATCAGCATTTCTCTGGGCCTTCCCCTACTTTCCCAAGTCTCCCTGTAAACTGAATGCTTGAAATTTAGTTATACAACTGGAAATTTAGCTGACTGATTAGGTTAGATGTTAAGGGAAACACTGTTCTCGCACGTCCTTGTTTCTGCTGCTTACTTTACCATACCACCATCACAGTACTTAAAATCTCCTCTGGAAAAGCTAAAGAAACTGCCTTCTGAACACAGAACGGCATCTCATTTACTCAGGAACAGTAAAATTGTCTCTGATGCGCTCTTTACCCTAGGAACAATCATGAAACCCAAGATGGTGACATATGGTCTGTTAGGCATCACCTTGCCGTACTCCAGCCTCACTAGGCCAGGGCTATGTAAAACTCCACATCCACTTAAAGTTATTAAACTTTAACAATAAAGAAAACTTGCCCAGGTATTCTCAAGCTGTAACCTTTCTATTTGTCACCTACTACTACTCCCAATAAACTCACAGATGGGATAGACTGCGGATCAGAAATTACAAACCTTGCAGGTTTGTACCTTGAGGTACAGAAATAGCATAGAAAAAATTAATTGTCTCCATTTCCCCCAGGCCTCATTAATGGATAATTATTTTTTTTTTTCTTTGCAGGCACTTCAACATCTGACGGGCCAGCCATTGTGCCCCAGAGTGTGAGCATACCCTCTACGCTGCAGAAGGAAACAGAAGTGGGCAACCAGTAACATCAGCTGAAGAAATGCAGAAGTGGGGCACCAAATTCCAAGAGCTACTGGAGTGTGGGAAGGCAGGAGCTGAGAGACTTGATGTTCTTGAAATGATGGAAAATTGAACACAGAATTTCTACAGATCCCAGGCAATGGTGAGCATCAACAAGTCCCTGTGGGCGGTCAGCATCTGCAGAGACACTGGTCATGTCAGAGGCACAACTCGCTGTGGGGTGTCCCCTCTGTGAGCACCCACCAAGCCAGGTCCTGGCATGGGACCTTCTACCAGCGGAAGGCCCTAGTCAGGGACAAGAGCCCTCTCCTCCCCGAGGCACACCGCCAGCCCCTGCCTGCTCCTGCCAGCTCCTCACCGTCACCACCACCACCACCTCCAGCCATCCAGCACCAACACCCATCCCTGCTCCACGGGAGATGCAGAATTTCAGCAAGTGCAGAAGGCACAGAAGTGCCTGGCACGTGATCTGTACAAAATACCCAGCCAAAACACTGCAAGGAGAGGCAGGAGGGGAAGAAAAATAAAAGGAGCAGATATTAATCCATTTAAAACACTTCACTTAAAAAAAAAAAAAAAACACAACCCAAACAGTCTGACAAGTTATGGGTTTTATTATATTTCAGTTTTAATTCCTTGTTGGCAGTAGCTAATCTCATTTCATTGCCTTTAATTTCTCCTCAGGTCTATCTGCAAGTTTAACACAGGTCTTTGTGCATGCTCAGGACTTGTTCACTTAATTGAGTGAAACTAGAAGCCACAGTTATGCCAAAAGGTTTTATTAGGATATTAAAGAGTAATCAGCAGTCTTTCCCCAACCTCTCCCCAATTAGACTGCACAAAGATTTAGATGATGTTTTATTTAAGCGCAGGCATAGTACACTCTCTAATGCAGTTCTTAAAATTAGTCAGACATGAGAAACTCTACAAGTATGGGGCCAAGAAAATAAAGAAAAGCAGTTTAAAAAACCTGTAACATCAGTACCAGCTCTGCAACGTACCCCAAGAAACCCCAGTCTACAAAGCTGTGCCCGTATCTACCACCCCTCCCAATGGGTCCATGTCACCAATAGGAACAGTAGGAGAATAAAATACTCCTTGCAAACCGTGGTCCTGTGCCACTATTACACATTGGGATATTTCCTACTTGTGTAAACTAGCTAAGAAATCCACTTGTGCTCCAAGCCCATCCTAACTGAAGTCCCTGTTTTCCAGGTATGTTGCTATTATGCTCTAGGATACGTTTTTTAGTCACAGATACACTATTTGCAACATTGCTTCCAAATTATTTTGAAGGCAGAGCTCTCTCCTTCGGCCTTCTAAACATTTACCCGCCATTTAGCAGCTGAATAATTACGGGCTCCACATTGCCTGGGGGGCTAGCTTCACCAGCAGGAAAAATTTGGCAGGATGCTTCACCCTCAGTTTTGGCTTTCCTCTTTGCAACTTTCTCCCTTAAATCAATATATTCCTGTTTGTTTTCCCTTTTCCATTCCTTATTACACTTGATAGTCACCTTCTTGCGTTATGCTCCCCTGTTCTGAACTTCTCTACTCAGTTACCTACACTCATTTTAGGACTTGGCTTGCCTTGTGTTGCCGTCATCTCGAGGATTACTTAAGCAGAACAAAGGGCAAATTTAAGTAATGAACCGAACTCCAAGGATGAAAAGCAGGGTGGAGAAGGCCTGTGCTGTTTAAGGAAAGGCAGTTTGGAAACCAGGAATGGAGAGCTCGCTTCATTTGTATCTAAGGGACTTGAGCCTGGCCTCGGGCATTTGGTACCGGTGGCTCTGGCTGACCCTGCTCTGAAGAGACCAACGGTGCAGCCCCTACGGACCAAATCCCCGCTCGCAGCTTCCAGCACTTATTGTTGGCAATACAATACACAAACCTCCCCACCGCATTTTCCCTGACAGGCCAGTTTTTAATTCCTTACGCTAGAGCTAATTCCATGATTAAAAAAAGGGAAAACCAGGTGTCCTTGGCTACAGCTCAGCGTCCCACCCATACGAAAGTTCACAAACAGTTGCAGAACAACGTTTAGACGCAAAGCAACAAAAATATTTCTAGCATAGATTTGACAGACTGGAAATGTAGTTAAACCATGTGTGAACATTATTCTGCTCTATCAGACATCAAGAACAGTTCACAGAGCCTAGAAATCATTTGTGTGTGGTCTTGAAATTGAACACTGCCACCAGTCACCTTCGCCATGCAGAACCTTCCTCTGTGCACACGCAGACACACACGCACGCTCAAAGGACGCTTCTGGAGAAGTCTTTGCTCCAATATCTGATGTCATTTTGAATACAGTTTGCCTTTATGATGATGATTTTTTCACACTACTTCAAAGACACCCGCCTAGTCGGGATGTATCGAGGGTTTGTGTACACGCCTGGCACCGACCCGTGTCGGAAAGCAGCAAAACGTTATCATTCTGCTGAAGTGTTTCCAACCTGTCCTCTGCCTGCCACAATACTACCCTTGAACGCAGACTCCATACGACTTGCCCCTCAACTATAGATCCTGTCAACTTGCATTATCCATGGTAACAGTAATATTTAAGAAAACCCTCTAGCAAAAAGCTCACACTGTGAGTTATTTTTAGCTTGAGCAAAATAAATACCAGATATCGACAGTACCACAAACATAATTCTGATAAAGAGCTCAAAGCGGAGTTTTGTTTTCATAATTCCTTAGACCTATTAATAGTTTATATCGCATCCTTTGCATTCATCTAAAAATTGTATTTTTAATATCAAAACAATCTTGTGCTTAGTAGCAGCAAGTTGTAGGAAGAAAACTAATGTAAACAAAAGACAAACAGTACTGAAGGGCTATTTATCATCAAAGTACACTTAACATTTTTTCATTTCATCTTAAAATACACTTTTGGCTGCCACTGCCAACTCTCAGTTTACGAAGGAAAACCTGTACAGAAATTTTTCTAACAAACTAAAAAGTCATTCACATATTTTAATGACAAAGAGAGCAGAATTGTAACCGGGAAGGACACTGGAAATACAGGATGTTAGTTGATTATCATGCCAAAGTGATCTTTCCAGACGAAGTAAAAGCAAGACCTGACAATCATATCTCCTGACTATTAACAGCCTCCAGTGAAACGATGACAACATGACTACGCTGCTTCCTCTTACAAGCTCGTCTACACCATGCTTTGTTGATGATATTTAAACAATAGCTAGTGCCAAATCGGACTGACGATGCTGACTATATTCATCAGTCATCTTGTTCAAAATAAGAAAGTGTCTGCTCATCGTGTTTTTCTAGGTTTCCTAAGAAAACAAACTTGTTTTATCATCTTGTCTACCCGCTCTCTCCACCCAACCGACAGCAGACAGGAACCCTGAAGAGCATTGAGGAGAAGGTGGCTGTGAACAGCAAATAATTCGGAGGCTCCTGTCTTTATGGGGAAAGACAGGGCAGAAAGAAGGGCAGGGCTGAACTCACAGAAGATCACAGATCAGTGCCTCTGCTGCTCAAGGAGAAGCTTTATTTCAGCTGTCAGATTTTGGAGAATATTTTGGTTTTATACACTCTTCTAAGGTGAATTAAAAAAAAAATAAAAACCTGTTTCAGCTCTTTCCGAAACTGAGACAAATTGAAGTAAAATCTTATACAACACATACACACGAATGCAAATAAAACTGAAGGACAGAATAATTCTCCTACTCAGGAACCCACCTCAGGTTTCAGGTGTTTCTGCTGGAAAGGATATAATCCAGTGCTAAGAAATAATGCAAGAGACACAGAATGAAAACCAATATTTTAACTGGTATCACAGAAAAATTACTTTATCTGTATACAGATAATGTGGAATCAATTTTGTACTGCATAGACAAAATGAAGTTCCTCATCAAAAGTCTGACATAGCTACCTTTACATTTAAAAATAAAATCCCACCTCAAATGGGAGCACGCATACTTTGGAAAGTCAACATTGAGCTTATTTGCTTTCTAGACAAAATAGGTCCCCGCATGCAATCTGTCCTAACGAAAGCCAGAAATAATTTCTGCCTGACTGTGTGCGCAGGTCCTTTGCCAGGCCAGGGAGCAAGAGCCATAAACTTGTGACCCACACCCTTAAATACCTCTCCACAGCACCAGCCAGGACGGCACAGCACGCAGCCACTACAAACACGGTATTTCGTATCGGCTGGAAGCGGCGCAGCTCACTTGCCTCCCACACTCTTGCACAGGGCCATGAATTTCCTGGCATGTGCTAACTAACGTACAGCATTCTCCACAGAGTAGCCCACGACACCCAAACAAGTAAATCTTACCGCAAATAAGAAAGAGTGGTACAAAATATCTTCAAGATACACACATTAGAATTCTAGGAGGTATCATTCTCGGACATTTTTATGTTGTTACAAGCTCCAACGATACATAAAACATCCCGCATTCCTAGTCTTGACATCAGAAAGGCAAAAACATGGTATTTTTGCCTGAAACTCTGCTAACAGCAACGCATAGTTGCTGTAGTTTAAAAATCCCTTCCAAGTACTCTTGAAAAACTATGGTCCAGAAAAAAAAAAAGTTAATTTAACATCTCTAATATTTTAATAAATAACAGAGTAATTCAACATCAGGCGTGGTCTTAAGGTTATAAATTTCAAAGACTATTAGGGAAAGAGAAAATTGAGGACAAAACTTTGCATGAAACATGCATAATTTTTCGTGATAGAGCTGAAGGAGCAAATATCCTCTTCCTAATAAACTGGTATCGCCAGCAGACAGTGCCTAACTCAGTGCTGTTCAACTGTGAAGATTTCTGGATTACGTACCAGAGTTTTTAACAATTTGCCGACAGAGCTCAGCCAGTACAGAGTTAAGGGAAAATCTCCTTGTCAGATAATTCAGTTGGACCTGTTCCTGCCGCTACTGAAGCCAACAGGAGTGTTGCCCTAGAATTCAGTAAGAGCAGGATGGAATCCAAAGATGTGCTGTGATCAGTTTTACTGTTTATATTAGTGCTCTAACTATCACTCTCCAACTGGAGATGATGCTATTGATGGTGACGAGACTTATCAACACCAATTCCATTTGCAGCTTGGCCTTAATCCGAGGTGTCTACAGCAGTGAAGTAAATTACATTCAGGCAAATTAAGGAATCCATTTCCTAATCAGATTTTAACTTTTATTCCCATCAAAAAGTTTCCACCCATGTAACTTTTGTTCTAATATGGTTCTAGAAATTTACTTGCTGAAGTCACCTTTTTAAAACCATGTATACAGATGGACATATTCATGGGAATTCCTCTTGAAAATGTTTACTTCCTTCTGGTTCCAGCCTGCCACAGAGATTTAGAAGAAAGCTGTTTCTAAATGGGCTGAAAATCATTACCGTGACTCGGTAGTGACAGAGCATATTAAATGCGTTTGGAGAGGAGATAATATTCTATCACCACTTTCCAGTTTTCCCTGGCAAACTTCACCAGTTTTCCCTGGTTTCCTGCTCCTGGCAGACCATCCTCTCTAGCTAAAAGGACATATACTTTCCAAAACAAAGCTACATTTTTATGCCGCATAATAAACTAATTTCTGAACTGTGTGCAAACGACATGTAGATAGACTGTCATTAAATTATGGACTCGAACTCCCAGGGACAGTGCAAGTCACTGTTAAAGAGGATTTGTGTTCTAATTAGCAGCTGGCCTTGTGGTCCCCAGGGGAGACCGGGGATGCTCGGGGCATGGTGCAGCGCTTCGTGGAGCCGGGTGGACATCACCCGGGTCTGCACATCACCCTGGCATGGATCCGATTCTCCACCTTCTGACGAAATGCCACAGCCTGACTCCCAGACAAAACACTTTTTTTTTTTTTTTTTTTTTTTTGGCTTTTAGGAATACCAGACAGACCTTNTACAAAACCCTTTTTTTTTTTTTTTTTTTTTTTTTGCCTGGCTTTGAGGAATACCAGACAGACCTTTCTGTATGGTTTGATGTGCATAAATCCCAGCTTGCCGCAGAGTCTGGGTTGGCAGTAACGAAACACGTGCTCTGTTCCTGCCCTATGCTGAAAGTGAAGAGTTATTTTTAATTGTGTCAAAAAAAAATCTTAAGCGTAACAAAGATACACATTCTACAAGGCTCCCACTCACCTCCTCAGCACCACATGTATCCTCTTTATTTCTTTTCTTGGCAGACCACCCTCTCCAGCTAAGAGGACATACTGTGTCTAGAACAAAACCGTCTTTGTATGCCACATAACAAACTAACTTCTGAATTTGTATGGAAAATCTGGAGTTGACAGCTTAGGCTTTAAATGATGGATTTTTATGGCATTATGTAATTATTGCCACAAAATGCAACATTCATTCTGGGTAAAATTCATAGAAACATTAAATCAGTTAACATGTATGTATACACTGAAAGCCTTGAGGACATACAACGTTGCACATCGTATTCTGTTTGGTTCCGACTCCGCCCCTTTGGCATTAATTGAAAAGGAAGGTGAGATCTTTCTTGGTAAATAAACCGGGGATTCCCTACTGATTGAGAAACACCGAGGTGGTGAAAAACGGACATATTTGGCTCCATGCCACCACACCGTGGCTTAGCAAATCTGGAAAGCGGCAGCCCCAGGATGCAATATGTGTTCTGGCACCACGTGTGACTCTCCTTCACTACCGATGCACAAATAAGCATCTAGTTTGTAATTTTTACTCTTTTTCCTCTTGATTTCCGTGATTTTCACGCTTGCTATTTAATTCGTGAATACAAATTGTTCTGTGGTCACAATGTAACTGTGTCTTACTGATTATGCAGTCTCCAGACACATAAAAAGGCTTACAAATACATAAATAAAGCTCACTGCTTTCTGTGTTTTAGCTGTCTTGCATGCTAAAAAAGCAGGAAATGTCACCAAAACAAATGACAGAAAAAAAGAAACAGTTAACTCTTCTGCACAGCCACCTTTTGCGACAACTCAGAAAGCTTTCTCATGAAAAGGGTTTGCTTTCAAACAGTTCTTAAAAGACATGTCCTTAAACTGTCCAAGAGTTTTTGGTTTTCTGTGTTTGTTTACTCTTCTGCAGGAACAGAAAAGAGGTAAGCATCTTCATGAGAATACCTGCAGAGGTGAACAACCATGGTCTGCTGATATCAAACATACATCAAGCGCTTCCTCGGCACTTTGTAACAGCTGATTTCACCTCCCCTTCCCCAAAAGCCTGCTCTTCCCCGGATTTTTCTATGCACCGTAAACATCTAAGGACAGAGACAGTCAACTTTTGCGTATTATCGATTTTTGCACTATTTTTGATAATTCTGTTTTTGCCTAATCATATATAATGACATAATTTTTGCACAATTATCTATGCTCAAATCAAATCTGTGAGTTTTGTTATTGAGTAATAAATATGGTAAGTGTTCGGAGGATCCAAGACTCTAGGAGCAAGTTCAAAATAGCCTGTCACACCATCTTCCTGCACAGACATCAAGTTACAGTTTTACCTTGAACTAAGTCTGTCCGATGTCAAGCCATACTTTGGTTTTTTGCATCTGCAATTTCCACTTGATATCTCTAGGCTAAATACATTTTTAACATCAGCATTGAAGGAAGTCAGCATTATTTTTTACTGTGAACCTCAGAAACTTGCCGTGAGAGGCGCAGGCTGCCAATATGGTTACAAGGGTTGGCCTTGACGTTCTCCAGGGACTGCAGGTGAGTGACAGTTTTGTCTACAAGTGTAAAGGCATCGCAAACTACAGCACTGCCTGCAAAACCTACCTTCTGATAAGGACCAGAGCTCTTCAGCTCTCTTCAGTTCCACATTATCTTCCCTCTTATGTTCAATTGCTACCAAGAGAGCATTTCTACAATAAATATTCATCACCACACAATGTCAATTTCGTTGTCCTTAATAACAATTTTACACTGATACAAGTTTATATTTTCCACGCACTTGAAAAGCATTAATTATGATGTCAAATTACAGTGTTTGTGAATATATATCAATTAAAGTCAATGACAAAATCCTCTAAAGAAACTGGAAAGCACATGAAGTGGAAGAGTATGAAGTGCAGTGAGATACCAGTTCCTTATATGCTGAAAATGTTCTCTCCCTCTCGGACTGTTTAATTCCAAACATCATGATTTAACAAAAAAGCAACGTGTGAGACTTGCAGTCACACTGCATAAAGTAAGTTTACATAAGTTGGAACTTTCTCTTTAGTAATCAAGCGCTTTCTTGATTCCACGGGGTTGGACTGAATTCTCAGGGGCTATTAGCATTTCCCATGAATACGCTAAAATGTCTCCATACGTATCTGTACACTTGCACAGACACCTGACAAGTCGCTGAAGAGGTTACTTGAGCAGGTGTCAGAGGAAAGTCAACACAGGCCTCTGTACAATATTATTCTTGACTTGCAGCAGCCCCACAGTCCAATGGGAAAGAATACAAGGATTTACAAAGAAGTTGCATAAAGCTACAATTCCTTAAATTCTGTTGTGGTGCTACAAAGAAACCTGCTTAGTGTACGTGATGGATTAACTCATCAGTAATGTAAGATAACTATGATAGGTGAGATGTGACTGTGTATTTATGTCAGAATATGGAAATATAACATAACTGAAGTCTACTTAACCGGGACAGCTAGGCATTAATTCTATACCAAGATCATTTAATGTGAACTGCTGGAAGAACAAGCAGGAAGCCACATCGGGACCCCCAGACAGGAATATTTTGTACATATCCAGAAGACTATTAACTTGGAGGATCCTACAGTCTCTTGTTTTGCCAGCTGGGAAGCACATAAGAAGTGTAAAACCCCTCAGTCGGAGAGAAAAGGGGAATGCCAGTTTTCAGGGTCTGCCTGGGGAACAGCAAAGAGAGAAGTTCCACAGAGGACACTAACATGTAACCAAAATAGCATTTTTCCTTCTACGGATTGATATCCAGATCCTCCTCCCTTGTGCTTTTCCTCATATAAATGAAAAAGCAAGTCCATTTTGTCCCACGCAGGTGTGTGTAAGTTACGGCATACAAAACACAACGCATTTTACAATTACCATCTTAATCTGCCATCAAAAGGGAGGGACATCACTGCAGCTACCCAAACTCACCTATCTCTCATGTGACACTTGGAACGACAAAGATATTTACATTTATACAACTGAAACATCTAATAACACAGTAAGAACCAAGCTTTCCCTAAACAGCCTACCATCTAAATAGGAAGGAAAACAAAAAAATATTAGACATCAAACCATTTGGACAAGTTGCACAGCTGGTGACAAAATCCAAAATAAAAAGTTGTTTGTTGGTTTTTTTTTTTTACTCTCAATGCCTTCAACTAGCTTATACTTCCCCACATTTAGATGCTCTTTCTGTAGAGCTTCGTACCACACAGCAAAGACAGAGTTAACTTTCAGCAAAGCTTTTTCCCCTCAAACAGGGGCACTGCTTGGCTTGAAGCTATGCTACTGAACGGTCTTTAGTTGCATGCCCTAACTAGAAATAGAAGCAGAAGAAATCTAATGAAAGTGTGAAATATTCATCAGGGAAATGTGGAAAAGCTATCATAGCAGTTTCTTTAAATGGCTTTGTGAATTTTATTCTGAAAGATCAATTAAATTAGTTACTTAGTAAACTTAACAACGGGTATAAAAATAGCCAGTAGAGAAATCAGGAACCCTCTTTTTAAAAAAGTCATTTTACAAGGTTTTTTCAGTATTAATGACTTCCAAGGGCTTAGAATTTCTTCTGCCTTCCTTCTCATTGGCCTCATTAGCACTAACTGCAGCAGAGCTGCCCCTGAATCATATCAGTAGGAGCTGATACAGACCCTAAAGGCTGTCCGGAGGTGCTTGCAAAGCCTACACACGATGCCTTCAACGTTCTTCAATTCAATGCATCACCTGCGACAAGGCAAAAGGTAGCAATAAGCTAGAAAGACAACTATATCAACACTCTGCTATTTGGGAATTAATTCATTACAGTCCTGAAATCCTCTTTTTTGCGGTTTCATGGATTTGGCCA
The DNA here is from genome assembly GCA_013400035.1 of Rynchops niger. Taxonomy (NCBI): domain Eukaryota; kingdom Metazoa; phylum Chordata; class Aves; order Charadriiformes; family Laridae; genus Rynchops; species Rynchops niger. The sequence continues at coordinate 535,174 of VXBH01007880.1, read as the reverse complement.
TCAGAGCAAAGTGTTCCTTTCACCTGGAGTAAGCCGGAAAAGAATAAGGATGTGGCTGAAACTGAAGAGTCAGAGAAATACCACCCTACTAACAAGAAAAGGTTGCTGCCTGTATTCTATGCAACGCTTAAGGGTTCAAAATCTTTGCTACAATATTGTATCAGCCTTTACAGGAGAAAAAGAGGATGTATGATTTCTGAAGCATGGTATCATTGACTTTGCTAACAGGGAAATACGCAAATTTAGTTCATGGTTTGGCATTTTTCAGTTTAAACAGCAAGAGGGAACATGCTTGAGAAGAACAGGAGCTAAAATGCTGAAAAAGATGAAGTCTCCAGTAAACTCAATTTAGTCACAGGGTCAGTTTAGGGGCATTCCCTGTAATTTGATCTTTCATTTCTCTCAGATAAACATGCCTAATTACTTCTCTCCTCCAGGATAAATTGAGGGAATGATGGTACTTAATTTAAAGCTACTGTTTCATCTTAATAGTCTGTTGGTATGAAAAGACTTCAAAATTGTTAATATCTAGACTGTTAGTAAGCCAAAGGCCGCCTCAGACTTTTAACAGCAGCAATCATTGATTCTCTTGTCTTATTTCAAAAGCCAAACCAGAAGTGACTAGTTTAAATTTGATACTCCTAGTGGAACAACCTCTTTCATCTATGCTATGATCTGAGTAGCTCTGCTATTACAAGCTACTCAAAGTAGTCTTTGTAAATGAGAATGCTTTATAAATGCCAGGTTTAACTGAATCCTGAACTGACAGCATTTGGTTTTCTACTTACTGAGGATTTTTTCCTGTTCAATTAAACATACTATAAAGCATTTTCAAAAAAAAAAAGCATTTTTATTTTTCCTATAGCAAGAAAAACTGTACAGATGATTGACAGCTAGAGACTGTCATAGTATTGTATGAAAAATATGCAATATGCTTTAAGTAAAGGAATAGTAAGAAGTTTGCCCTCATTTTCATGGTCTTCACGTTCTTCCCTTACATGAACACTTCCTCCATCTACCTATCAATCAATCTCTTTAAACACTGAAACAGCAGGTCTCCTCTCTGATTTGGCAAAAATGTCAGCCTCCATTAGGGCTCGTTAAGTCTTCACATCTGCACTTCTGTACCTTCATTCTGACAGAGAGCTCCCTGCAATAAAACTCTTCTTAACTTCTCCTTTGCCTCCAAAGCCTTGGCAGGCATTAGACAAGGTGTGTCGAGAGCATTCCTCTCACACTGACGAACGCTGTCTCCTCGTTTCCCCACGATGCCCCTTCTGTACCATCACTCGCCTCGCCTCCCTTACTTAACTTGTAGAGCTGAGCAGAAACCATCTCATCTTTCTGTATCCGTGGAGCCCTGCGCAGTAGTAACACCCGTGTAAGTAACAGCAGCATCAAATCCTACTGCCTCTTGCAGATATTTAGAACCAAAGTACAGTCTCTCTCTCAATTCCGCTACATATCAGGGATTTCACTGCAATATCTTACCTTATAAATACCATTATCTTAACTGAAAATTAATTCAACTGCATGTGTTAGAACTACAGACAGGCTGCAGGAAAGAATTCTCTCTTCTATTTGCTCTGAAGTCTGCATGAATGATACTACACAGTTGTAAGAGCTTCCCACCTTGACCTTGGCCAGCCGGCTCACCACAAAGTTAATTAGGGTACACGCGTATAAAGGACATCCTTTCCTAGGTGCACAATAACGAGCTCAGCAAAATAAAGAAAACAACTCTGCTGCAAACACTCGGAAGTCAGATTCCACATGTTCACAGATCAGGCAGGTCAAAGCCAACTGCTCTCACCGCGCTCTCATTTGGAATTTTTACAGGTGATATTTCAGTTTATGATTCAGCTTAAGTGTTGTTCAAACAAAAGAATGTATAAAGCCCTCAAACCAAATAAGTAAACAAATCCCCAAAGTCTTACTCAGCTGTTCCAAAGCATACATTTTAGGCAAAAAAATGAATGAAATATTTCAGCTGAAATGGATAGGTTTTGAAAGTAATATAAACTCGAGTTCTAACTAATGCAGCTTTAACCAGGTCCATGATAACCTGCACACATGAACATTTTTATCTGCACTAAGCAATGCTAAATTAAGTATATATTAGCAATTTTTAAAAGTCATAAATTAAAGAATATTCTCTGAACTTTTTAAAAGCTACGTCCCTGCAGTATTTGCCATAGACTTGTCAGAACTCCTATGATTTATAAGTAATTGAGCAAACACCTTAAAACCTGATTTTTAACTGAACTGTATAATTTGTGTGGCTTACAAAACTATTTGTTCATTGTCTTTGCATATATAATGAGGAATTTGAAGTCCCTAAGCAAATGCCAGGTAATTTAAATATGTGTTGAAAACGTACTAAGGTTACACCAGTGCTTGCGTGTCTTTTCTATTTATAGTTAATGTAAGAGAGTCATATGCACAGTCTGAAAACCCGGCAGTGTTGATAAATCCCTGGCTGCGTGTACCAGAAGAATAGCTCTTGGTCTGGTTTGGCATTTAAAGTCTGACTCCTTTTCACACGCCCCAAACTCCACACACATTCTACTGCTAATACTCAACACAATAGGACTAATACCGGCTGATTAGAACATGCTTCAATAGCATAATTCTCTAAAGAGAATGAATATCCTATAAGTTAAATGATGACACTAGGTTATATGAAATCCTAATTAGCTCAGCAGAAAAGGAGAAAGACTTTAGAGATACGAAACTGTCAAAGCAGACGGTTCATAAAGGGCCATGATTTCCTCTTCAACTTTTCATCACATTTTCGAAACAGATTATTAAACTAGCGTTTGCAAATACCTCTGTTTCTGTACACAAAAAGGCTAGTTCCATACTGAAGCGCTTGCTCACCTGCAGATGTAACGAACGCATGTTGGTCCCACAACCACCATGAACCAGGTTTCTAGTTTTTAGCCTTCTTGCCACTTCGTCCTTGGAGGTTTAATCAGTGACAATGCTATGATACTACATTTAAATGTCTCTTCAACAAAGACCAGAGCTGTTTTTCCCCCACTGAAGTGAAGTGAACCTTCAGAAGACATTAACTCGTGGTTGTTAATGAAAACTTTGTCTAGGGACTACTGTTTTATAACAGCGTCTGCTGTTTGCACCCTCTACCATTATACAAAGCGCATTTCTCCCTTTTGAGCACACAGCTCTCCTGGGGTGCGCAATTTCCTGGCCTTTGTAGGAAACTGCTTCCGAGCCTGAAAAATACTTTGGGTTGGATTGTGCCTGCAGATCCAGAGGCAGGTCAACACCAGCTGAAGGGTTATCTGGCATGTACTTCCCAGCCCTGTGGAAATCACCTGGAAATTACAGTATCATTTATCACTCTACTACCTAGCCAAACCAGCTTTGCAACAGGTACTAGGCAAAGACTAAAACTCTTCTTACACAAGGACCTGCTGAAGAAGTGAGTTTATAGCTTTTTTATGAAAGATGATGTGCATGTGGTAGATGACTGTATAAAGGACATGAAACGAAATGTTGTGCAGAAATGGAGTCTAAGCATTTGCTTGGACCCACTGGTCACCCATCTTCAGGAGAACGAAGTTTGAGACTTGAATCTTGTGAACTAAACTGGCAATTCCCCAGCTGCCCTTCATTCTCCCTCCCAGCACAGTCGAGCTGCTCAAAATCACAGCACTTGGAGGACAGAGGCTGGCCTTACTTCACTATTTTGCTCCTGCAACGAAGAGTAGAAGCAGCAGAAATTCTTCTAAGGAATGGTAACCTGAAGCCACTTCTATTACAATTGTTCTCACAGAGACTGCCAGCAACAAATTAGAGGAAGTCAAGGCAAAAGAAGGGGCACACACAAATCTCTGGCCACAACTGATTCTGCTACTTCTTTGTTTAATCATAATTCCAAGTGGCGGAAGTGGGTGTAGCAGGAAAAGCAAATAACAAGAAGCTGAATGATACATTAAAGTCCTTTTTAATTTGGACTTAAAGTTTGACCATACTACCACAGAAAATGCTGTTGCACTTCCCATTAATTTTGATGCAAATTTTCCCAGCATATGGTTAGGAAAATTGTTATTTTTAAGAATAGAAATCAGGGAGAGCTACAGCAGCCCTGCGGTTTTTTTCTTGCGATGGAATTCTGTTTTCCATCTGTCAGAGAGGATAATTTTCTGTACAGTCACACCCTAAACTGAGGAGAAAGGAATGAAAAGGAACAGAAAAGAACAGAAAGGAAAAGGCAAGAAAGATCACCTACAATTGCTATTGTATTTCTGTAGGTCCAGTACTACAGCACAACTGCAAAATGACCAACACGAAATATGCAATGAAGCAGTACCTGCACGTTTAAAGAATCTTTCAGATGTTTTTAAAACCAAAGTATCAAAGAAAAACCCCTGCTCCTCTCCACATTCTTATCTACACAGTCACTTGAGATATCATGTATCAAAAAGCACTTCTAACTCTGAGTTTAGAGAAGTCAGGAAGATTTGAGTAATTCTGCAAAATGGGTAAAGAACCAGAATCTTTCTGATGATGCCATTGGCAATGTAAAATTCACACCTTGGTCCACCTTCTCACCAGGCCTCAGTCAAAGTATGTTTGTGTTGGCATAAATCAAAAATTACTCCACTGATGTCAGCGAAATTAAACCAGTGTAAAATCATTATGAGATCTTCCACTGGTATATTCTTGTGTCATGAGTCACCATACCATCAAGAGTGCACAGCAATAATCACAAATTAATTTGTATGCTCACCATTTAACTCTCGGAGAGAAAACACTTCCACCTACCCTGGGCTGGAGTGGGTTGTGTGAACTCAGCATCTGGCGGTGCGGACTGAGGTGGGGAGATGCTGCACCCCTGTGCGCTGGGGTGCAGGGCAGGACCGAGCTGGTGGGCTCAGCAGAAATTCTCAAAATTAATGACTCTTCTCTCATCTGTGCATTGACTCCCACAAACACCATGAGCAGAGTTAAGTGCAATGCCATTTTTAAACAGAGGTGCTACCCTGGGTCTCTGCAGAATCCTGGACTACAATCGCTGGAGAATAAAATGCGTTCTTTCAACACATAATGGCACGTACAGATTCATCCACCTGAAGGAGCTATATGACTGAAACGGATCACTTCCTACACAAGGACGATGATGACAGCAGGGTTGAAATGCAGCCCAAACAGAAGTTACCAATGGAACTGTATCTGTACCAGCACCAATGCGGGTGTAACTTGCTTTCTGTCAGAGCACAACTTCATTCCAAGTGGATTGTTACCTAATAACTGTGGAAACAAATCTCACATGGACAAGCTATAATCACCACACACTTTTCCCTCAATATTAATGTTCTTCACTTGCTCTCATTTACAAATAAATGTACAAGGCAAATTTGATCAATGTTTAATTTGATCAATGACACTCTACGAGCTTTGCACTGGAAAGTACTGCATAGCAGCGAGAGCGCTCTGAAAGAGAACAGCGTAAAAAGCGAGACTGTCGCTACCATAGAGAAAAGTGTAGAAAAAGCCAAGCAGAATAACAGTGAGTTCACACACTCCCAAAGCTGCTGATCAGTGGAACTGTCAAACCCGGCTTTTGTTCGTGTAAACAGAGGAAGACTGTTCCTATAACAAACTTGCCCCAATGTGCCCTGCAGGGATTCATGTTGCAATTCTTTATCAATTCCTGTCAGGCATTATTCTGCCAGCTTGTAATCCTATAGCAGGAGAACCTGCAAAAAGAAATGTTCAGGAAAGAAAAAGCGCAACAGCTCATCTTTCTTCATGCCATACATGCCAAAGCACTGAGAAAGCATTTTGCAGATATGTAAATGATAATATAGCAGAATCTAATTTTATTTTTTTTTTTATATCTGCTGACTGTAATATATGTAAGAGGCTGGATTTGAAGGTGGTTTGAACAGCTTCTGGGTGACTTCTCAGTTACGGTGTGGCACCGCAGCAATAACCGAAGAAGCTGGGAGTGCTTTTGGGGGAGCTTTGAGGGACAGTCAAGCACGGCCTGGAACAAAGACAGGGGCTCAAGACGTTTAGGAGAGTTATACTTCTCATTTTCCCAAGCAGCGTGTTTGTTACTTAGGTACTAAGGACCAACTTGCCATAGCAGATGCAACCATATACTAAAAAAATGCACATTTGTTGTCTCATGCATTTCAATTAGTTGGAAAGTAAACATTCCTGCTTTCACATGCACACGTGCATCCACACAGCTCTGCGTTTCTAAACACAGCCTGAGCCCACTCTGCTACAAGAAACACCACGTGGCCTGGGAGAGAGAGGATGAAAGAGAATTACTCAAGTCAGCCCAACTCCAGCGAAAAATCTCTGCACCATTAACCTTACAGCAATGGCAGGTTATTTTTATATTAAGTTCATTGAAGGAATTAGAGTGAAAAGTATGAGTTTTCTGTTCATACATTTAGGACATTTCAAGACAGGATTTTTTTTCTCCTCTAAGGTCATTCAAGTACAGCATCTACCCAGAAAAGAGTCTCAACTGTGGCTGTCCTAATCAAACCTCTACCAGAAACTCCAAAAGACAGTTTGCAATGACAGCACTTACAGCTATACATTCCATTGCTTTACGCCGGCACCTTTATTTTGAGAGAAGCAACGACCAAGATTTCTAATGCTATTCATCTTTAAATGCATATCAAAACTGAAACCTCTAAACCCAAGTATTTTGCTGGTCTCTTAGCCTATTACAGTACGTTAAATGCAGAGAGACGATTTTCGAGAATATCCAAACCCTGGAAACCAACTTTGTGCTAGACAAGCTGCAAGCTGTAATGCTCCATACCCACCTTACACGCATAGCAAGAGGCTGACATGTGAATCAATTAGTGTCTGACAAGTCCATTTAGTCCTAAACATGTGCCACCATCTCATCCCGTAAATGTCATCTGCAAACTGTTCCTTCTCCCACCAGGCCCTGTGCAAAGAAATTACTACTGGGGTTGCAGGAAACCTTACATGGCATTTAACCTCCACGGAATTTGGAGAAAGGTATTAATTTTGTAGTACTTACATGGAAAATGGAAAGCGAGTGTAGCAATCAAGCGTTTCCAAAAATGTTGGCCCACAGCAAAGCCTTCAGATTTTTATGGTCCAGAAAGCCACACATGTCTGTGGAACTGTGTGGGACAGGGAGGTGTAACTGCGGGATTATGCCATGATGGAGACGAGGAGGAGGAGAGAAGGAGAGGAGCCCGTCTAAATTTTCTGCTACTTTTGTACTGGGATACTTAAACTAACTATAAAAATGTTTGTGCATGACAGACAAAAATGATGGATGGATTAACTATTTCCAAGCACGTGAATTGATATTTGTTACCCAGAACGAAAACGAGTAAAGGAGGTCTTTCCACTTCGTTCAATGAACTGGGAGGGTCAGGTTCATCTCCTCCTTTTATAACATTGAGTATTTGCTACTTTTATGTAAGTGGAAAAGACAGTTATATTAAAATATCATTCCCACCCAAGTTCAAGCCACAATACCTGAATGTTTGCCAATATTTTGGCATATTGCTAGAAAATAGTACTGCACTATTTTCCAGGATTGGTCTGCCACTCCTCTCTGCAAATATTTTTTCAGAACTTCTTTTGTTACAGCATTTTTACCTCCTTCAGAGTGCAGAAAGTTTATTCTGCAGACAACTAACTCGGGACACATTTAACTGCACAATTTATTTCCCAAGCATAAATGCTGCTGCTATCGTTTGCAGTTGAAGACATAAATGATGCAAAAAAATGCTACTAAGTAAACACAAAGTTTGATCCCAAAAGGTTTTAAATTTTCATAAATCAAAGCAGATATATTTTTGCAATCAGAGCTGTTGGAAAAGTAGTTCACTGTTTCCTTTAAACTACCCTGGATTAGCTTGGTTATCTACTTGTATAAAAGGTCAGCGGGAAGAAGGTGCAAGTGTTATCAGAAATGCTCAGAGTAATGATCTAGTCAGGCAGTTTTTCCCCCAAGTCAAGATAGGATACGGCACTAAGGTAATGTTTTCAATCAGATAAAAGATAAAATGCCTTGAAAACGTGTGACCATGGAAAAGCAATGCATACGTGTCTGTGCTTCCATGTGTGCAATGTTTGAGTGTTAGCAGCCTGGTCATTTTTAAAAAATTAATAGCCATCTTATGCTTTAACATTTTCCTGAAGTCATAAGCGCTCTATAGAATTGTCCTGCACCATTAAACAGTGACAATGTTGCAGCCTAGAGGTAGCTTCTTTTCAGTGATGGGTGAAGTGATTTTTGTGGTGGTTTTTTTTTTCTCCTTGTATAATTCATAAGTTAGCATGACCAGATTTTTGAATTGCAAAAGTAGGACATCTGTCACCATGGGGAAGGCGTGGGGGAGCTGGCAGCATGCTTCTGACAGCTCGGGGCTTGTGGTCACTAGAAAGGTGCCTACTTGATTTTTCTCTCCACTTTAGCACTCCAGACATTTGGCTCTGTCATCTTCCAAACTCCTTCTACAGAATATAACCTTCTTAATTTCTAGACAGTCACCTTCTTTCCTGGCTTGGCCACTAGCTCCTTCCTTTGGGTTATGGGGACACCCCCTAAGCACACTGAGCCCCCTCCCAGCTATTCCCAGCTAGTAGATATGGCAACTCTCTCAAGTTACGCAGCCACTGCAGAGAACAGGAGATGGCTTAATTGATTTTTGCAAAGGGATGTATTCCAAATTTCCTGCTACCATAGGCATAGACAGGCCGAGCGGCAGTCTCACAGCAGAAAAGAGGTACAAAGGCAGGAGGGAAAGCACAGCCAGGGCCAGAGTAATCAGACACATCTGCCCAGGTGAAATGAACTAGAATTAGGCACATTAATTAAAGTGAGTGCCTACCACAGGGATGTCCTGATACTTGGATTAGTTCTCTCTCAGGTTTCTCAGTGCAATCAACAGCAGTAGCTGTGCAGATTTTATTAACGACACACATGGCGTTTTAGTCTCTTCTGAAGCTTGTGTCTTATTACTGCAAACCCCCTTCTGGCACCTCAAATGCAGTAGGAAATCTTGAGTGTACCTTCTTCTCTCCCTCCAGGACACTCCCGTTCATGTTTGCTTACAGCACAGAAGTGGCTGTACAGTGCCTGGGGGTGGCACGGTCACAGTCACTACACCAGCACAAGGACCAGCCGACCCCAACCCAGGAAACAGCTGGTTCCTCAGCTGATGCGACAGCTCCGTCTGCAACCACAGACAGTGACACGGGCTGATCGGCTGCTTCCTAGAGCGATCCGCAAGGCGGTTACCATTCACTAGAGTCAGCTGCAGAGGATTTGCTCAAGAATTTCCACAAAATTGCTCTGTTCTCTGGCACAGATGACACAGAGCCTGTATTTCAAAGTACCGACAGAAGTCACAGCAGGGCTGGCTCGTGGAGCTGGTGGAACCACTGCAGGGAAAGAGGACAGATGCCAGGATCACCCGTGACAGACCACTGACATGCCACACTGCAGATCCGCCCTGGTTCGTAGCGACCGCAGTGGAGCCGGTGGCGGAGCAGCCTGCGGAGACGGCCAGGCCATGAAGGTCCAGGTGCTCCCCTGACCGATGGGCTGGGCGTCCCTCATGAGGACATACATCAAACCTCAGGCTGGCCTGAGTGCGGGGATCCTGCCTACCACACTTTCCAAGACTCTCTATCCTCTGGCACCATTTCACCCTTACTATTTAAACTGAGAAAATATGTAATACTCCAGAAACAACTACCTACCACACAACTGTCTTCTACACCAGCACTTCAAGTACATCATTTGAGAAAGTCCACTGAACTTCCATTTTTTTACATTCCACCTTTTTCCAGGAAATTATTTTGCTTATCACAATCTTTTTTTCATCAAAAACAAAATAAACACCTTAACAATTCACTAACAACCAATTTCTCCCACTGCTGGAACTCATCTTTGAGCCAAACCTTAAGAAGTGAGTGAAAAGGAAAGAGATTCCCCACACCCCAACATACGTAAATTAAGATATTTCTATCATTAAATTCTACTAGCTACATAGCTTCTTTGCTACTATTATCAATGCTTTTAATATTATCTTGTAAGACATGGTCTCCGTTTCTATAGGATTTTTGGCCCCTTAGAAGAAGACTTAAGATATGAACCAGAAATACTTGGTATTAAAGAATACACAACAAAAACTGGAAAATTCTCTCAACACTGAGAAAACTAGATGAGCATATTAAGAAACCTCTTGATGATGCTTCTTATTTTCCAAAATAATTATATACCTCCCCCTAGGGGAATCCTAATTGCTCTGCTCACACTAAACTAAAAGCCCTTTTACTTTAAATAGTACATGACTGAGGAAAGCACACTACCCCAGAGAGACGCAGTATTTCCATGTACTCTAATGCAGTCATTCACTAAAAGCATCACCCAACTTCTCAACCTGTGACCTCCAGCAATGTTCTCCCCTTCCTCCAAGTATTCTAGGCTGGAAGTTTGAACACAAACACCCTATTGTCTTTTTTACTGTAAAGGTAAATCAGTAGGTGAAAAAAATGCTTTAATGTCACTTTTAGGAGAAGATTTCTACGCCTTGCTTGAAATGCCTGACCGCCGCTATGGTAACAAGGAATATTTCTATAATATAACTTGGCAGGGAGTTCATGATACACGCATCATTCACATGAAGGAGTTCAACTCACATATTTCAGTCCAATATACTCAAAAAAACAGCAACCAGTTTGCCCTATACATCTTATCTTTACATCTCCTTACGTTCTGAGCATACAGGAATGCAGCTAACCCATGGAGATCAGTCCTGAGGAATTAAAGCATGTTTAGCTGTTACCAAAAGCTCGCTGCAGAGACTCAAGGCACCTGCTGTAGGTCACATTAAGATTCTCTAAGAGTCTAAATCATCTGGTTTGATGTAGGGATACACCAGCTGAGTAACTAGTCCTTCTAGTACCCAACTACCATGACGGCGAACATTCAGGATGATTATAGAGTCCAGCTCGTAAGTGACACCTTTCTGTATGCACCAGCCTGCTAAGTGTTTTCAGTAAAATACTGAATTTAGACATTATTGCAAGGCAACCATTAAAAATTATTGGATATGGTCACAATTTGCCTTAAGATGCATCATTTGGGGTTTTTTAATAATACGGAAAACGCGTATGTAAGACATTTAATTAGCTTACCATACAGATTCATATTTCACATACTTTTATCTCACCACCTGTATTGATATTTAAACATAATTTTATTTATATTCTAAACTTCTCCAAGTTTAAAAAGTATTTTCTGTTTTAGGGAAACATATGAACACACAGACGAAAAATTACATTAACCCGCATGCTAAAGAAATATTCTTTTTCTCTACCAAGTACTGACTAGCTACATGTTTATCACACAAAGTAAACCAACAGACCAGAACGGTTCTTCTGGTCAACGAACCATAAAGTGAAAAGTCTAAATAGAACTTGCTGGTTTAGCCTGTGAGTCTGACCACAGAAAATGACATTTAAATAGCCAGAGAATCACAGAATTAGAGGCTGTAAGAGATGTCAAGAGATCATCTAGCCCAGTAGGGCTTGACTGACAGCCTGAAGGACAATTCGCCCCGGCCAAGATCCATGCCTTTTTCCCAAGGAGTCCTTCCGAGTGAGCTGTGAGTCACAGGAATTGTTCTGGAGGTGCTGCCCTCCCCATCACTGTCTTTGCTGGGCCCACACATCCCTTACCAGATCACTGCAAACGATCTGATAAGACTCTACAGCAACAATCAGGTAAGGCTGGAGAGCAAAATCCAGCCCTTATCTCATTAAAATGTTCTGTATGATTTAGTCCTTTCTCTCCCAGTGAGTCAACTAGACGTCCTACAGGTGTTTTTCAGACTTGTTTTCAAAAATCTCCAAAACACAGCCTGCGTAAACGTACCTCAACAAAAACCGTAGCTCACGACTTCACTTAAATGTGATAGGAATGGGATTTAAGACAAAATGACGGATTTTGAGCTGACCCGTGTCTGTGACTTTTGCTGCAAACAAAGCACACTATATCTCTGATCGTACAGCCAGTGGTCCTGGGGAACAATGATTGCTCGTTATGTACCAACAACTTTTTACCTGTTTGAAAACTGATGTTTATTCTACTCTTCCCTTTTGTAGGTTTAGCAAACCCCATTTGGCAAATTTTTCTAAACATACCATATTTGCCACTCTCTTCTGCTTTCTTCCTAAGGGCAGAGCCAAAAAGTGAATAAATTACTCCTGACCTCAGAGGAGGTCTCACTAATACATCTGAAATTGCCAATCCTATGAATATATTTCAGAACAATGTTTGCTTTTTTTTGAAACAGCATCACAGTGTTGACATACTCAGTTTGCAGCCCTCCACAATTGCCCATTCATCCACGGCATTATTGCTGCCAACCAGTTATTCCCCATTGTAGGTTTTGCATCTAATTCCTTATTCATCTGCTTTTGAATTCACTGAGTTATGTCTTTTTGATCTCTGATCATTTCTTCAATTAATCAACATCATTCCAAAGTCCAACCTGGCCCTCAAAGGATGAAGAAGCAGTTTTGGGCCATTATCATCCAGGTGTTGTATAAGCACAGTCTCTCCACCCTCGAAGGAACTGTGCACGGAAACTGTCCTTACAGGGATGGAAGGATGAACGATTGCTGAACCCACTGCCCTTTCTGACAGCAAACCTCTCACAGCAGTATACTGAGCATGTCGTTTTGAACAGTTTTACAGTGGATTTCTATTTTTACCTCGTTAGATTGCTAATCAGAATGTTATATGGAGTTGTGTTCAAAGCCTTGCTGAAGTCAGATACATAACACCACTTTGACTTTCTCTCCTCTACCAGGCTACTTAACCATTGAAAAACAAGTAAGGAACTTGCCTTGACATAATTGGTACAGTCAATGTTTTTACCACCTTACTATCCTCAAGAGGCTATGAACCGGTTGTTAAACAATTTGGCCTAGTATCTTGCTGATACTAGTGAAGCTCCTTTGTCTATGATTCCTTAGCTCTTCTTTTTCTCCTGCTTAAAGAGACGTGCTGTATTATGTGCCTCTCCAGACCGCTGGGACCTCTCCTCCTCATCCCCCATGGGCTTTCAAAGATAATTGCTACTGCTTCAGCGATTGCTTCAGCTACTTCTGTAAGTAGTCTAGGATGAATTCCATGGGGAACTGCCAACTTGAATATATCCAACTTATCCAAACACAGTTTAACTCACTCCCCTCCTATTCTGACCTGACTTTTATCCTTTGCTAAAATCCTGCAGCCCCCTCCGCATCTGTCTTCTGTGCTCACGGTGATGACTAAAGCCAAGTTAAAAACCATATAATAATAACTGAAATGGCTGCCTTTCACATTTTAAATTTAAGACAGTGTAATAAAAGACAATACCTTTTAAACTATTTTGCCAATCAGTGTACATAGTGATTTTCTCCCCGTGTTGTAGCACCTCTCTGTACCAAGCAGCACATATTAACAGCCTTCCTTTGGCAAACTCTTGTTCTTTCAAAAGAGAACTGCACTTTACAGCTTTTCATCTTGAATTGTTAAAGCAGAGCTTCAGCAGCCAAGGCATCTAATTTAGATTAAACATAAAACATGCTAAGGGCAAACTTCAGTTTATACACACTTTGCCTATTTTGGTTAAGATATATAAAAAAGAAAAGTGTTTGTCTCAGAATGTGATTTCTCATTTTAACAACATTTTTGTTGATATTTTAAGCAACCATACATATGTCTTGTTGAAATTACTGCAGGAATTAATGCTTTTCAATCATACTTACTGTCGGTTTGCAAACTATTTACAAGCATGAGGTCCCAGGGCCTAACCCTATGCTTGGAATTCTGAACAAAGAAAAACCCTCTGGAATTCCTTTGGTGCTCTAACTAAATGCAATATGCCATTAACCTAAAAAATATTTGAGAACATTTCTTCTTTTCTGCACTTATTTCAACTTTTACTTGTCAAACTATAAAACCCATGGTAAAGCAAAAAAGAAATAATTATATAAGGACTTGAGTTGCCCAGGTGTTCCAAATTTATCTTTCTACCAATGAAAAAAACACTGAAGCATTTTGCATACTGAGATGATAAATAATGCCTATAAACCACGTGGAAGTTTGTGTTCCTTCCCCTCATTTTGCTGATCCCCCTGGAATCAGCAAAAAGATAAACATGGATAGAGAAAATGAGAGCTAATATGAAAAAAGACCTATACATTTATACAGGTTATGTGAATTTAAATAAAATTTATTGTGTATTTTTTCATATTTCTTGATGTCAGGGCATAGCAACTGACAGAATGTATACACCTGAATCTGAACTTACCTCTAACTTGATCTGAGGAATGGAATGCACTGTCCAAAACTTCTGTTTTGGAGAAACTTCCTGATTTGCCACTTCTGCAGGGAGTCAGCTGTGGTTTCTCTTTTGCTTTCTCTCTCTCCCAGTTTGCATGAATGATTTCTCAGCCAACTTTCTGCTGATTTCTAATGTCACAGGCGATGGAGTGATCACCTGGGAACCGCGGTCGCGATGCAGCGTCAGCATTTCAGTGGCAGCCTCTGGTGTGCTGAGCCAGCAGGACCCAGCTGGCCCTTATCACTGCCACGTCTGCTCGCCTTCAGCCAACCTGCTGTGCATCCACATGTGGCAAAACATCTCTCAAAGCAAACCCTGTACTTTAAACAAGGGAGAACTCTGGACAAGCATCTTTCAAGAGCATTTCATGTTTTATTTATCGAAATGCTGCTTTAGAAATTGTTTACCATCACGCAGGACTCAGAAGAGATAGTGGAGGGATGCATCCATCTATCTGCTGCCTCCCCACAAATGAAGATGCCGAAGTGAAGATGCCAAAATGGCATCAATATCCCCATTCTGTGGGGGATAGACTATAATTTACCTGCAGCTTATATTGTCATGATCTGTAAGGACCATAAGGGGAGTTACAAAATTCTCTTTTTTTTTCCTGCTGCCTCCAGCAGCAAAATTGAATTAGAAGGAATTTGAAATATATTTAATTATTGCATGATATGACCTTCTCTATTGAAATTCGAGTTTATACTACTCGATAATGAATGAGATATCCTGAAAATATAAAGAGATTATGAATTCTCCCGGGATGTGTCTTGAAGAAGCTGAGACAGATGCCCGGCACAAGAGTCAAAACATATGAAGATGGCATACATGACAAATTCAGTACCAAATTTACGATTCCCACAAATTTACTGAAGAAACATTAAGCAAGGGAGATTTCTGAAGGGAGGGGAGAATTAATTTTCTTTGGCAATTATAGTGCACTAAGTAAAAGATAAATGCCAAAACAGAATTTGCTTCACATTCTGTTTAATTTTGAAGCTTTCCTACCACTACTGCTGCGCTGGGCAGCAATAAATGCAATGTGAAACACGACCTGGAAACATCCCACATCCTCCAAGTGTATCTACCTTCTTTGTACTGTTAATGAAATCTTTTAAGCCACTCCACATATAAATAAGTTTGATTATGACTTTTAGTTATTTAGGAACAGAACAAAGGTAAGGTACTCAGTCAGCACAAGCAAATATTCCTTAACTGTGTAATTTCCCACAGGCTCTGATCAAAATTGCTTTCAAAAAAACCCAGTTACTCTATCAGATACCAATTCAAAACCAGGAATGTTTTGTAGAGAAGGATAAAACTATATCATCTACTGTATGTACACTGAAGCAGTTATTCTGCCATCTGGAGGATTTTTCTAACGTTCCAGAAAAGCTCAATCCAGACACTGTCCACACTGGACAGTGCTTTTTTAAATATATATTGATAAATATTCCGTAGGACACACATAAATCACCAGGAATTAAATCTAAGGTGTGCGTGAAGGCCAGAGACGTTCTACTTCAAACTGCCTAAAAGAAAAAACTAGGAAAATCTGTTTTTGTGTACTGACTCTCTCAAAATAAGAGAGCTGGTTTACTCCTTCAGCTTTTTCTCCTTTTTTTTTTTTTCCCTCCCAAGGCACTCTCATTTAGTGTACAGACCACTGTCCTGGATGTCCAGTGGCACCCTGGATGGATGCCATTCCTAGTTCTCTCGTTGCCCTGGTGGACAACTATTTGCATGGCTCCTTCCGTTGCTTTGTCCATCTTTTATATTGAACTGCCCAAACTGTTCAGGGCAGGAACTGCCTCTTACTTTATACACATACAATTAGAGCTCTTAGCACAATTAGGCGCTATCACCAGCTGAGGTCTCTCAGTGCCACCGCTGCAAACAACACAAACACCACGAAGTTGGAAATTGCTAATGGCACCGTACCACTCAGTTTCAGCAGTGGTTTTCCTGACTATAAAGCTAATCTTCAGTCTCTGAAGAGAGCTTTACTGTAGACAAAACAAATTGCTTTCATACAAACAGCAAGAGAGCCTGCTTTATCAATGTCTGTATTTTGTTATTTTGATGTCGTTTTTCTTGAGCTACTGATACTTGGGCTGAAGGAGAAGATTAGATACTCACCATCTGTAGCTATCTTTATTCAAGATAAAGATGACTGATTGGTAGCTAACGAAGTCACTTTCAGAAAGTCTGCTTCAGAATGTCTAGATCATAACTTTTTCCTCCAGTGGCAAAACAACTGGCAAGGCTCCAAATGTTGTGACAGTTCAGCAAATAAGCCTCTATATATGAACAGAGTGGTATTATTTCTTATTCTTCCTCAATTAAAACTAGAGAACAATTCCACATGAGGAGCAATTGATTGAAAGATAAATCACAGGGGAAAATGCTTTGAAAGAATGCTGCAGACACTAGCTAATTTTTCTTTCAGGTAGCTGCAGTGCGTGGTAGGGCTGCTCTGACACGGTGCTTTGAAATCTCCTCTGAAATAACCATATATTTATATAACAGCAATGTACATTATACTTCACGCTAGACCATCATTGTGGGAGTAGCAAATACATCTCTAAAAACCTCTGTTCTTTTTGTGTGAATACAGAGCAGTGGGGAGGCGCCTGCAAACTGAAATAGGGCTTCAACTCAACAGTAAATAAATTCAACGCAAATAATGAGAAAAAGAAAAAAAAGCAGAGACACAACTAAAACATTTTGCTCAACCTCCTCTAATTTACAGACGTATTTTGAGCAGACTGAAAGAGAATGACCATTATTAGCGCAATACGTTTTTCCCCCTTCCTGTGGAATTGCGACTATATTGCCAGGTCATTCTTACAGATACTGAACAAACTCCCTCGTAAGACTCCTCGAGTTCTACCAAAATTTATGGAACTTTAATTTGTCCCTTTGCATTTTCATTATCTTTGAAATTCATTTTTACACTAAAGATTGAAATACCTGGATCCGCAATATCCACAGAATCTCACTGACAGCCAGACGCAATTTGGCATAACCCCGTAGGCATGGTGGTATTAAACTATCTACAGACAATTACAAAGAAAACCAAAATACAAAATTGGCAGTATTATTTGAAACTGCTAATCCTGGAAGCTGGTTTCAGGTGTCAGCTGTATAAATAAATGGACAGGTCCTTTATATTTCAAAGATGTCTGGTAGACCTCCTTTATTTCTACAAAGGTGTCCAGAGATCACTGTGATTTATTAAGTCACAACATCACTTTTCTAATTTGCTTTTAAACTTCAAACAAAATTAAAAATTTCAATCAGAATCTAAAGATTATAAAATAATTTCCATAACCGAACTCCCTGCTATTTATTCTCTTATAAAAAGACTATAAAGAGGCACACTATGATTTAAAATTCAGTGAAGTTTCCCCTTCTGAAATACAAACTGCAAGACATTAATGGAACACAGGCTATTTACTCTGCTAGGGGAATCACCTTGTCTCTAAATGTTAAAGGAAACATGCACTATTATTCCCTGTGACTCCACCCTTCCCTCTGGGAATAATAAAAGGAAAGCAAAAAAAGTCACCTTTCTACTTTCGCTGGATTTGTTTACTTTTCCTTACCAGGATTTGTTTTGGCAGGCTGGCAATAACAATTTCACCATCCTGAGAGCCATTCCTGGCGGGGAATTTTTTTTTTTTTTACATGCAGCTTTCTTGATATGGGAAGTCTTGCAAGTACGTGGCGGATTGAAACACAGCCCTCCCCAGGTCCTCTGGCTCCTCAGCAGAACTTGGAGAGACCAAGTGCAGAACCAACAGAACGGGAATGCCAGGAATCTGTGGTATTTCTTGCTTTGCATAATGGTTCTACTTAAGGACAGCCTTCTAAATAATTGCTTTTAAATGGCATTTCTATCAGGTTTTGTATATTTAAGATGGATAAAGGCTTGCTGCAAGGAAGTCCTTTCTAGCATGCTTTCAAGAGATACTTTGCATTGCTCTGCTAAAGTCAAATGTGCAATAGAGGAAAATCACTTTTTTCTCCTGCGCTTTCTTCTAAGTTAGTCCTTGTCTTTTCTCCATGCAGTTATGATCAGCGCTGCTTTTTCAAAAGTGGGTCTTTCAGTTTTTCAGTCTGTTAAATCGCTTCTCAATGTTGCTGTGAGCATTATTTTATTACCTATCTAATTTTAGAGTCTGTTTCTCCACACTGCCTCAGTTCAAAAACCATTTTCTTAGCCTTTGATTATCTTCTTGCTTTTTTAAAAACCTTCTCCCTCAGTATGCCATATACACATCGCGTGCCTTGTATTTCCTGAATATTTCACTCAACCTCAGTCAAATAAGAAGGAAGCTGATAAAATGGTATAGGACAAAAGATATCAGCCACATGATCGGCAAGATCTTTGCCTTGTATGTTCAGACGACCTAGAAAAAAATCATGCGTTATTCAGTTACCAACTGACAGATCCAACAGAAGCTACTTTTAAGGGTGGCATCTTGCCTTTTGGCAAGAATTTTAATTTTTCAATCCATGTAAGTTTGTGATAAATACAAGAAGTGGAGTGATCAAAAGTAGAAACAGAAGTAGAAAAGCTCACTAAGCACCAGCCTAACTGCTCGCACGAATGTAAAGGAATCTTTTCCAGGGGTTTATTTCACTGCTGCAAATAAACAACAGTAGAGTATGTTTACTTCCTTGACTAGCTTAACACACTTTATATCTCACCCCAAACTCATCTAAACTATCTGCACCTTGTTTCCTAGTGATTTTACTTGGGAAAACATACACTTGGACACAACAGACACAAAATAAAATAAACACACAGAATTTTGAAACTTCTAAAATTTCCATTTGGTAGCTCTACAGTTGTACTAATACGTAACACATGCATAAGTCAAATTTCAGTTTCACTATTTACAGCCATGTACTTTTTCTCGGAGGACAAATTTGGCTTATCTTTTAAATGTGACTGTAGTCAGAACTATTTGTTTTAAGAGGGCAGTACCTGCCCTTAAACAATTCCATCACAAAATCTCTTGTTTAACATAAAGTGTAAATCAGATATTACATCACTCTGCTGTATCCACTCATCCCTTCTTTTTTTAAAAAGAAAATCTAAATGGAGTTGGCATGTATCATGAAGTGTTTACAGCCTTCATGGGTCCCAATGGCATGTTTTTGCACCGGGGCTCATTCTGTCATCTCTATAAACTTTATTTTTAGCCAATGGCAAATTATCTTGGTTTTAAAAGACCAGTCTTACTACCAGTACTTCACTTGGATGTTGGCAAGTTTAGATACTGTTACTTAACAGAAATTTGCTTGGTATCCTAAGGACAACACCAGTTCATCAACAGTGCTGTATGCACTCATCTCTTCTCTAGAGCAAAGAAATACACTAGACTCATCCTTGTTTCTCCGTTTCCCATGACAGAGACAAACCTCGTCCCTGCTTTCTTGTGCTAACATTCACCGGCTTTTACGTCGACTCCGTTTCGTAGTAGGAACTACTCACTCATGGTGGCAGTCTAGCAGAACAAAGGAATCGAGTGTTACAAATCTCCTAATTCCTCTCAAGATTTAAATTTCCATTCCCAAGAGGCAGATGAAATTTCCAACTCAGCAGCTAATGCAGCAATAACTGAAGAATGTTCTGTGTGTTGATTACTTCACAAATAAAAAAGCAGCCTATGCAGGTGGCTAAACTTACTGGATCAATAGCGAATACAGTTATTTCGGATGAATGGATTGACTCCTTCGTGAACAATTGCTGTCATCAGAGCAGCACTCACATCCTGGCCAGAATTTCTACACCAGAACACAGGGAATCAGAGTAGGAATGTCTCTGATTAATTTTTTTAAACCTATTTTATAATGGTTTTGGTAGGATGTCTGTGGAATGAAAGAAGCTGTCCAGTCCTTTGGTCATGCACTAAGCTTGAAAAACTACTGTAACTGGAATTGACACTACACCACTTCAAAGACAATGGACACAGAAGCATCAGCTACCACTGTGCACGTGAATTATTTGGCTGTAGTGTTCTAAATTAAACTACTTTCATATCCAATTTATTGGAGACACATTTAAATCAACTTGAATAACACTCTGAGGAATTAGATTAATCCATTAATTCATTAAATTAAATTTAAACTATGTAAGTGCAGCTGAAACGATTTCAAGTGCATCCACAATAACTAAATCAATGGTATTACATAAGTATAAATTATTAATCTAATGAAACCTTTAGTGATTGCTATTGATTTGTTTACTAGTAAAATAAATATTTTCCAATTGGCATTTTGTGCCAATCCATGTGACCTCTAGTTGCCGCACATGCACACACACATGCATGAATAGGTGCATGCACCCCTACACAACAATCTTTAGCCAAGTGCCTTGCTTTTTTCAGACCTAAAGAACGTGCAGCTTCTTTTTACCAGGTTCGATCCCAACAGTAACAGGAGTCACAGCACAGGTTTGCAGTTGATGCATAAACTGGACAAGCTTCCTTCAAAATCTGGCATTTAAGAATTACAATTCTCAATAACGGGACGTTAACTGAACTTCTGAACTGTATTTGTATTTCGCCAAATCTGTCGCTGTAGGGAAAAAAATGAGCAGTAAGCGAAGCACAGAGTGCTATCTGCATATCCCAATAGCAACTCAACAGAAATTGTGTCTTTCCTTGTGA
Organism: Rynchops niger; assembly: GCA_013400035.1. Lineage (NCBI taxonomy): Eukaryota > Metazoa > Chordata > Aves > Charadriiformes > Laridae > Rynchops > Rynchops niger. The sequence continues at coordinate 514,104 of VXBH01007880.1, read as the reverse complement.
TTTTTCACAGGCTTTTTCTAAATTTCTAATGCCATGGGGAGCTTCGGGCCCCTGCACGGAATTTCTTCCCAACATGTTGTCAGACCTCTCAGTCCCAGACCAGCCCAGTGCAACCTTCTACATGTGCTCTGTGGGCGCTGAGTCCGTGCAGGTCCCTGTCACCCTGGACACTTGAGCTCACACCACTCACATAGCAGGGACACATAGAGTCAGCTCTTCCAGCCCTTCTCCCCTACAAAGGGAAACTACAGAAGTCCCACCACTGTCTGGGAATTCTTTGTAAGCAAAAGACAAATTTTAAACTGAAATTCATAGGTCCAGATTTTTTGTATGTCGTAAATATATTTTTTTTTCCCTAAAAAATGTCCTAAATTTAACTGTGTACAGGAAAAAAAAGCCCCATAGAAACAGAGGTTAGGTAATAAAATACAAACAGGGTCTTTCCTTGGGTAAAAAAGAAACCAATAACTTTACAACAGAGTAAAACTGTCATGATACCCGGTATCTGCGTCTGATCTTGTTTATACTGGCACAAGTTAGAAAAGAGACCAGAATGAAATTACCAACTGAAAGCTACAAAATATAATTAAACCAACACTGAAAGTGTTGATTCTAAAGACAGAGGAAAACAGTACCAGCTTCTTATTTTAGGAATGAAAACAGCTTCTAAATATTTTGCAAAATTTTTTTTGTAAAATTCAGCTCCTACAAAAGTAACTCTATTATAGCATTAAATAGCAAGATGACTACAGTAAAAAAGCTTGGCTCCTAACAACTGGTTATTTAAGAAGTGGATTTTAAACCTGGAGCTCCTTCTCCATCTTGTAAATTCTCAAACTTCTTTCTGTAGAAACACTATTCCTTTATTCAGCAGGGCAAAGATGGAGATCTGCCAAACTGTTATGCAAGATAATGAAGCAGTTTCTCAGAGGGTGAGAGATCACATGAAATCACATGCGCTACAGAGGGATTAAAATTTAAGGAATGTCAAAAGTTTTACCTTCCATTAACTTCATAAATTACATGACATTTTAGTTTCAAATAACTACTTTGTTCTCCAAGTTTTAAGAGTACATAATAAACTAAGGACTTGAGTTTTCAAAACCCTATCCACTTTTACCATTTTTCAAATGGACAGTAAATTCAAATCCTATCTGGGAGAAAAAAGAAAAATTTTCTTTTTGATGATGGCTCAAACTAAAGCATATTTTTTCATTTAATCTTTTGTTTTCTGCTGATGAGAATGATACAGATACAGTTAATATTTTAAGAAAACCCAGATTTCTGCACGCACGTATTTTTCCATACTTCTTATGATATAGCAGTTTATATTTGCAGGACCACCTCTTAGTCTCAATTCTGCTCTTAGGTCTGCATGACATGATGCTTTTCCCCACATGGAATTTTATATTTCAATTTCAAATATCAATTCCGTTAAGGATTTTGTGAGTAGAACCTGTCATATTGATATAATCATAGAACTGATACTTCACATAGCACAACGCATCCAAGAATTCACAAGACGACTGCATACATAGATTTCACCACATACGTACGACAAGAGCTATTTTCAATAGTTGTATCTATTCCAGCATTTCCTTGCAAAGAGTTAAAAATTTGTCTTCACTGTGAATCACCTTTTTAGAATCTCTTTACAAGATATGCTCATCAGTGTGCAGCAACTCAAAGACTTCAGTCCTGAAGGACCTAAGAGGTAGTTCTCATCAAACGATTAGTTTGATGATACAACGTGAGGTAGACATTGTCTTCTCAGAAGATGCTTCTGAGATCCTCTTTATAGCTCTCCCCTACCTTGGAAGAGACAGTTATTTTAAGGATTAATTATATGCATGGTAATTTAAGGCAGCCACTGCCCTTACAGCTTGCAACATGACTGCCTAGTACACACTCACAACATAACAGTTTACAAACTAAGCGTACAACTAAGGATATTTCTAAGAGTAGAAATCTGCCAGAGAGGTCTGATGGACTGTTCCTTACAGCCCCTAAGAACACACTGAACTCCAAACCCTGTATCAGAGTTATGGGCTGTTCCTTGAGAAACACTTCATTAGTTGAAATAAGACCATTACAAATATACATATAAAAGCCTCCAAAATTAAAAGCTCCAAAACCCAGCCTCTGCTCAATATGGTCTGTAGCAGATGAGAAGCCTTACGCCCCAGGACCATGTAAAAAAAACAGGATTCCTCCTGAGAATCTCTGAACTTTTAATAGCTATGTATTACATTTATTCTAAAAAACCAGCCTCTGAGATGTATACATAGAGTGCTACTGTCAGCAAGATAGCTTTTCAGTCATATCCATCCATAATGACTGACTTAAGATCCTCCAGCATCACAAATGACTTTTTATTGCAAGATGTACAGCTTTTACATCCTACTCTATACATCAGGCAACCTGAAGGAAATACACAGCTCTGCTAAGCTCAAAATTTTACCCAATATAATGTTGAGATACTTGAGAAAACAGGTGCCATACTGTTAAACTAATAAACACAGCCACTGATACTCAGCTTCTTGGCAAGAATTGCCTGCCAGTGAAGAAACAGGACACTAGTCTGCTCAGTCACATGTCCTTCAGACATCTGTAATATTTTGTTATTTTGCCAGTTTTCGCTCCTGCCTTTTGGATGATACACCACAGCCCCATGCACATGTAGGTGGCCTGGATCGACAATCACTTATTACCCAAATGGTTTCCAGGTCAAAGTTTGAGCAAATACAGAGGAGAAATGTTGCAACGGGACATCTATATGTACAGCAGATCAATCTCTGGGTTTCCAGCTGAAGAACTACCTGCCATTCTCAAGGAGGCAGAGCATTAGAGAGCATAACCCTGTGGAGAATCTTGTGCTGGCAAGAGATGGACGGGATGACCTAACAGGACTTTTCCATCACTAGGCTATGATTCTCTGAACTTCATGCTTTTTGACAGTATTACAAGGTTCGACAGGCATTTCTCTTCAGAAGGGGGATTAAGGTCAGTAAGAATCAGCGTCAACTAAAAAAGTGCAAATGAGGCAATTGTGATGGCAGTAGGCAAAAAGACATTCACAGTCAGAAAAGTAATCAGTGCTTGTGTCTCCTGTATGTGCTAAAATCTATGATGTAATCAAAGCACTAAATGGAGAAACAAGGAATGAGATTCATGCTTTCACCCTGATTTTTCTGTTACAGTGAAAGAAAGGTGTGACAGGATATAAAATAGAAGCAGTAAAGGTCTAATACCTCACACATAGCAGAGGCACAAAAAATAAATTCCAATTTAAAAAAATTGGTTTGGAAACAAATTGCACAGAAAGTCAGTCACGTTAATCAGCATCCATCACTAAAAGCTCAATGCCTATTAAGAACTGAAGTTGAACTTCAGAAAACAAATTTTGTTGTAGAATCAAAGTGACACATGAAGAGATTTTCAGAAAAAATACAAAGTATCTGCATTTCATACATACATTCATGTATGTATTCTTTCACAGGGACTACCACAGGGATATGCTTCTTGCCTTGTAATACCTCCACAACGTAGTGGGATAACAAACCGTACAGCATATCCAACAACCATAAGACGTTACGAACTTGAACTATCTACGCCAGATAGATAGCTCTAGCTCTGGAGCTACATATAGTTCTGAGGCAGCTGAAGTCAGCTCTGATACATCACAGGGTCGGCAGGGTGGCTGTGCTGGAGAGCGGCCGCTCGAGGATGGGAGTGCAGAGATTGCTGGGACTGTGAGTCACTGAAGGCCTTCTGAGATGCTTGGTCACCATCCAACCCAGCTGCGCTCCCATCCTACTATTTTTAAAGCTGCCCTTCCTTTCAGTGTTCGAAATGAACCAGGAAGGTACCCCTGCAGTGGAGTATTGTATAAACACGAATAACAAACCCAAATATTTAAACTTTAATGTTAACAATTTTGGTAATATGTATCAGTGTAGAAAGGCTCATTATGTGACTATTGTATTCCCGTCACCACATGATGTTACACATTCTGTGTACTCTGCAAAACATCACAGAAATCTTTACGCTCCTCAACATCAAACAGAATTCAATGTGAGGAAAGAAAAAACTTTGCTGAAACAGCAAATTCCAAAGAAGAAGGTATTTAGCTGTGATTGAAGAATGAGGTACCTGCGCGCTTAATCCAGAGCACGCTTCTGTTCCAAACTGAATTATTATCGCACCTTCCACCCTTTATAAGAAAGAATTAGGCAAATGAATTTCACCAGTCAGTTGCTTAACTCTCCGTCTAGAGGAAGCAGATTTGGCTCAAAAGCAGAGCACATCTATTTGAGCGTTTCCAGGAAGCTTACATTGTACAGAGATAGAAGACAAAGGTTAAAAAAATTCCAGAGAATATTCAGAAGTTCCTCTGAATTATTTGTCACAGAAATTACTCTTCTAGTTTTAGGTGCATGGTTTTCTTTCATTAACTGTTTTAGACAATTCAACATCGTTTAAAACATTCTCAGACCTACAGTTCCAAATAAGAGGCACAGCATAAATCATTTTTTCAAAGATAGTCTGCAGTTTTCTTCATGACTCATGCTATACGACATTCTGATGCATTCCAGCACACAACCTGAATTTAAGCCTTGAAGTGATACTAAAAATGATGCACCTGGAACGTAATTTGACATTTAAAGAAAAAGTACTCGTACAAGAGACAAAATTCTATGTGTCAGCAGATTTTGTAGTTTGCCTTAAAGAAGCACTAGTGAAAGAATTACAAGTTTGACATGGGAACCCGACAGAGGCAAAGGCACAGACATGAAGCCAGCTGAGGTGAAAGAAAACTTGATTTGAAAGGGTCTGAAAATAGTTTCTATGCATATTTAAATATTCTGGTACGTGCGTGGGCCAGGCTTAGATCTCAAGGGAAAAGTAAGGAGATAAACCCCTTCCTGCTGGTAAATAGTAACTGCAAGTCAGCAGCTTTGTCTGTCTAAATTCACTGGTCTTTCCCAGTCCTACTATCTGCTGCTTGTCACATTGCAAAAAGCTGGTGAAAGCAAAGCCAACTGGCCCAATTAAAACTTAAAATCTTTAAAAATGTAGGGCGTTTCAAGCATTTCCTGTAACCCAAGTATTTAACACAATAACTGACCATCATCTTATTACTTCTACAATTGTATTCAGAATAAATAGAGGTTTCAAGCTAGATCTACTTGAAAGCACCAGCAACCCTGGGAACCTACTCAGGGTAAGAGAACCTTAACTGTGGCCATACCACATTCTTCCCACCAAACCGAACGGTTGTGCTCTGCACCTTAAGTCCTGAGCTGTGCCCGCAGATGGGGTACACCCTCAGAAATACGTGGAAATCTAATTACCCATACAGTTACCCTACTGCATTCTCTTCTGCAAAGGCCTGAGAACACACCTCCACGAAAGCATGTTCCAAAGGACAAGGACAAAAAAGGGAGGATGTGTAACAGCTTAATTTTCTGCTCTCTAACCCCCGTGCCAGATCTTTGAACAGAGCCGAGACGCCAAGATCCAAATTTTGTATTAGTGGCAGCAATACTCTGATTTTTAAATTGTAACAATTAACAATTCCACTTCCGAGGATTCCCTTCTGATTCTTGGACATCAGAAAGAGTAATCCCATTTAGAGTATTAATGGATTTAAAGAAAAGCTATTAAAAGTGAAGCAAGATAGCACTAATGAGGTCTGAATGTTATATGGCAATACAAAGACAAAAATAGCAAAGCAAGATTAGGAGGAGGCATTGACAAAATTGAACTAAAGGATTTCCATTAAATTAATGTTTGGGTTTCTTTTTTAATTTCACTCTGCATTTGTATTATTATTTGCAGTTTCCTTTCTGTTGAAGCAAGGAGGTAAGTGGTAGAGCAGCTGAAATGAGATTTCACCAATGAGATGGTGAAAGGTCCGTATTGAGCAAGATGCCTCACTTCGGTTCTGGATGCTCCCACGTTTGTAAAGTGCTGTCACAAGGTTGCAGGCTTGCTGGGTCCTAACAAAATAAAAACTATTGCACCATATTGTTCCTTGGCGTATTGAATGAATATACAATGGAATCCTTTAAAACATGAAAAAAAAAAATAAATCTCAAAGTTAGCCAAGATAAGTGAAACTTGTAAAACCTGTGCTGTTCACAGAAGCATCTACTTGTGCTGAGGGAGCATCAGAATGTTTTAGATTTCTTGCTAAATACTCACTCATAATGTGTAATGCACATTATGGCCCAAGTTATCATACTGGGTCAAAACCTGGCTATAAAGCAAAGAATAAAAATAAATGGTGATTTTCACTATGGCAATTAATCGCTCCATACTTCTGACTAAATCTGCTAGGAACAGCAATGAGTAGTAACTTAAAAAATATATGCAGATGACATAAACAACCGACAAGTCAGAAGCAAAAATGCCACGAAGAGTTTCAGAAATCCTAAACGATCAAGTTGAACAGGCAACATAAAGACAAATAAAACAATGCTCAAAAATACCAAGTAGTGCAAACAACGCCAAAAAATTTAAAAAAAATTACAAGAGTTCTAATTAATTGTATCAAACCAAATACATTTTGTGACCACTGATTTAACTGTAGAAAGCTCAGCAGAAACATCTGATCATTGTGCCAAAATAAAGTAACACAACGTTAAGATACCTAGGGAACTGGATGGAGAATGGCACCGAAAACACTATAAACTATTTCCTCAAGGAATCAATAATGGGCCTTCACCTGAATTCTGTGTTTATGTGTCATTCCCTCTAAAAAGGGAAGTGCAGAACCAGAGGAAAGATAAAAGATTGTATAGAAAAATCTCTTTGACGAAGAAGGAGAAAAGACTGCAACTGGACAAACTGGTACGTTCTCATGATGGGTACCAAGATTAGATTTTTGTCTCAGATTAAGAGAAAGAAGGTTTAATAAATTAATATCTGAACTTCTGAAAAACAACTAAAGATATCATGAAAAGAACAACATTTTTAAAATTTGGTTAAACTACAGAACTCATTGCCAGAGGAAGTTTTCAGGGCAGAAATGAATTCTCTTCTCTTCTTACACAACAGAGATGAGATATTTGCATCCCAAAAATACACAAACATTGTCAACAATTTTGAAAAGGATATTAAAACTTTGGCTTAAGGCCTAAGCTAACTTCTTTTGAAATAAAAGCAATGTGGAGTTATTTAGGGGAAAGCTTTTTATACCTATGCTTACCTGAAACCTCTCCAGCATCTGGTTCTAGCCGTTCCCACAGACAAGAAGTTGTGCTAAAGTAATCAGTATGTTTGTTATCATTTTCTGCCCTCACTGATATTCAGACTATGTAAATAGCGTATTTTATAGTTAGCAGAGATTGCATCTTTCCTTAGGGACAAAAGTGGTCATTTGCTAATGATCCCTTACATAGGCATTGTAATCCCAAATGCAATGTAATATTCTGTACAAATTCTTTCTGTTCTTCTGTCCTGTAAGGTACTTTGTAGTAGAGCAGTTCTAACTGACAATATCATCACATTGCTCGCTACCCTCATAGCTTTCCCTTCCCTGCACATTTCTCCATTTTCAAAGAGAAAATCGTGACTGCATTGAAAATGGCCAGGGAAAGCAGTGATGCCACCAGAGATGGCCTGCTTCATGATGCATCTCTAGTTGACTGATACTTTCAGTTTCTAGGGATGATGGAGAAGTATATATTTGGAGATACGGCCTCAAGTTAATTTTCCCGTGTTACTACAGAACATATATGAAAGTACATGTACCTACATTACCAATATGTGTGAGTGATTAGATAAAACAAGGTTATGTATCAGTCCAGTGTATGAGAAAATTAATTAACATATTTAGCATGCAGAGAGATGGATTCCAGCCAGCAAAAGACAGAAGGAAGGGGGTTCAAGCACTGAACGTGGTGTGAGACAGTGAGAATTGGCATTGGGAAAAAGCAGGTAGGAGGCTAATTAGCACAAGATAATATTTGGAGAATGGGAGAAAATGCAGCACTACAAGAGAAGAAAAGCAAGTGCTCCTTACTAAGAAAATTCCAGTAGGCTTCCCCATGGAAATATTCCTACTTTCTTATCAAAACGCTTGACCATATGCTAACAAATTCTATTCATTTCTCAGATCCTACTGAGGAGATTATTGTGATACAATACATTTCCTATCATACACATAGGCATTCACTTGTGGTAAAAGCATTCTCTTAAAAACCTTTTTTATAGGATTCAGCATTAAACTGTATTTGTGAGGTCTGCATGCCTTATTTAATGTTAACCTGTCTTACACAGGCAGATAAGTCTGCAAAGTGCTATCAGATAAGGTACAGTTTGCCTCATCAATTCTTCTAGCTGCTTTTCCTACTTAGAAGTTCATTTCTTCCTTGCATTCCAACTGACACAGCAATATCATTTACATCACAATTAGATTTAGCCTATACACAACTGTGAAAAAGAAAGCTAGCCTAATTTAGATGCTTAATTCCAGTTGTCAAAGCCTCACAGTGAAGGAATTGTCAAACGTTCTGAAGTTTCTCTTGTCACTAGAAATGTAACAAGATTGGTCTGAAAATGTGGAATGGTTGAAAAATAAATAAAGGAAGGAAAAAAGACACAAGGAAGTATAGTCTAGTGTATAAATCACTATGCACCACTACTCTAGTAACACGGGGTATCTCTCAACTGCCTTCACTGGGCAGTTGTGAAAGCAACAACAGATGGGAGATGGTCTTTAACCTACTTGATGTGGTCCCTCCTGGACTGGGATACTGGTGGTTCTCAGCAGGACAGTAAGATTGGGATGGCTCTTCAAAAGCAGTTACAGAATTTTCTTACGTGTCTTTTGAAGAAAAAAGACACCCAAAAAAGGTCAAAAAGCCAAGTCAAGCAGGATTAACTTCAACATCATATTATTTACTTGATTTGTAAGTTCGTTTGATTAATTGTATAAACTGAAAAACATAGCTAGGCAAAGCGTGAGTGAGCAAGTGGCAGAAACTGTTCCTATGGGTCATGAAGTAATTGCTTATTGAAAATTAGTCTAGCATATTTACAGAGTATATTAAAAAAATGTTTCAAAAAGAAGAAAATTGTGCATTGTATTTAAAGTCTTTACCTTAGTATCAAGAGACTGGTCCAGGACAGATCGTGTTCTGCACTTGAAATGACTGCAGCTATATTACTTCTGGTACTGCTCTGCCAACAGCCAAACTAAATTTCAGTGCCGCATTTTTGGAGAAAACCTACACAACTCTTAGACGTGCTCTACAGGAGTTAAATAATACCTTATCTTTGATATCCTTTCAACACTACTTTTTAGATCTTGAGCTTATCTAACCATCTGAGCTCTGATATTCTCAAAAATTCCCAACTCTGTTGGGAGTTTTCTATTTGACATAATCTGATTTCATAAAGCATCTTCGACATAAGACAATTTTACTGTATAATACTTAAATATCTTCTTTAAAGATTAATTTACCTTATACTCAAATGCATTTTAATTAGTTTAATCAAAGAGTAGAAAGTAGGCTTAAATTGTCGTCTATCCTTTGAGCATCAGAATAATTTCTCTAAAATCCTTGTCAAACCTTTAATTTCTGTAACTCACTCTAATTTAATAAAAACACATTTTCCCAGTGTTCAGGTGCTCGCACCCTGACAAGCTTTGCAGCTCATTCACCCTCATACCAAACACTTAAAATCTTGCACATATTTAGTTATTTCTGCTGACTCGTCCTAGCAGCTAGATTAGATAGAATCACAGAATGTGTTGGGTTGGAAGGGACCTCTAAAGGCCATCTAGTCCAGCCCCCCAGCAGTCAGCACGGACATCTTCAGCTAGATCAGGTTGCTCAGAGCCTCATCCAGCCTGGCCTTGAATGTCTCCAGGGATGGGGCCTCCACCACCTCTCTGGGCAACCTGTGCCAGCGCCTCACCACCCTCAGTGTAAAGAGCTTCTTCCTAATGTCTAATCTAAACCTGCCCTGCTCTAGTTTAAAGCCATTGCCCCTCCTCCTATCGCTACGTGCCCTTGCAAACAGCCCCTCCCCAGCTTTCCTGTAGGTCCCCCTCAGGTACTGGAAGGCCCCTAGGCCTTCTCCACTCAAAACAAGGCCAAAACCCTCAATTTCTTCCAGCCGCCTTAGGTCAGGCAAAGGGCCCGGAGGGTCTGTCAGGGGCTTGTGACAGGCTCTGCGAGGGTGACAGCTGCAGGGCTGCATGCCCACCACCCTGTCCCAAGGGACCGGCCGTCGAGGTGGCAGAAGGAAGATGACGATGTGGGGAGAGAGTTCCGCAGAGTGCTGTCCCCAAGGACAGGACAAGGGCAGGGGACTGCAACTTGGAGACCGCAGGCAGGTTGGCTCCAGCTGTGGAAGAGACGGTACAGCCTGGTTTGGTCAAGTGGCTGCTGTCAGCACGCCCGACTTCCCACTGCTTCTGCCCCCTCTCCTCGGAGCTGCACACCCTGCTTTTGGCTTCTTCTCCTCCATCCCCTTGTCTGTGCTCAGGTTTCCACTCCAAATTCCCTTCCCTCTTCTATAGGATGCACAGTCCCTGCCAACTCCTTGCTTCTGGCCCCGCTCCCAGGCGTTCTGCCCCTGATTAAAGCATAGAAAACCTCCAAAGGAGATCACACTTTCTTTACATAATCTATTTAATAATACTTTTCAAGTAATTCAAAGTTAACTCTCACTCCTGAAAAGATCTCAAAAGAACACCAATGATTTAAAAGACTAAGATCTGTGTTGAATTATTGAATACAAAGGATGACAAACCCCACTATTGTGGGCTTCCACAAATATACCCAAAATATACCACAAGTGCTGCCAAATTAAGTCCGTCAAAACTGTGAGTCATACGTGACTTAAAAAGGCATAGGGTTTGGGGGCTTGGGTTTCTTTCACGTTTTTTCAGGTCTGACAATTTCTTTTGTCCTTTCTCATCTGAGTTTCTGGTATATACCATAACCAAGTTGTAAAGCTTTTTCCACTGTTATGAGGGAGGGGATCAATGAAAATCTTCCCCAGGAAGAACAACTTAAAAAACCACTCACGACATACATCAAATCGGTTGGATTGAAACTACAGTAAATGGCAACACCATACCACTGTGCAGCCCAACTGTGCACCCTACCGGTGTTTTTCCAAAATGACTACGGAAATGCATTTTGTTAACAAAAGGGAAGGTTTTGTTAGTTTTTAGATTCCATTCCATTTGGTTAAAAGCCCCTTCAATTAGGTATACATCCCTGCATTCATTTTTATCATTTTTACATATGCTATAAGGCAAAGATTGTTCTTCCTTCTCAGTACAATTAGAAATAATCTAATTCATCTGCAGGAACGGTGGCACACACAGAGAAATCTTGACTAGACTGTAGGCTCTCGAATTTCTGTACTACTTCAGGCTTCTACTGGTAAGCAGCAAGGTAATTACTGCCCACCAGCTGGGATTTTTCTCTGTGTTGCTTAGCTCCTCTTCAATCAAAAAGGCCCCAGAAACTTTTCTGGTACAGGAATGAATCCCGTGGCATCCCCCTCCCAGTGCAAAAGTCTACCTAATAACAACAGTTGCTAAGATGACAACTCTTATTAAGGTTGAGTATCTCCACAGGTAATGTTTAGACGCAATTAACACCTTTAGTTAGGTCTCATCCTAAAGCACCACCGGGATCAGGCTCATTCATGACTTAGGGAGCATAAAAACAATTAATGGGTCTCATTCTTCTCTTGGTCATCTTGTCATTAAAGAGGTGGCCACTTCTATTCTCAGATGTTTTGCTGACATTTGTTTGCTCTCTCTGCACCATTACAAGCGAACACAGTGTTTGTCTGAGACTTAGGATTCCCACAATAATCTTAAAATAGAATGCTCTCTCCCTTAATTATGAGCCATAAACAAACTGAGGACAACTGTCATATTATGAACCATAAACAAATTATGACAACTAATATTCTCATGATTTTTCTTTTTTTTTCAAAAAGCAAATATTTTTAAAGAGAGCTATTACTCTCTGCTCCCTTCCTCTCAAATGTACTTCATGTCACTCAAGGTGTTTCCTCGATGATATTTCTAGGAACATGCAGCCTTTGAACACACATTCCAGACTGCATCCTTTGGGTGAAAATGCACTGTCTGAGTTTCCTCCCATGTGTTCCCCTACAGCACGTTTGTTTTGTTCAATCCCACATTTATCCTGCTCATTCTGGTCTTATACCTCGGATTTTCCCCACCGACAGGATACTGAGCACCCACTTCCACTTTTAATTAGAGCAGCCACAGAAGAGGCAGTATGGGTGGCCATCTTTTAATACCAGAGTAACTACAGGCACTCCCAAAAAGTGATTTCAGGACAAATCCAGCTCAATTTGCTGAATATTTAATATTTTAGGATGTTTGCATGAAAGTGAAGAGGTAGAAGAGCAAACACGCAAAAGAGTTACATGCAGTGCTTTGCTTCAGATAAAATTAGGGGAACCCAAACTATCACTATGGCAATAATAATGTACTTTATTAATTTTAATTTATGTATCTGCACTAGTGTTTTTTTAACACATTTTAACATATTTGATGCTTAGAGAACTGAATCATCATCTTTGTTTGTAGGACACCTGGTACAGCGGGACTCTGATGCTAGTAGGCTGCTCTAAGGACTACTGTAATATAAATAATAAGGACCACAAAAGCCGAAGATGAAAACAAGAAACAGAAGACAAGCTGTGTGAACGCTAATGTAAAAGCCACTGCAACCCCCGAGTAAGGAAAATCCTTAAGGGACAAAATATAACTGCAGATCTTCAGCTGGTCTTTTTGGAAGCCATGAAGTATGGTCTAGTCAAGGATACCCAAATGCCTCATCCCAAACCTGTGTAGTGTCTTAGTCCCATCAACTTATCGAAGATCCCTTTTAAAGTTATGGTCTGAAAAGAACACAATCTCCATATGGAAAAATCCCAGATTATCAGCAGAATCAGAAAGTTTATAAGATTTCTGCTGGCAGGGAGCTACTTGTAATGCTTCCCTGGTAAGTTACGCTTGCAATGGCTGTGCATACCAGTATATCTTCACAAGACAGCATGCATCAGTAGAAGATGTATAACTGCACATTGTGCGTTACCACTTTTGTAAGCACTCCACAGAGCGAAGGCACCATTCTAAGCACTATCTTAAATAGAAAAGTTTGCAGTGGTAGAAGAAAAAAAAATGAAGCTCCTGTCAGGGAATTTTAGGTGTTTGGGATCAAGTCCAACAAATCCTCCTGACTCATACATTATCTTCCTGGTTTTGCACTCGTTCTAAAAAATTGTCTGTTTTCCATCCCAAATTGTATTTCTTTGTGCACCCATCTTAAAGCCCCAAGATTCCCTCACAAAATGCACTGCAGCAGATCTGAACGCATGAAACAGACACTCCAGAGGAGATTAATAATGCAAATATGAGACTACAAAGTGCCAGCTGCAAAACTTTTGGATTAATGCACCACATTTCTGGGTACGTGTCTGAACTCATTCTAGTTTGCCTGTGAACATAGAGAAGAATTGCCACAAAGTGGAGAAATGAAGGCAGGTCAGCTCTGGGTGCTTGCATCCCTGGATCGCTACTGCTTTGAGAGTTCTTGACTCGGTAGTAAACATCAAGGTATCCAAAGCTGTGTCGTTATACTCCCCAAACCATTGCCAGTGAACACAGAGGAAACACTGCATGCAGTTACTGGAAAGATCTTCTAGTAAGGTGGTACAATATAAAAGAGTCTGATTTAGGCCACCCCTACACCTTCTATGTAGAGAAAGGAAAAGCCATGTATTTCTCTGGTTATGCAAACACTGGCAGATAACCAAGTTGAACTTGGTTAATCTGGTCAGCCAAATTTCACAGGGATCACATGTTTAAGAAGACAAGAATACAGACTGTATATCAAGTTATAAATTGTGAAAAGCTTTCACGCAGCTGTTCATTTGTCAATGAATGGCTATCTATCTCGTTACAATAAATGAATCACGATTTCACAAAGTAGTGAAAGTTTTCACTGTCCACATGTAAAAAAATATACCTAATAAAGTGCAGCTGAAGTGCTGCCTGAGCACTTCAGGCAGCATCCAACGTTGATGTATGTGAATTCACAATCATCTTTTTGTACATTCATCAGTCAGGTCAAAGAATAGGATACACTGGCTTCCTAAAAGGGGGAGAAAATTAACTGTATTTGTAGTCAGGTTATGTTGTATGATCTCCATCTTACACTGGACTACGTGACTATTATTTTCCCTTTAGCTGAAGAACTGCAGGAAACCTCACCGAGAAGCTTATCGCTCAGTCTTGAGTATTGCCTATTCCTAACTTACCTTCAGAGCAGGTTCAGAAAGCACACTCTGGTTTATGAACATTTGGGCAACTCCAAGAACTTATCTTTTCCTCACTGATTTTTCCCCTTCTTTGTCATTAGCAACCTTTCAGCCCCCTTCCCCTGGGCTGTCCTCAAGGGCAATGAAAGACAGCGCAGTATACAGCTGGAGGAAATCAGTAGATATCGAAAGTTAAATGTCAAATCTTCATAAAAATACAAACACTTATTATTTGCTTCCTATTCGTGCAGTGGCATTCACCACAGTGAGAACAGGATATGTACTTTTCAAATTCTCTAGCTCTGAGGGGTGCTAGATAAGTATAACGATAGAGCAGCCAAGATTGCTAAATTTATTACAGGAGCCTGTGATCCCAATAGTATATTGCTAATAACAGTGCCAAATATCCAAAGGCGGCTGCTCTTTAGAGGTTATCCAGTCCTGCACGCTCCCTCACGGAATACTGCAGAGCAATAAGCAAAGGCATATTATACCAGTGGGAGAAGCAAGCTGCTCTTCTTAGATATAGACGGGCAACAAACATCCAATATTTCTTTGAAAAATCAAGGAAAACTGTGCCAGAGGACAAAAAGGACATCTGTGCCAAAAGAAACCAGAATCTCTGCAAACTAAAAGTGTCTTTGCTGCTGCAGGAACTACGAGCCAGCCCACGCTAACTGCCCTCTTCCATTAATGCATTCTAACTCTTTTGTCAGTCTAAGCACAGCTTATAAACAATTTGTTTTCCATTCACAGCCCCAGACTTCAAAAATAAAAAAATTCCTATGGACTGAAAAACCCCTACATTCTCCTAGAAGTCTGCTACCACATTTTTGCAAATTCATGCTGTCTGAATTCCAAGGTGCTTACAATCAGTCTTTTTTATTTTATTCTGCATTTAGGTTGAAGGCTTAGGTGTTGGGTGGAATGCACTTCACTTTCAACTTTCAATGCATAGAATTCTATTTCCATTATTTTAGCAACATTTTCTTTCTTTTTAATATTTTTCCAGTGACTGCAGCAAAACCTTATGCTACAGCCCAAATTTCAAAATCTTTTTTGATTGCTGAGAGTATCCTGTCAATTCTTCTACATTAGTATTGGTGCATCCTCCTAAAATAAACCATCTGCTAAACAAAAATTCCTTTTGTTGCCTGCCTGGCCACACTCCTCAGCCATTTGGATAACAAAGATGGGGAAAGGGCTAGATGGAGAATTATCCGGAATGGTGAAGAATGTTTAAACAAAGCAATATTTAACTTGAGCAACAAGCAACACGAAGCTGAGACACCCACCAGGACTTCTAGAGAGCAAAGAAAAAAGGTTGGTTAAAGCAGACCTTGACAGGGTGGTGATGACATTTTACAACTGTTGTTGAAGGACTGGCTGTTTAGGGTCAGGCCCTGCTCTTGGAGACGCTTGCTACTAGCAGAGACGGTATAATTTGACAAGGAAGAGTTTAGTCAACAAAACTCTGAAATTTACGTAGAGAACATACTGACAAAAAGTGACCTTAACCAGTAAAATCTTGTATATTAAATGCAACGTGCATGCATGTTTGTCTGTATATATATATATATAAAATACATGTATATTTTTATATAATTTATATAGACAGATATGCACAATGGCATCTGGAGGGTGGCAGATAACCTTGAGCACGGTTGAGTTCAAAAAGACGTATTCTGCAGCTGTTCGGGAACTCACACTGTCTTATCATCTCTCTGTGTAACTAAAAAGACCTTCTTCAAATTGTAAAGGAAGAAATACATCCCAGTGCTGGGAAACACTCACTTTGGGAGCATTCTGGTGATAATTGGAGTACCTAAGTCATGATTACGGAATACTTTAATTAATATTTCTTCTATCGTAATTTAAGAAAAAAATAATAATTTTGAAGACGACCTAATGAGGCCAAATGTATTTCAAGATCTTGCCCAGCTTGCCCCTCAGCTTCTCCTACGACTAAGTGCATCAAAACAAAACTGAGTATGACTGCAACATTTGCAGACATTCTGTCTGCATCGTTTACAAATAAATCTCTTTGTGTTCCTCTGGAAAATGCCAAAAGCACCTCCATAGCAAGCTGGCCTGTCTGACTGGCACGCTGCTTGGCGAGAATACCAAGAGATGGGCACCTTAAGAGAATTCCACTTATCGACAGGCTCATTGCTTAAAAACTCTTGAAAGCCTGAAGACCTTAATTTTAACTGTGGTTATTGTCATTGCGCATAAAGTATGAAGATATTCTGATTTTTCATGTAGATCAATTCCCGTATTTCAGAAAGGAAACATTCTTCTGTTCATTTTGGTGCACAAACAAGTTGTAAGTGTGTGGGGAATGCTAATAGTGTCATCCTCAACCAGAAGGGTTCCTGCAGTATTGCTGGGCACAGAACAAGGGATCCTGTTTCTGAGACAGCAGCAGAAGGTAAGTGCCTGAAGGTCAGAGGAAACATTTCCATTTTTCCGATGGAAAAAAAAAGTAGCAAGCAACCAAAGACTGCGTGCTGAGGCTGACTGCACTTGCATTATAGGATCATTATTATTTATGTGAACTTATTANCACAACAGTGGAGAAAGGTCAAACAAATCAGATCTATCAATAACAGGAAAATAGATTGAGCAATATAATCTTAACTTCTACTCTAGAAATAAATCAGGGAAGAATTTCTGGCATGGAATATAAATCCACTCAGACTCAAAACCAGTTTAGATTCACTTACATAAAATTGTTTCAGACAGAAACAATTATTTATTACATAAATATTTAATGCTTAGCAAAATGTTAAGGTATCTATAACGATAAATCTTGATTTAAAATAAAAATTTAAAAAATAGATTAGCGTTTACCTAAAGAAGCTTATACTTATATGAATGTTCTTCTTTTCCCTGAGTCATCCCATCAAATACTTCAATACAACGTTGATCATCATGTGCATGCATACAGAGTCTGGTTCAGAAATTTAGACACTCAAGGGAGCTCCCAGAGGTACCACAGCGGTCCTTCTCAATTCCTCCTCTGCCCCCCTGGATCCCTGGGCCAGCTGAAGGACAAACAATTGGACATTCACCCTGAAGCTTGGGGCTTCAGATGACCAGGAGGCAACTGCATGTGCACTGTAATATTGAGACTATATATAACCCTAGCATCTTATACAACCACACAAAAGGGACCGGATATTATATAATTTAGAGACAAACCACACAATGGCCTACATATCTATCGACATTTTCTTAAGAAATGAGAGACCTGACAAGTCACAATCATACGCCAAGTACGATGGCGTTGAAGTGATCAACCAGGTATTACTCCACTAAATGCCAAAGAGTATTTCAGTACAGCTCCATCTGCCCCAATTCATAATGCCATTCTGAGAAGAAATAAAAATAACCTAAAAAATGTACTCACTCAAAAATATATTTCTAATTAGATGTAAACCCAGTCACTAGTATAATGACTATTATGGAGTCAATATCCTCAGTAAATTTAAACTGGAGTGCTGAATTTATTCAGAAACATAAATCAATCAGTCTGAATCAATTCAGAAACGTAAATCAAGGTCAATCACAATTCAGAATTTAGCAAATTAAATTACTTGTTCATTTATGGTTAACATCCTTAGGTTACTCTTAAGGCTGCATAACCTTCACCTAGTATTATGCTTGACACTTAATAATTTGCCTCGACATTTAGAATAGTTCTTATATAAAACTTTGGATTTGTTTTTAAATAAAAAGCAAGATAACGTAAAAACCAATGCTGAAAATATACTCCTCTTTCCCAGAGGAGTTGTAATCTTGAATCAAAAGTCTGCATTCTTTTCTCTTTCCAGCAGTATTATATTTCAAAAGTTGTTCCAAAATATTATACTTTATTATATTATTATTAGATTTCTATTTCTATTTATTCTAATATTATTAAAATATTAACTTTTTTAAAAAATCTTTTCCTGTTTTTAAAACTACTGGCTATATACTTTAAAACCATTAATACGTATTTTTTCTGCATTGTTTTCTACGTACTCAACAAATAGAATACAAAAGATAAATAAAGTACTTTAATGAAATTAACTGTAAAACATGGTAATTGGTTAAATAAAACTAATTTTTTTTTTTTANGCATCGTTTACAAATAAATCTCTTTGTGTTCCTCTGGAAAATGCCAAAAGCACCTCCATAGCAAGCTGGCCTGTCTGACTGGCACGCTGCTTGGCGAGAATACCAAGAGATGGGCACCTTAAGAGAATTCCACTTATCGACAGGCTCATTGCTTAAAAACTCTTGAAAGCCTGAAGACCTTAATTTTAACTGTGGTTATTGTCATTGCGCATAAATTATGAAGATATTCTGATTTTTCATGTAGATCAATTCCCGTATTTCAGAAAGGAAACATTCTTCTGTTCATTTTGGTGCACAAACAAGTTGTAAGTGTGTGGG
Source organism: Rynchops niger (assembly GCA_013400035.1). Lineage (NCBI taxonomy): Eukaryota > Metazoa > Chordata > Aves > Charadriiformes > Laridae > Rynchops > Rynchops niger. The sequence goes on along the minus strand of VXBH01007880.1, from coordinate 495,327 downwards.
GAATGCTAATAGTGTCATCCTCAACCAGAAGGGTTCCTGCAGTATTGCTGGGCACAGAACAAGGGATCCTGTTTCTGAGACAGCAGCAGAAGGTAAGTGCCTGAAGGTCAGAGGAAACATTTCCATTTTTCCGATGGAAAAAAAAAGTAGCAAGCAACCAAAGACTGCGTGCTGAGGCTGACTGCACTTGCATTATAGGATCATTATTATTTATGTGAAATTATTATATCTTCGCAGACTTGCCAATGGTGACCACATTTAGACATGTATTTCATGACAGAAAATCCCGAGCATCTTTTGCAAACAAAACTAGCACATTTTGTTTAATAATAAACCACACATTTTAAAGACCTTTAAAATTAATCACTCACAAATTCTAGTTTCCAAGGGGAAATAGTTCTGGAAAGGCTAAAAATTTTGCAAAAGCCAAGAAAACCCAACACCACCACCCCACTCCACCCCCAACAAACCAACCACCTAATAGAAATATTAAAACAGATATGCTACTGGAATTCTCACCATATACATTCTAGTGATATATTTGAAAAGCCATTGACGCTGATGCTCCTGTTATTTGCTATTTTTAAGCACAAGGCTGAGAGCCTGCAACAGAAATTGTTGCAGTTTTTGCTTCCTCATATATAACCAGTCTGCCTCTCTTCGAGCACAACAGTGGAGAAAGGTCAAACAAATCAGATCTATCAATAACAGGAAAATAGATTGAGCAATATAATCTTAACTTCTACTCTAGAAATAAATCAGGGAAGAATTTCTGGCATGGAATATAAATCCACTCAGACTCAAAACCAGTTTAGATTCACTTACATAAAATTGTTTCAGACAGAAACAATTATTTATTACATAAATATTTAATGCTTAGCAAAATGTTAAGGTATCTATAACGATAAATCTTGATTTAAAATAAAAATTTAAAAAATAGATTAGCGTTTACCTAAAGAAGCTTATACTTATATGAATGTTCTTCTTTTCCCTGAGTCATCCCATCAAATACTTCAATACAACGTTGATCATCATGTGCATGCATACAGAGTCTGGTTCAGAAATTTAGACACTCAAGGGAGCTCCCAGAGGTACCACAGCGGTCCTTCTCAATTCCTCCTCTGCCCCCCTGGATCCCTGGGCCAGCTGAAGGACAAACAATTGGACATTCACCCTGAAGCTTGGGGCTTCAGATGACCAGGAGGCAACTGCATGTGCACTGTAATATTGAGACTATATATAACCCTAGCATCTTATACAACCACACAAAAGGGACCGGATATTATATAATTTAGAGACAAACCACACAATGGCCTACATATCTATCGACATTTTCTTAAGAAATGAGAGACCTGACAAGTCACAATCATACGCCAAGTACGATGGCGTTGAAGTGATCAACCAGGTATTACTCCACTAAATGCCAAAGAGTATTTCAGTACAGCTCCATCTGCCCCAATTCATAATGCCATTCTGAGAAGAAATAAAAATAACCTAAAAAATGTACTCACTCAAAAATATATTTCTAATTAGATGTAAACCCAGTCACTAGTATAATGACTATTATGGAGTCAATATCCTCAGTAAATTTAAACTGGAGTGCTGAATTTATTCAGAAACATAAATCAATCAGTCTGAATCAATTCAGAAACGTAAATCAAGGTCAATCACAATTCAGAATTTAGCAAATTAAATTACTTGTTCATTTATGGTTAACATCCTTAGGTTACTCTTAAGGCTGCATAACCTTCACCTAGTATTATGCTTGACACTTAATAATTTGCCTCGACATTTAGAATAGTTCTTATATAAAACTTTGGATTTGTTTTTAAATAAAAAGCAAGATAACGTAAAAACCAATGCTGAAAATATACTCCTCTTTCCCAGAGGAGTTGTAATCTTGAATCAAAAGTCTGCGTTCTTTTCTCTTTCCAGCAGTATTATATTTCAAAAGTTGTTCCAAAATATTATACTTTATTATATTATTATTAGATTTCTATTTCTATTTATTCTAATATTATTAAAATATTAACTTTTTTAAAAAATCTTTTCCTGTTTTTAAAACTACTGGCTATATACTTTAAAACCATTAATACGTATTTTTTCTGCATTGTTTTCTACGTACTCAACAAATAGAATACAAAAGATAAATAAAGTACTTTAATGAAATTAACTGTAAAACATGGTAATTGGTTAAATAAAACTAATTTTTTTTTTTTATCATTTAAACTCCCTTAGGTAAAACAAACTGGACAAAACTGGCTCTACTATATAAGGTCAGTGCTGTGTTCACATATCCATTAATAAATAAAATTATTGTTATGATAAATGAGTCACTGTACAACAACAATATTGTGAAGCAAGTCTAAGCTACTACAGCACTACAGCAGATTTAAGTCTCGGAAACAGCTGCGTAACAACCACACATCTCTGAAGAGTAACAAATTAAGGGCATCCACAAGACTCCAGCTGTGCAATGAATTCTTCCTTCCACATCTAGAGAGATGATCAAAATACCTGCAGGACTTTTTAAAGAATGTCAGTGTTCTTATGTCTCCATCCTAAGAAATAACTCCAATACATATAATCTGTGTTATTATTCATTTATCATTTTACTAGTTTTACAGATACATATTCAAATTAAAATACTCAGCGGGAAAAATCAAGACAAATGGAAGCGTAAGACTATGACAATTTTCCTTAAAAATAAAATAAAATAAAAATCAAACTACAGAATAACATCTACCACCTCAGAAGCCATTTATAAGATGATCCAAAGGGAAGCTGAGTTTGGGTTAGATTAAATAAAATAGAAACTGCAATTAATCCATGCTCTTCAGTACAGACTATAGACTGCCTGGCTCAGCAATGTGCTCTAGGAACTAGTTAAGCAGCATAGTACAGTATCCGGTTTTGATCACTTGAGTTTTTCACTGGGGAGCGGGGTTAATCACAGCAACAGCTACCCAGCCTACTGGTAAGGACACTTCGAACAACAACTAGATTCCTCAGCCTGCCATATGGTAGGTTTAAAACTCTACCAGCGAGACTGGGGAAGTGAGATAAGGATGTCGCCACAAACATCCATGAAAGTTAATCACTAGAGCCTCTGAACAGCCTTGAAAACTTCATTACAAATCACAAAGCAGGTGAAATTCCTAGTAACAACAGCTGCAGCAAAATAAGGTAGGGAGGCTGACCCACAGCTGGTGCCGCGCAGCTCCTCACACACCGAGCGTCACGCCGGGCACACACACGTCCCCACAGAGAGCGTGCCAGGTCTATCACTCCGTCCTGCTAATGAGAGCAGGCAGGCACAGAGAGAAACGCAGAGTTTCTACATCTCCTCTGCAAGAAAGCATACGAGATATCATACCCCTTCGACAGCACGATACTTACGACAGTGAACTAAAAATTAGTGTTATAGGCGAACACGTGCATCCCCTACCTAAAACAGGGCAATTGCGCATTAGCTAATTCTCAGTTTCTGATCATCTCTTTGGTTGCCCCTTCCATTTTGTCCTACATTCCACAGTGCTTTATTCAGACAGCCCTTTGTACTTAGTTGTCTCCCTTTTCTCCTCTTTTGGGTAGCCTCCGACCCCACTGTGTTACCTTACCACTTTGCACACTGACATCCACTGCCCTCCAGAGCAGCAATCCGGCCAAATTCACTTCATGGGCAGTACACGGCCAAGAGAAGAGAAAAAACAATGCATCTGAAAAAGCTTAAGACTACAAAAGAATGGAGAAGTTGTGGGGGGGGAAGGAAAAAAAAGACTCAGCATTTCTGTAACATTTATAACATTGTGCAAAATGATTCCTTGGCATTGCACCCTGATGCAAGTGGAAGTAATGCTGGAGATTCTCTGCTTCACTATGGCTGTAGGTTAACGTAGAACTTGCTGTGTCCATGTTTATTGAGAGCAGGCTAGCACCAACTGCCTCCACAAAATACGCAGAACTGGACTCGTTCACATTGTAAATAACCGCAGTGCTCCAACTTCCAAGGAGACCTCCTTCGTCTACAAGAGCTGATTTTAGCTGGAAAGCATTATATCCTCATTCCTTTAAATGTACTGTTTTCAAGATGTTGATTTTAGTAATTTCTTAAGTCCAACCAAAGAATAACAATACTAACAATGAAAAAGAAGATCTCTTAGGCATTTCATCATCATTACAGTTCATGAGACGGGCACAAAACATCAGCACGGTCTTGCACGGAAAGAATTTCTCTGTATCTACGCATTGTAGGGGTGGTCGATGCAATGCCATGAGCCACAAACAAAATCTGTCATACAGCCAGCAACCACAAGATCCATTCACACTCCTTGGGGCTGTCATACAGACTCCCAAGGCAGTTTATACACCAATGAGGACAACCACTCCCCAGCGGCCCCAGTGCTCTATCACGTAGGACAGTCCCAAACGCACCTGCATCCCACCGCGACCTTCAGAAGCCCCAGCACTGGTGCAGCGCTTGAACAGCTTGAGAGCCATATGCAGCCAGAGAATCAAAGGTTAGTCACATCTTACCTATTGATATAAATAGATTGCAAGATCCTTGAGAGCAAACACTTTGTGTTTGCACAATGCCTCGTACAACAAAATCCCTGTCGATGAATTGGACTCAGAAGTGCTACTGCTATGCAGGGTAGCTTGTACAAAGCCAGCGTTCGTTGCAGTGTAATAAACATTAAAAATACGGATTTAATGAACATTAGTATGACAAACTCAATTCTACAAGGTAGTATGTATTCCACATCTTTCTCCAACAGCTGATAATCATATTCTTTCTCTTTTCTCCCATGTTTTTTTGCGATGTGGAGTAGGAGTTCTGCAACATTTCTGGGTTGCAGATAACCATTTACCAATATTCAACAAAAAATATAATAAAAATATAAATATATTTTTTTTAGTACATACCACTAAAGCTGAGTATTTCAAGGGCTAATATCTGGGGAAGCTTTAGGTATACTAATTTCCTTTCCTCAATTATTTCTTTAGATGTATTTTTAATCACAATTTTAAAACAGTACACATACCATTATACAATAGCAAGAAATATTTCAGTGTGATTCCAAATTATGTAGCAGCAAGAAAATCTGTATTATAACAGATTCGTGCGCTTAGCTATTTAAACTTGTATCATCCTTTAAGAGGAGACCTCAGAATAAAAAGTGAGCTTCCTTTCCTGATCCTAATTATCAATACTTAGCTATTAATGAATGAATTTATGCCCGTACATACTCTAACACATTTGTATGCTACAGATTCAGACATGCCCCATTATTATCTGCCTCAAATCTCTTTGCAAAGGTTCTACGGCACGCAAGACAGTCTTTTTACCGTTGGCTATAATATCTTTTTCTTTGAAGGCCCCAAGAGTAGAGATAGATTTAGATAAAACTCCTTAATAGGACCACACAGATGAAGACCCATACAGCACAAGCTAAAATTATTGTTTCAGTAATCTTGTTCCCTAAGGGAATTTTTAACCTTCAGTAAGGTAATAATGACACCGATATCACTGCTGTGGAACCAGTTTGCACGGACACCCCAAGCCCACCTTTGAACTGGGCAGTGTGAGTTACTGATGGAGGAGCTGAGCACCGTCTCTGACTGCTCGCGTGGTTCCCCACAACGGGACCTGGCTGCTGCAGGCATCTGGACACCATAGTACACGCTGAACCTCAAATCCTCGCTAACAATTTCATTACTTTCCTAAACACCAAACACCAAGCTCTTTCTCCTAAAGACAGCACCACAAGACTTCATAACTACAAACAAAACAGTCCTGAGGAAGAAAACACCAGTTATGCCACTGCCATCATCTGCAAAAAACATCACACCGAATGATGCAACACAGTCAAACCATTGTGTTGCTTTACATAAAGATGTTGCCCCAAATTGCATCTGAGCATTTTAGTTATTCTGTTACAGTACCATGTAGTGCCAGGCAGTATCTCCACGTCACCATTCATTTGTACATTTTAAAGACAGCACATATTTCCTATCTACCTCTTTCATCCTCATATTAAATAACAGATTTATAATTTAACATATTCTTTGATGTTATTAAAATAACATACCATTTTAGTATTTCAAAACTATATGGTATTCATTTATCAGTACATGATTTGTTTTGGCCAGTTTCCCCCCGGTTAGTTGACAGGTGTAGCTTTTCATGGTTTTTCATTAAAGAATATTTGAAAAGATATTGTGTTTAGGATTAATGCTAATATTTTGTAAACAGTATAAATAGCAGGAAATCCACCTCCATGACCCGTACTCTCTCATATTAACAATTTCTTTTCTTCCATTATTTGAATGTAAACAACTCCTCCTGAATTAAATGCTGCATAAAAAACTAAAAGCATCACCCACACAAATTCTTTGAAAACGTGATCACATTGAATTTTCCGAAACTGTAAGACAAAAATATCTACACCCTAACCAAAGAGGGTATAAGTATATACCAGTACTGCTTAACCGGAGTAAGAAATCATCTGTGATGCTAGCCCTTGAAGTGCTACAAGCACACGCATCTTTCAGGAACATTTATTTCATTTTCTAGTACTGTACTATAGCCATATACAACTAAAATAATTTTGGGGGTTTCATGAAAAAATAATCTATTTTAGTTTAAACACAACTTCCAAAATCCAAATATAAAAAACAGAATTTGAAAACATATTTCATTTTCCGTATTTACTCCATTTCCAGTTAATTTCTTCATCTTATACAGCCGGCAACATTAAAATCTGACATCAGAATTTATATCTAATGGCTGCTGAAGAACAAAAACACAGTTATGAATCACTAATTATACAAGCAATATCACTGTTCTTAACATTTGGCAGCGCAGAACTGCAATTACAACATCATTAAGTACAATACCTTTTCTAATTTTGACAATCCAAGAGGGACAACCGCTTTATTAGCGAGATTCTCCTAACTTCATATAGCATAAATGTAAAAGATGATACTTACAGTGAATTCACAGAAATCAATGCTATCAAGACTTTTGCTTCTGTGTATTCTCCCTTTTATTCTTCTTAAAGAGGGCTTTCCCTGACTTACACTACAGGTAGCACCATTGGGATTTTCAGAAGATGGAGTTACCCTGCCAAATAAAAAGAGCCACATATCAGACAAAGAATATATGTTTTTATTGAATACATTTGCTTAAGTAAAAAAAAAAAAAAAAAACACTACAAAGGAAAAAACATTGTCATGCTACACAAAGAAGGAATGCCATTCCAAACTTTAGTTTTCAATCACTAAGTGCCAAAATAAGACCACAAAAGTACGCAGAAATCTAGCTACCATCAAGTCCACCACTTGCTTGCAGATTTAGTCAAAAACATATCGTAGTCATCATTTTTGTATAAAAGTGAGAAGTACCAGAACCAAAAAAAAAAAAAAAAAAAAAAACAAAAAAAAAACAAAAAAGACAGATTACAGAAAAATATCTTTAACTTCTAAAAAATTAAAAGGAGTGTTTTTCTCTATTGAGTGAAAATCTGGGTCCTATGATACATGTTGATGGCTGCCAGTTAAATCAGTAGGAGCCTGGCAGTATTTGGCTTTTGAGCTTTTCCAGTTTGAGTGCTAATGGTACTTCAGCTATTCCAGCAATGAAAAACGATGAAAAATAACGAAGTGAATAGGATCTGTTAAAAGTTATGGGGGTAATATATTAAGGAACTACACTTTATAAGGTCTTTCATCACATTGCAGTCTACACATAGTCCTAAGGAGAGTCTATAACTAAAACATTTTGAGTAAGCAATCCGTATTTCAACTTCTGCTGGAAGTTGCTAATGAGTAGAAATGACCGGGGTTAACAATTAACCATATTAAGGTTTGTGAGATCAGTATGTTAAATGCAAAACAGCCTCTAGTCAGACTGACACCACAGTGGAAAAAGGAAAACCACACTCCAGCAAATACGCTCACCAAGAATCACCTAAAACTGTAAAATTTTTAATGTGCAGATTTATACTTGTTTCATATAATTTCTCAACTTGCAGCCATAAGAGACTTCAAAAACTAGCCCAAATGAGAAATGATATGTATCTTTTTTGTACTTCCCAAGACTTTAGACAGCAATTCAGTGTTTTTCTTTGTAACCGTTAAGATTCCTCTCACAAAAAATATTTAAGTACATGTTTTTACTTAGAATAAACAGCTTTGGTATGTACATAAATGTTTTTACAAAAAAGAAAGGAAGGTAGAGATGCCTTATACATATGCATCACCAAAAAAGGACACTGCATAGAGTGGGCCACGTTAACACTTGAAATACAAAATTCAAAGTGCAAAATACAATAACCACAGGCTGAGCACACGTGTTTGATTTGTGAGACTCCTGGGTCTACACAGCTTCATGGCAAGGATAAAAGGTGCAAACGCGTGTTCAAAGGAGGCTAGCGAGAAGAAAAAGTTGCAATAACCAAACTTGAAAATGAGAATAGATCTTTTAAAATCTCTTATTGAATTTACAAAGATAAAGCTCTTCTTTTTTTTGGTTGAATTACTGTGATTACAAAATCAATATTTTGTTTTCAGGTGCCCAAGTTTTTTGATTTTTACACATGTAAGCAGTTTGATAATACAGTTATCTGTTTCAGATGGTTTTTTTCCCTTTGGTTAATTCACTCCCAACTTTTAACTGCAACAATAAATAAGAATTTCTAACTGAAAACATAACTATAATATTCAGACATTTTAGTTACATTATAAACTTCCTGCCGAAACTGCACCAGTTTTTTTGGTATAATTGTACATGGACTAAATTCTGAGAAACACGCCTGGCTACTACAGTAAGATGCACGTTCAGAGAACTGAAACTGCAAAAATACCACAGATTCCCTGCTAAAATGTCTTAAAGAATCACCAGGACAAATTTCCAAAGACAGACAATTGCTCAGTCTCACAGAATCAGAATTACAGAATGGATCAGGTTGGAAGGGACCTTAAAAGATCATCTACATTCAGGGTGATAGTACATTTCTATTGTACGAACGTATCTTCCGTTATCTTCCGTCTCCAAACAGCTCTGATGAAGTTAATCCAAATGTACGCAACCGTACATATTCCAAGTCCAGAGAGAGGTCTATTGTCTCAGTACAGTTAGAGGTTTGTATTTATTCTCTCTCCAGAAAAATCTTTGAGGGCTGCCTATTTCACTACTTATCACTTGGGTCAACAAATCTTCACGTGAAACTCCGGCAAATTAAGTGGTTGGTACTTCATAGATTTTTTTGTTTGTTTGTTTTAAAAACAGCTGTAAGCTGCACAGGGCTTTTCTTCATGTTGAACTATATTTCAAACCACTTATTCTAGGGCCTTACCTATAAATGTGCATTTCTTTAAGTTGCATGTCTTTTAATGCTTTCTGACACTGAGAAGCCTTTATAAAAAATAAAATAAGAAAAACCTTATGTGAAAGAAAACCAAATAAAAATAAAGACCTAATCAAAGCTACATAGTTTTAACAAAGAACCAAACTAATGATGTGTTTTGAAGGCCCTTCCACTTGGGAGCTCCACTCTTTAAAGACAGTTGAAAAAAATGAACTTGCTGCCTCTGGAATCCATCCATCATTTCATTCTGCTGGAGAATAACTTAGGCTATTACTTGGCTAGCTTCTGAGATTCAGAAAAATGTTTTTTAAAACCACATTTAACTTATAAAATATAATTTTATGGGAAGAAATATCATAATGGAAAGATTCGCTTCAATACTTTATAAATCATTAACTTCTAGGTGTCTTTACAGGAAAATAAAGTATTATTTAACCAACCAAAGAAAAATCCAATCCATATCATTACTGGGAACCTGGAAGCTTTGCACTCTATTATGTGAGGCAAGATATCCCTATTTACAGAATTATGGGGGTTTGGCTCTACAGTTGATAAGGAAACTTTGGGACAAGTGCAATGAAATGAAATATCAGCTTCCTCAGTGCCTCTGATACTGTTTTAGCAAAGAGAAGCAATAACAGACCTGAGACAGACCAGGATCTATTTCACCCCATCTTCTCAGAATGCTGGATACAGCAATGAAACTCTCAAGCATCCACTTCCAGTAACACTCGTGCAGTATTGCAACAGGAATTCTTTCAAGTACTAGAAATTTCCACAAGGAATACAGCTTAAAAGTTAAGACTATGAAGTCACAAGATAGACTCGAGTGTCAGCTTCACTGAGTGCAAATTCAGGAGGCAAGGCCCAAAGTGTTTGTCTTTGACTTGAAACTAAATTATTCAAAAGTCTGAAAAACAGCTTCTTAAAATCCTTCTCACTTTTGAATCTTGCTTTGTGCTCTCAAGCTGTTCATTGTAATTGGAGAAGAGTTTATTCTTTTGAAGCAAATACTGAAACTATAATGCAATATTCCATGTTTCTATGGCATCTGAACTTTAAAAAAAATTAATTATTCATTAGATTTACTACATCTGATTATCTCCTTTCATCTTTTATTTGTACTGCTTAATTATAGAAAATTAGTAAGTGAATTGCCAAGTCATTGGCTGTAGTACACATGAGGGGTATAGAGGAATTAACACAGGTTAAAGCAGAAAGAGATGTAAGAGCCTTTTTAAAATGTCTGCAGCTCATCAACTACTTCAAGGCAAGTACTCCTGAACCAAAGCCTAAGTATGGTATGTTCAAGGCAGTCTAGAGCTTTAAAAAGTAGAATATAGCATCAGGATCTTCGAAGGGAGTGAACAATCCCAGATGCCTTGTCTGAAATGTGCAGTTTCCTTCAAAGAATGTGTTCAATATTCTGAAAACATAATACCTTTCTAATGGAGCTCATCATGGGAATCCTTAATTAAGGCACCCCACTTCATTAACTTTTGGAAATTTTAGTGAGGGAAAATTGAACCATTTCATAAACCCTACCTGGAGCCCGAGGCTCTTATTTATTATCCACTATTCTTACAACAGTTTCATTGACCTTGAGTGGTTCTTGATCATATATCACATTACATAACCATGACTCTAAATTATTTCTCTAGTTGGGAAAAATCAGCAAAAACTAACTTAAACTTTCAGCCTCTGTATTCCACTGACAAACGTGCTAGGCCTAACAAAATACTGTGCAACAGTGACTTCAAGGTGCAGCATCACATCAAAGGCTAATGACTTAATAAACATCAGAACATAATTAGATGGAATGTATAAAACATAACGGTTTTTATTAATAAAAACTGTATTTATATTCTACTCACACACAATTACTGTTCATAACAACCTTAAGTATTACCTAGCATGTTTTTTGCTACCTAACACGTAGTTAAATTTAGTCTGAAATGACTAAATTAATGTCATGTTAGTTTCTAGACAGATCAGAACATCTTTAAAGAACTTTAAAAAGTCTTTTCTTATTTAGTGATTAGTTATGAACAGTTTTATAAGAGACAACATCAGAATATTTAAAAAACAACTCTTGAGATGACACATATTTTTGTTTTCTGAGTGTAGTATTAATGCTAGAATTTATGCAAAAAGGACAAGTTTTCGACAACTATAGAGCCTCAACAAGACTTATAATGGTGACATAATTATTACACCTTCCATACACTGCAAGTTGTCTGCCTATCTGATAAAAAAGCATTGAGGCACTTCTAGCAAATTATTACCATAAATGGTTTCACACCATGCAAGTCAAACTTCTGAGAAACTTCTACCCCTAGTAGTTACACAGATGTCAGTTGAGAGATGTATAAAATTTCCCTAATTACATGTCCTCCCTTTAGAAGACAGACTTCCTCAACGCTAGAGAAAGTGAGGACATCAGCCGGACTCAGCTGAATGTGATCAGTCTGCCTTCTGGCTCAAACACAAGGGTGGAAGAGCTGGAACATATTTCCACCAATCAGACTGGGAGACCTAGCAGTTATAATTGCCCAATACTAATATTTGTTTGGAAAAAAAAAAAAAGGCAAATTTGAAACAATGAGCAGTCAGCTGCCATGGTAAATTCTTGTGCAGCTCTGCAAATATCTTCAGTTTCAAGCACGGTACCCTGCCTTCATCAGAAAAAAAAAAAAAAGTATTAATTAATTTGCAAAATGAATAAATCCTTACAATGGGCGAAACTGAAATTATTATCCCCATTTCAAACAAATTTTAACAGGAACCAGTAATCAAAAATTGAAAACATCCATTCTGGTTATCTGTATTTTTCCACATAGTTCTGTAGAGACACCCAAGAGGTTCAATCTGTGATGCTTGCTTTCTCCTATACTGAAGTGACATTTCCCATTATTTGATTATTCTAAATATGACTCTACTTAGAGCATAAACAAACAATGGCACTTTGGCACTTTTCTCCCTAGGGATGGTCCTAATGATAAAACAGGCATCCTTCATTATAAGCCTGGACTTCTATATCCAAGCGCCAGCCTGAATACTAAGTCTCCAAGTCAAAGCTTTTAGATTGGTGCTTAATTCCAGACATGGTGGTTACTCCTCACTGATTTCAAATAAATTCACTCCTGTGCTTGAAGACAAATGTGCCTGTGCAATACCTTACAAGAACCAGCTGCCATTTAACATCCAGGCTTCTGTACCACACATTCTTTCAACAACAGCACTGAACAGGGGAATTGGATCCTGTCAAAACTCAAATTCTGTAGCGCATTGCAACTGCATTCTTTCCTGTAACCTAGATTGCCTCAGACAACTACCAATCATTCTTAAAAGATGCAGGAAATGTAAATATGGAATAGCCCCAGCTATTTCCATAATGTTATTCAAAATGAAAATTTATCACTAACTGAGCTTTTTGTCTTATTTCATGACTCTGCACTCCCTTGCACCAAGGGAGCACAGGAGGAGTAAGCCCAAGAAGAGGAAGCCTTGCAAAGTAGAAACAAATGAAAGAAACAGAAGGGAATATTAGTGAATTATTAGAGTTGCTAGGATATTCTGTTCCTGTTTCGTTTGCCTGCTCCTTCTCCTTGCAGCAGACAAACATAATATTCAGCATGACAAGAAATTATGGTCTGCTTGTGTACTTCCCCTTAAAAATGGGATTTGGCATTTCCCTATTGGAAAAGCATCCCGGTTGCACATATTGGGATTTCAGTAAATATTTATGTCAACTTAGTGTTTTAAGGCGCTCCCCGGTCAGTAGTTAGTTTTTCCTCAAGCACCTTAGCAAATGTTAGTCCCTGCTGCACTCTACCTGTACTAGCAGCATTAGGATGATGGGTTTAGTATCCAAATACTGTNCCCCCCCCCCCAGCAAGATCATTAAAAATATCCTACTCGTCTCATTTAGGTTCCTACGTATTAGATTACAATGCCACACAAACACGGGAAAGGCTCTGAATCAGCAGTTTGGGACTCCAGCAACTCCCTCCATCACCGAGTCCACCACTCTACTGCCCCAAGTAAACCTCATCGTAAAATGATCAAGCTCCACATTAAACACAATCAAGTTTCTGACTGCACCACTTCCCACTCCAAGCTTGTGGCATGCCTTCCTTCTGTTTGTCCAGTTGTACGTTTTATTCTCAGCTAGTTTGTAACAATTCTTAACCCATCATGAAAAATTGCTATCCACCTTTTTTTGTTTTCATTTGTAGCCCTGCTTTTGTGCATCACAGAATAGGACTGACATTTGGGGCGGGGGAAGAGGAAGCGGGAGAAAACTGGAGTGACAGATGCTCTATAAAGAAATAAAACATTGCTGTTACCTTTCTCATTTTCTTTCAGTAGGATTCAGGTGGATTATCTCCATCAACAAAAAGATGAGCATTTTAACCCTTTTTTATTAAAATTATGTCTTTGCTTCCGCTTATAATATGTATTAACACATCAAAGAGTTTATGAATCTGACCGGTTAAACAGAATTTTTTAGGTTTCTAAAAATAAGTAAATAAAAAGAGACAAAAAAGCATCCTCTGATTATCAACTGGCTTGATTTATACATTTTCTTTAGGTATTTTTGAGATTTCAAGTGCTATAGTACTGGAATACACTTTTGTTTTACGTGTTGGAAATATACACTAATATTGCGTTGATTTTAGTAACAGCAACATACTCTTCTCTTCAGAGTTTCCTAATGCATTATTTGATACAGACTATGCACAAGTAAGAAAAAAATAACATGACAAAGTATCCTTAAGCATTTCTCTCAATGCATCAGAAAATAGTATTTTATTCATAAGCATAAATTCTATCCATACAGATAATGCCTAATGCTATTAAAGTTCTCAAAGGAAACGTGAATACATTATATCATGTTGCCTATTAATAAGAATATCCCAGAGACATGCTTTCAAGTGCTCAATTTTTACAACTCCCTAGAATTAAAATTACCTTATTTTTCTTTAACATTTTCAGTCAACTAAATCTTCACACAGCATTGCAGCAACATGATGTCAAGTTACAAATGTTACGAAATGCAATGCTTACAGCATGTATTAGTGGGGATCCACTATATTGTTTTGCTATGCCTCAAAAAGCACATAATTTCACCATGAAACTAGGCAATATAGAGCTGATTTAACTCCAACTGAAGACATAAAGTAGGAGTTGAATCGGGTCCTTTCAGACTTACTTTTAAAGTATGCAAATATAGATATCTTCACTTGAACATGCCAGCAAAGAAAACATTTCCAAGAAGACACAGGAAATATGAAATAGAACAATTGTTATCATTATATTACCCGTAATTAAACTTCTCAAAAGAAGTTAACACACCAATACACACACTGCTGCACACTGACAGGAGTGGCATTTGGGAAGAATAACAAAGGTACGGTACACTTTATGTAACTTACATAATCAAAACCAAACCACTGACTACACTATAACAAAAAATGTAATAAAGCTTATCTGTATGACAACATATTTTTGTCTAGGACTACATTTGATTTTGTACATTACAGTTAGGACAAACAGATTTGCCAAACTGTCTTCCTATCTGCAATGAATAGCAAGATTTGGAATTAATGACAGAAAGCTTACTAATTCCACATTATGTTTCTTCAAGTGATACATTTCCTTGACACGGTCTGTGCTAGCTGACAAGGAGGGGGGGAAGTAAAAAAAAAAACACATTCTACAATTCATTTAAGGCCCATTTTTGTTACAACTGCTGACATGAAAGTATTTCTATTTGTGAACTACCTAGTTTTAAATAAAATGACCTGTCATGCCTCCTGTGACTCTCTACCTTCCTTTGCTAGGAACATGTAAGTACAGTGAAAGAAAACCCTATGATCGATACCACCTCAGTATCTTTTCTAGATAAGCCATTCTCAATGTCCAAATTAATTCTTGCTGGTTTCCTCCCAGTAAAGTCTGACTTCATATGTTCAGAGATTTTCTCCTTATAATTTTGTCCTGATGATGACACACATCCCACTGCTCCAGCTGAGCGAAGAGGGGGCTCCTACAAGTCCGGGAGTGACTGGGAATTGCAGTGCCATATGCCTGGCGGTGCCCTACTCACCCATATTACACCATTATACTTTAATACATTTTTCATAACGTAGTGTTGATTCATCCAGAAAAATCAGTTCAGCACACAATCGGCGAGGCCAAAAAAAACCCAAACCAGTGTAGGAGTAAGTCGGGGGAAAAGCAGGCTTTAAATAAAAACGCTCATTTGCGAGCAGTGCTGCGTGGCTCGCTAACCCGTAGGACTTGTATCTATCTGCCTTTTCCCCTTTCGGAATCCACCTGCCAGCCGGACCCGCGGCCGGGCGATGCCGGCCNCGCTCCGCTCCCCGCTCCGGCCCGGCCGTCATGTCGGAGGGGAGCCCCCCGCCGCCCCGCCCGTCCCGCCGCGGCCCGGCCCGCAGTGCCGGCGGCCCGGTTTGTGCCTACTCACCACAGCTTCCTCTTTAAGGGCATCAGACTGCCCCTGTTGGAGGCGGTCACCCCTATGGCCATCTGCAAGACAGTCAGGTATTTCTGATACTTCATTTTGCCGTCGCCCCCCCTGTCCCTGCCTCGTCCCCGCCGCCGCCACCGACAGAGTCTCTCCAGCCGCTGCATGCAATCATCAAATTTTTATTTCCAGGCATCTGCCGTCCCTGCGTCGCGCTTCTTCCCCTCCTCCTCCTCCTGCCGCGCTCCCTCTCTCTCTGCCCCCCCGGCTCACGCTCTCCTCCTCCTCCTGCCGCACTCCCGCTATCTCTGCCCCCAGCTGACGCTCGCCTCCTCCGCCTCCCGCCGCGCTCCCGCTCTCCCCGCTCCAGCTGACGCTCTCCTCCGCCTCCCGCCGCGCTCTGCCCTCCCCTGGGCCCACGTTCCTCTCCCTCCTCCTCCCGCTGGCGCACTCCCTTTCTGTCAGCCCCCCGACCTGCCGCCGCTGCGGAGCTCACCCTCCGCCCCGCACCTGCCCCTGACCAGGCCGCTCGACCCCCATTTTGCCTCCTCCTCCTCACCTGGGCCGGCCGCCGCCGCCTCCCCTCGCTAGGCCCTCAGTGGGGCCTCGGCCTCCCCCTCTGCCCCCTCGCCCCACAGACCGGGCCGCCGGCGGGGCCGCTCCTTCCCTGCCCCCACAGGCAAGCCGGCCTTCCCCGCCATCGCTGCCCGCTCCCGGGGCGCTCCCTTCCCCGCTTACCTGGGGTATCCCGCCCCCGCCCATGCGGCGTGGCTGCTGCTCTGCCCTCCCGCCATCAGAGGGGCGCCCTTTCACAAGGGGGGGAAGTCGCGTTGCCCACTCCCCGCCGCCTCGCTGGCCTCGCCTCTAATCCCATTAGCGCCTAGAATAGCCCCACGTTCTTTTAATCATCTCCCCGCGCCTCGGCTAACGATGTGGGTTGTGGTAGCCGGGCCGCGGAGGCAAATACCTCGCCACCTGCCGGGGCGGCCCTGCCGAGGCGGTGAGGGCAAAGGCGAGGAGGAGGGTAAGGTGAGAGTAACAGCGAGGATGAAGATGAGGAATGAAGGTGAGGATGAAGGTGAGCAGGAGGGTGAGTTGAGGATGAAGGTGAAGGTCAGCAGGAGGGCGGGGTGAGGTGAGGGAGGTGGAGGTGAAGGTGAGGGAAGTGAAGAGGAAGGTGAGGTGAGGGAGGGAGGGAGGAAGGAAGGAAGGTGAAGAGGAAGGTGAGGTGAGGTGAGGGAGGGGGTGAAGGTGAGCAGGAGGGTAAGGTGAGGTGAAGTGCGGTGCGGTGCGGGGCCAGCAGGACAGTGCTGACAGGAGCAGCGCTTCCAGCCTCCCTGGGGACTGGGGGCACCTGAAGTGGCGGGGTCGCCTCCAAAAAGCCTGGTGAGGTCAAAGGGAAGAGAAAACAAACGCCAACACCAGTCTCTTTTTTTTTTTTTTCCCACATGAGGAAAGCAACTAAAGTGTGTTTGAAAATCAGAACGTGATTAACTGTTTTTAGAGGGGTGTCCACCTTCTGGATATTCCAGCAAAAATAGCTGAACACATAACTGTGTAGTGGCCTTAGGTGTGAAACGATTATCATTACAACTTTAATCTGTTTTGTGCTTTCCTCCTCAAGCTCCACACTAAGAGGGGCAGAAGACTGTGCTGTCTGACAAGTGCATTTGGAATTAGTTCTAAAACACATGGTACAAAATGACCAGAGACCCTCCCCAGTGCAAACATCCTTAAGTGTGAAGGGAAGCGCTTAGCTGACAATAGTGGTGGGAAATACTTCGGCTAGAGGTACCCTGTTTAAGTATGTAGATATTTTGCAGAATGCAGATATGAACAAATCTATGCCGAAGTGACAACTCTTCGTTAAGATGCTATAACATAAATAATATGAACTGTAATACTTCCCCCGAGTTGAGGTTCTAAGGTGGCACTGTCAGCTAGGAAAAATACTCCTAAAGGCGTTGTCGCTTTATGGCTCAGAGGTGAGCATTTCAGTGATTATTTTTCTTCTTTTTTGTGTGTAATGTGTACGTCAAGACTGTAGTAGGCTACCTTCTACCTAGGCCTGTTCATCAGGCAGGAAGGAGAGAGGATAAATATATTACTTATAAGCACAACAGATTTTAATTAGAAACATAATAGTCGTATTACTGTAGTTAATGAGATGGATGGCTTTGCATTTTCTGCCAAGAAATCTGAGATGTATACAAATGTCCTGAAAGTCTGTGTCACAAACGATTAAAAAATTCAAATGCCAACTCAATGCCCAGTATGAGCCTGCACATCTACAGCTCTCAAGATACTGCTAATGGGTTCTTTGTCTTTGGAGAGATCAAGCATTAAAAGCAATGAGGGAAAGTTAACTTGAAATCATTAGGAAAGTTAAGGAGGAGGAATTAATTTCTAGACTTAAACAATGCTACTAGCATACTAACTGGAAAGTCTGTGTCTTCTATAGACAGGACATGAAATCAGTTTGAAAACCTGTAGAGATCTTACTTTGCCTTAAAAACAAAAACTGTAAAAACAATACATTGCTTTCTCCTTCTGTGTATCTAGTCATCATTAGCTGACTGAAAAGATGCTTGTTGTCCACACAAGTTATAAGAGAGTAAGTGTGGGCTGGATTTTGTTCTCACCATCATTAGTAGAATGCTAGCTACGTTGTAATTGAAATATTCATTGACACTTCTGCAATGCTATTAGGAAAACCATTTACACCTTGAAATGGTAGGAAAAGCTGACTAAAAGAATGATGAGACTGTATTAGTATGAGTGTCACATTTCAGTTTGAATGTTACACCTGTCAGAAAAATACGTTATATAGAAATTCTTGAAAGAAAAATCTAGTCTTAATCTGGTTGTAGTGGTAGAATTAGACAATCTAAGGATACAAGGGAAGCAAAGTTTATTTGAAAGCTGACAAACCTGGAAAAAACAGGTAAGATTTCAAAATTCTTTACCT
Organism: Rynchops niger; assembly: GCA_013400035.1. NCBI lineage: Eukaryota > Metazoa > Chordata > Aves > Charadriiformes > Laridae > Rynchops > Rynchops niger. The sequence goes on along the minus strand of VXBH01007880.1, from coordinate 476,495 downwards.
TGTAAAAGGGCTCTGTAGCCCTCTCTTTTTAGAGAGTCACAAAATATTGCTTTGCATTTTTACATTAGCAGGCTTGGGACATAAATTTATTTTAAGTATCTATATACAAAAGAGTTAAGAAATGTGCCAACAATACGTTGCTTAAACATTTACAGTGCAACCTGGCTGTATATTCAAATCTGTATTGAACTTCTTTAAAAGTCTGTATTGTGATTCTTATTCTTAATTCAATAGGAATTCCTAAACCTATTTCAATTTTCAAAATATTTACAGTTATTTCAGATTTAGCTCTATAGTGATCAATGATGATACTCTATCAATCTAGTACTAACAAATTAACTTGTTTTGTATGTTTTTATATATCATCTTCCATGCTTCTTGATGTGCAGAGGCAAAAAATGGATGTCAATGAAGAAATTTTATCCTCTAATTTTAATAAGCATTATTTCTGTTTCTCTCATACCTGTTCCTTCTTAATGTTGCTCCTTCATATATTGCCTTTCAGAACATCCTACTTTAAGCACCTATGTTTTACACAGCTGAAAGAGTAAAAAGATCCTGTCTGCCTTGTCTTTCAGATAAACAGCCTATCTTTAACAGGAGTCAGTCATCAGCTTCCAGATTAGGGTAAGCTTCCAGACATCCCACTGTTAGCTCTGAGGTCTGTGTGGACCCATTAGCTGAGCTAAATCCAAAATTTATACAGTAGATATCCCTGCAAGAGAGGCAGTCTCATCGTATTTGCTATTCTCAATGCAAACTCATTCTGTCTGACAAGAAACACTCCTTCACTACAGAAAGCCGAAAGCTGTTTACATTCTTTTGAACCTGGCGTGTGTTTTAAAAACAATTTAATTTCTGTTAGAATACTGCAGCTTAGTATAGTTGTTTCCTTATTTTTTTCAGTACAAAACCAATCGGAACCATACTAATTTCTTAATTTTATCAGTGTAGGTAACTTAACTGCAGACTTTACCTCAGAACAAGCTCTATATCTGTTGCTTACAGTCCCCAATGCCCCAACCTCTTCTGAAGCCTGTCCCCACAATGACTTTCCAATGCGCTGCTTGGCTCAGAAGAACACAGGCTGCTCTTTCGGGCAGTTAAAGTTGTGATATGTGTGACTGCTGCACTTGAAAGGATGTGTGGTTGGCACAAACTCCACTCATGATAGCATGTTTCTACTAGGACAGGGATGTATCTAGATGATAAGGTGGATGGACCCTGAGGAGGTGGAGGTTAAGGCCACTGTGTGATCTAATCTTGGCCCGTGCCTGGGTGGTTTTAGGTGGAGAGTAGGCTGCTGTCAGCAGCAGGAGACTGCCTGCCTCCAATTTAGAGAGTGCCATTGAGGCAGTTGGACGCTGGGAGCTCCCATCAACAGCTAAGAATAAGGGAGTCTAATTGTAGCATAAAGCTATTTTTTAAAGTTATGCCTCTCATTTTTTTCAGTCTTAATATTGTTAGAATATATATGAGATTACAGGTAGTGCAAAGCAAGATTTTACAGCGTTATTTGCTTCTGCGGATTTCAGATTTGATTTCAGTAAGCCTGTCACTGGAACAGGGATTGCCAAACCTTGTCTTGCTTTCCTTTATCATTAACCCATCACGCATCCCTGTAGTGCCAGTTCTCACTAGACGCCATCCTTTTCAGATTCTCACCTGCCTGCCTCAGTCTTTACTGGGCTCACAGGAGGAGGGGAAATTTAGGACTGACTTAAAAGACTCTGGAGATGTTACAGAAATGCACTTTTAAAAGTCTTCGCTATGCTTAAGTTACTCCACATAATGTAGTTTTTTTGCAATAATGTGAGGAAAAAGAAACCACACCTCTAACTGGCATAGCTATGCTGGTGAACAAGCAAAAATGCTCTTTCTTGCTGATGTAGCTTATTTTGTTAAGCAAACCTGTATAAGCTACAGCGTCTGGCAAAAAGAAAAAAAATAATATCTTACCAGAATAAATGGCGTCTTTATTAGTACTGTAATGGCCACATCAACAACTTTTGAGGGTAGATTAGGCCTTAATGACACATTTTAAGCCTTTGATTGCATTCAGTTTCAGGTTGTCAAAATTGTATTTGAACTAAAGCAATTATTAAATAAACTTGTTGCTTTTCTGTGGCATATTAAATAGCATATTTTATTTGCATTTTAGAGTAGTCTTAATTTTAGCTTTACTCTGCATTTAACAGAGACTTTTCATAACATTACATTGTCCATTCCATATAATTCTCAATACTGGGCTACTTTGTATGATGAAGAATTGTTTTGTTTATTCCTGGGATATACCTGTTCCCCTTGCTGACTTACTCTAATGACTGATTTAAAAAAAAAAAAAACTCTTGATACACATGTCATATTCTATACTTCTGCAGTATTTAATATGATTTGAGAACTTCTTGTTACACAGTTCAGTTGGTAAAGTGGCAACATTCCAGAGACTGATACAATACAGCACTGACATTAAAATTAGGCATTAGATGACTGATCTCCATCTCTGCTCTAATTTAATCTAAGTCCTCCTGTTTACTAAAGAGGGTTNATATATTTTATTTTATTTTATTAATTATATTAATAAAGATTTATGTTAACTAAGGGCATTAATGCACATCCTTCAGGCAAGAAAGCTACTGAAACAGACTTTCTTGCCGTTTCAATCTGTCATGTGTAAGCTTCATACATCTCCCATTTTCTTTCCAGAAGGAAAAAGAAAGGGATCATACCTGTCAAAGGTAAAAGAGTTCCTTAGAATCTACAAGTATGTCAGATGCACTGACTCCAGGGGTTATTTTCTCCCTCCTCAAAAGTAAGAAAAAAGTGTGCATGTGTTTCCTATCTATGCAGTTACAATACAGGATTCTGTGATTTTTTCTGATCTGCTAGGACTTTTCTATACCCATATTAATGTATTTATTGTGTATAATGCAGAGCCCTTTTCCGGTCTGTTACTCTTTCTTCCATAAATTCAATGTTATGTGAAGATCTATAAAGATACATACAGTATCATCACAAAAAAAAACAAACAAAAACACTCGGAGGAGTTTTCCCATCACATTTTACTGTGCAATTGACCATCTACAAAAGGGAAAGTTTTCACATTTCTTTGAAGTGTTTTCATGACAGGCTCGCTTGACTGATGGCAGAAAACTATGGGTCTAAGTGGGTATGGTAGTTAACTGACACAATCGTTTAGAACTAACTTGCATTTTCTGAAACAGTTTATCCTAGTCATTCATTTGAGCTGCCAAAATATAGAGGTAAATAATTTTGCTTTGGAAGGAAAGAATGTTCACCGTGTTTTCTCAGAAGAAGAAGATGATCTTCACAGAACTTTTATTTGACTATGGATTATCCAGAAGAAAGGGTTTGCTTGATTAAGCAATTGAATTACTTAGAAGAAACTTGCAAGCAAGGTAATGTCCCTGTTTCACTACAGTCAGAGCTATTTAGTAATGGCTTCTTGTACAAATAGCATTAGTGCTGTTCTACCAGGTTTGATGTGGAGCTGCTTTATACTATTACTGTCAAATTTTAGGTTACTGCAAAAATAAGAATACTGTTAAAGTGAAGAATTCAGGCTAGAACAAAGTGGACCTGTATTGCCGCTATCCAGTACTTTTACATTTACCCATTTCTTGCACACTTGTAATTCTAAGATTTTACTCTTAAAAAAAAAAAAAAAAGAAAAAAAAGAAGAAGCACCTTAAGTCAAAATTATCCAAATATCACATTATGCCTGACAAGCATGACCCTCTCACAGGATAAAATAAGCTTAATGTAGAAAAAAATAAGCATATGCATGAATTCCATTAGTGCTCTCTGATACAGCTTATTCATGTAGAAAACTACTGGAGGGAAGAAATCACCAAGCATACAATTTCAGTGTGCGATGCAAAAGAAAAAGAAGCGTAAGTAACATCACTTCCCAGAAAAGATTCTAAGAAATAGATTGCCATCTGCAACACATTTCAATCTCACCACCCAAAGATCTAATTAATTAGTCTTGCTAACTGCGTATTGTTAGAACTGTGAGAGTACGTAACTCTGAGGTGAGGTGTGATCAGACCTTGTTATCATTCTGGATCTAGAGTTGCTAATAGCTTTCATTTTTAGATGTTATGCCTGATGGGCAAGCTTCCAAGCACACAATGTTTAAAAGAGAAGGGAAGATCGTGAAAAGCAAGAGATAATGATGGTTCCCTGAAGTGAGGGTGTGGAATTCTGAAAAACAAAAATTTAGAGTATTGGAGGCTGAGAAAAAAATATGTATATCTGAACTGTTATGGTAGACGTGTTACAGAACCACTGTGAAAAATTGGGAATGAGGACCAATTCATAAGACTGTACTCAATTGTCTAGAAAGAATACTTCCTTGCATTTCCTTTACATTTTTTCAGTTGAACAGTGAGTTCTGTGCATGGTAGCTGTACACATCAGGATAAATAGATTGAAATGAGAGAGAGTATTCCTAAACTTTAAAGAACTTATCCTGCCAAAAATTATATGTGTGCCTCATTTTATAAATTAGTAGTAATTCAGACCTGTATTTAGCTTCATTAACATTTTTGATTAAACCCTGATAGGAGTGTTTCCATATCCATGAGATATAAAGCCTGAAGGCTAGCTGGATGTTTCATGAATGTATTGAAATAGTTCAGAATCCTAGTTGAAATCTGTTTCGTATCTCTAGTTGTATATTTGCACATTAACTACAAATATGAAACACATTTTTCACTTTCAGGAAGAAAGCTGTTCTCATTACAATGTATGTGACTTTTAACGCTATACTATTTTAATCAGATTACCAGTACAATGCAAATTAATGTAATAGGATTTCCTATAATTAGAGGCAAGTATACAGTAATCTACTATGAAAAGAACACAAAAATGTTAGTGGAGCTCATTACAGGGATAGTCTTTATGCTAATTATTCAATTTTTTAAAAATAGCACTAAGCCTGATTTTAATCAGTTTTTTTGTGGGTTTTTTTGACAAAAATGTAATCAAGCAATTCAACGCAAAGGGTTAGTAATAGTCAAGTATTACTCTTTGTCTGGGACAGAGAGAAGTGGAACTAAATACAAACAGTAAAACACTAAAGGACTACAAGTTACTCATTTCATTGTCCTGTCTGAATAAAAGATAAAATGAAAACTAAGAGTATAAATGATAAAATAATGATAAACAAGACTTTTACAATGTGCATGAAGGAATCAAATTTGAATTTATAGTTTTAACCCTGTAAGTGCTCAATATTTATCAATATTAATATATACCAAATGTTCCTGTAATTCCAGTGTAGGGAAACCTACATGAAATTTTGGTGCAGGTTCCAGATCTGTTTCCCAAGTGTTTATACTGTTATTATAGATCCATCTATTGTAACATCTTGATAGATCATAAAACTTAAGATACACACAGTGAGCATAGCAGGTAGGAATTAAAAACCAGCTAACCAAAAATCATAGCTAAACCTAATAACAAAAGCTTTGATGCTGCAAGGAACTATTTTTGTGAGTATCTGGGACTACACCTGGTGAAAGAATCAAGTTGAAGGATTGGTTCCTACGATGTTGCTTTTGTTTTCATCAGTAAGTAGCTCATGCAATACCCTAGTGACACGGTATCCTATCCTACTGGAGACGTTTGGTTAGATCCAAAATATGGTAGTGGGTTACAGTTTGCATCTACAAAATTTTCAAAAATCCAATATGGCTATTTTCAAGAGCAAAAGCTATTCGTGCTGTTAAGAGTCTGCAAGATCTGGTCTTTTAGTCACTGAACTTTTAATTCAGTGGAAGGAAAAAAAGGAAACAGCAGAGGCAGCATTTGTAACATTCCAGGGAGATAAAGCCTGCCCATTAAGAGGGTGGGGGGGAGTGGGTGTATATGTGTTAAAAAATAAAAATGAGAGAAATAAAATCACCTTAAAGGAGTTCTTGAGACAAAGTTCAAAAAACGTTTAAATTTCTGAGAGACTAAGTTCAGGCAATATATTATATGTCTGACTGGGTATCCCAAATTCTTGTTCTACTTTGAAAATATTGGTCCAAATGAATATAACATTTTTTTAATAAAACAATGTGATTAAAAAATTGAAATATGTCATTAACATAATGAACAACTAGATCACGTTCTTTCATGAATGTGGGAATTAAGCATATAAAATATCTTTTCTCTTTAGTTTCCTTCAAGAGCATCTAATACAAAATAAAGAACAGATCAGTTAAGTCCAGATACAGGTATTTTTTAATATCGAACTTGTATTTTTTTACTTCATTAACTACATAAATGATTTACAGTCCTCTATGGTTTTTTACTAACTGGTGTCAAGACTTTTCCAGACTCCACTAAGTTATTTATAAACGATAAAAATTCATGTGCAGATCAACGATCTTGCTACAAACCAGATTTTTATAACAAATAAGCAATTTTCTGTCCTCTACTTCAGAGAAGACACAATCAATTCTAGCTTCTCTGATACACTGCAGTTATTGCTACTTTTGGCTTAGATGATCTGGCTCCACATTTGCTGCGAGTAGACCAATTTTTTTTTAATTGCCCCAGTATAAAAATAAAACTGCTGTTACGGCATTCCTGATGTTACACTATCAAATTGCATAAGGCCTTACAGCCTGGAGAAAACACATGAATAGCAAAAGGGAAAAGGGAAGAATTAAACAATTTACTATTCTTCCCTTAACACAGAGCACAAAGTTTTGATTTTGAGTTGTAGAGTGTGGTGTGTTTTGGTTGGTTGGTTGGCTTTAAGCAAAAGAATAAGGTAAAGTAAATAATGAACTACTGAGATTTTATCTGGTGAGGTAAATAGGCTTAAATCACCTTTTTCTGTTAGGGCAGTTTATATTACATTTTCCTGATCTGTTCATCTTCTCTTGGTTGTTCTCAGACATTAAAATAACAGAAGTGTGTACAGAAGTATGTAAAACAACAGAAGTGTGTATGTATGTGTTTTATTCATCTAACTTAAAATTGGTCATCACATTAGAACTCTCTAATACTGAAATATTTCTACTTCCTAACATGTTCCAAAAATGAATTATCAAAAGATATGAAATTAAGTTATATTTTAATGCACTGTCTGTCTTTGTCCTTTGTTTGCCTCATTATTTAACATTTTTGCTTGTAGCATCCAAAGAAAAAGCAAGACCCTGTTAGGATCAGGTGTACTCAGCTGGCATAAAATTAGAAGGCCACACTGAAGTCATCATTTTATACCTCGTGAGGGGCTGGTAGCGGAGTTTAGTCCATGCATTTTGGTGAGTGTTGGACGCAATATTTCTAATGAGTGTTTTCCTGGAACTGACCTGGATAGTATCTGTCCTGAGATCTGTCATGCTGTGATCTGCACTTCTACAATGCCAGCATACACCACCTTAACAGTTACCGTGTAATTACTCTTCTCAGTATAACCTACAACCTTTTTTTCTCATTACACGCTATCAGGTTTGAGAGCTCACTTGCTCTCTTGCCAACCAAGCAATTTACCTACCATCTGCATGTCAAGAGCAACCAAGCAGTTATGAAACTGTCTGGTTCTTAGCACTGTGGTTTTTTGGGAGCTGTTCATTGGCTTTCCAATCTTTGGAGCAGCAAGAGAGGATGCAACAAAAATGAAAATAAGGCTCTGGCTTTTATTATATTAGTTTTAGTTAAAGAACCCTGCTTTTTGATTCTGTGAAAATTCCCCAATAATGTACGAAGGACAAATTTTGAAGATTAACTAAAAGAACCATAAATAGAGATCTCTCCTGGCACCCTAAACATCTCTGCAAATCTGTTAATTTTATTGCAGTAGAGCAAACTCTTCCTCAGAACCATCTGCACCACTACTGAGATTTGAAAACCAGAACACACAAAAAGACCATTGCTTAATGGATAATGAGTAAGGGCACTCTCAAACCCATGGCAAGCAAACTGTCCAAGCAGCTAGAGCACGTATTTGTTGGTCTCACTCCCAAGTGACAGATACAAATGCTACAGAAACTCAGCGCATTTCTCGGAAGAAAATCAGATGATATCTCGCAAATCTAGTATGATATTTCTCCTGTAAAACCTTGCCTGGACTTTAGTGACAAACAAGTAGAATGAATAAAGCAGTGGCCAAACACCAGAACAAATAAATACCAGTGAATTTTCAAATGGAATAATGAACTCAAGCCTTGTATCTGCTCATGTAGCCAAAAGTGATGATGTTCCACTCATTGGGAGTGACCTCGCGGTGGCTGGAGATAATACCCTTTTGCAGTGCTGACAGTTTGAATGTGTACCAGAGTACACTGACACTAAAAGAAAATGCTCAGATCTCTGTAGAAGACAGAAGATATAGTGTTTGTAGGAGCAAAGCAAAAATACCAACACTTGCAAGTAGTCACTGCAAAACATATTCAGTCTGGTGATCTGTGCGCATCATTGTGACAGCAGCAATAAATCAGAACCTCTGCAGCTGTTTCAAGGGAAGGTTTCCTGTGAACCTAAAGCCAAAGATTAAGATAGGTCACACTGTAGTGGATTCGCTCCTTTCAATAGATAAGTTTCTGGTTATCGTATTATGCAAAGAACATACATACCATCTGTCTTGGGCATTTATGAAATGTTATTACTGTGGTATCTACATTGTGAACAGAACAGAAATAGTCTCTGCTCTTGGCTTCCTGTATTTTCATGTGAATGTATCTCTTAAGTAATCTGTCTTACTTTTAAATGGTATTTTTTAGTGCGGTTTCTGAAAGCGTCTGTGTCTTAGCATTGTGCTGCACCTTTTATCCAATCATGTGATGTACTAAATACCTTCAGTTCCCACTGACTTCTGTAAATTTTGACAACATAGTGCTAGTCTACCGATATAAAACTTTCAACTGACTTACACGGCTTAGGTCCCAGCAATTGCTAATGGGTGGAAAGCACACTAAGAAAAATCATCCAGCATAGCAGCAGGATAGAGTTGTCCAGTATCAAGGAAAAAAAGTTCTATATAAGCATCCTGATGCTGCAAGGCTGCAAAGAATTTAATTATTTTGATGGATTTAAAATCAGGATAGTACCAATGTAATTTCTCAGTTACTCTTCATCCTACTTGATGCAGACATCTGACATCTCCTGACAAATCTGATGCTCCAGAAGCTCAGCTTCTCTCTGGTGAACTATATTACAAATACAACCAAATTCAAGGTCATAGCTAAGAATACGAGTGAATATGATTAAATTAAATATAATGCATAGAATCTCATTCCTATTTCTGTCATCTTCAAATTTATACGAGCCTCTCTGAAGGAGCATAATGGTGAATAACACCAGCCTTGAGACTGATGAATTTCTGGGGGAGTTGGCTACAAGAGTTATCTTAACCTTCATAAAATCTTAAGATTTAATTTGCATTTCTTTGCCGTAGGCCTTTTACAGTACAAAGAACACTAGTTTGAGAGACACTACTTTTCTCTTTATAAATGCATTGTCATGCAACTGTACAAATAACATTTATCTGTTAACACACCTAATGTGTACCAATGACAAACATTGCTGCTCTGGTATATAACATTATTTAAAAATTATTCCACTTCTTCTAACCTACAGCATGTACTCTTTGCATCTTTTGTCACAGTCTGTGTTTCTCCGAGTCTCATTAGCGTGCTTTATTCTAGCAACCAGCTATTTGCCCTTTGAACTCAATTGGCCTTCACCAGATAGAACAAGAAGAGAGTATTTTCTGCTATTTTTTATCAAGACACCTTGAAGATACATTCTTGTTCTTCACGTGCTTTCTGGCCAACATTAAATAGAAAGAGCCTAGTAAGGAAACGAGCCATATAAAAGCCCTGTAGATTTCCTCTTAGCTTCTTCTGCAGGCTCAACACTGAAACACCCTGAGACATTTTCAGAGAGTTTGTTGCCAGCTTTTGATGTGCTTCCTTTTTTGATGCTTCCACCTCCAGTATCATAAGCTAAATTTTTCTTTGCAGTCTGTTGGAAGTGTTCTGGAAAAAACAAAGTTTATCTTCTATCACCTACACAGAGTGACAATGCTGTCTTCCGTTTGTTTAGCAGCAGTGCTGAAGTTACTCGTAAATTGTGCCGTGCATTTGACGTATAGCCAACCACTGGAAGAAGCAAACTCACACTTCCCCAGATGTTATTCCTTCATTCTGTAACTTCATTGTGTTGACGGACACTGCTGGTTACTGTGGTTTTATATACCCTTGTCAACCCAGAGAAATTGCACATGCCAGTTTTCTGTAATCTTATGAATAATTAATGGAAACACACAAAATTGAGCTCTGTTTATATGAACAAGGTTTACAGGTGGTTTATAAAGATGTTCCTTTTTTCACATTTATTTGTGGAAGGAATACATCCTCTTACTATATTTCAGTAATAACTGTTGGTAAAGTTGAAAGGAAATTCACATGAAGAACAGGAGAACAACGTTAAAGGGATGAACAAACCCAGGAAATCAGACAACTTCAAAACTAAATTTAAATTATCCTCTGGTGCCTGCCTGCTGCATATTGCCTTTATTTTTCTATTTCTCTACCAATAACAATGGCATATTTGCTTGTGTAGAGGAAGCCAGTAGGCAAAACTCATATGTAGAATAAGTTTCAAAATGCGTCAGAGTGGGATAAGTGTGTATGTAATCTAATCTTCCTTTATCATGTAACCATCATGTGTCTGTCTGGTTTGTGTAGCAACAGATAGCACAATATATAACGTATACATTCTGTAACTGAGGAACACATCAAGCAAAATCCAACTGTGCCTAGTTCTAAAAGAGCTGCCTATATTTCTACTTAGCTGTGTAGACGGGTTATTTTCAGGCAGTATTTACCATTACTTTGGGGGAGGGTTGGAGGAAGGCAAGGGAAAGATCTACACATATTTAAATTTCCTATAGGATTTCTTATGTCTTTCTTGGGTTGATTAAAATCATGTGTTCCTGCTTGTTCCTTATTCTTTATCCCTTACAGAAGGAGCACACGGAAATAATTTGCAGCAAGATTTTTATGTAAGTGTCCCCCTTACATAGGTTTTATGCAGAAGGGAAACATATGGTTCTGAAAGAGCATTAATACCCAGGTACAGCTGGTCTTTGAAGATTTTAAGTGATCCAGATAAAAAGAATGAGCAGATGCCTCCCAGGGGAGACTGTGGCTGTTCTGACACTGTTCTTCATCACAAGTGTAACACTTACAGGGAGATGTCTATGGACAGCTAAGAATAGAATGGGGATTGTATTGGCAAAAGAAAAATAGACATATAAGCAAATAAGACAAAAATAAAACCCTCAAGCTGCCCAGCAATAGAGACCTTAATCACAGTCTACCAGGCTGGCAGCAAAGAAAAGCAACCAAACTGATTAATTCATCTATTGTTATTAGTTAATGCAACAACCTAACATTTCTCCATGACAGCAGTGTCTCTGTGCCAGGTTTTTATTATCCTGCGGCACTGGCACTCTTAAAATTCCTATTACTCAGAGAGTTTACATTGATTTAAAATGGATATAAAGAGAGCTATCACAAAAAATTTAGTGTCAGACCTTAGGTGAAAATCAACCCCATTTTCTATTTAAGAGACTCACTAGATTTAAAGACAAGTCACTTTTAAAGAAGGAAAGATCTAAGGTGCCAGATTTGTTTGAGGAGCTGATCCCAAATCATGATGCTTAATCTTTATTTTTATCATACAGAATTATCACATAGCTCCAACCATACTTAATCAGGCTTCATTACTGCACGCTCCAGAGTCTCAAACAGAAGTGCCAGAACCTGAGACTGGACACCGGCGTTAACTGCTCTTGTGCAGGGCAAAATTCCCCAAGGTATATGGTCCCAGGAGAGACTAGATTGACAAAGGGATAGGAAATAAACTTGATATAGAGGATGTGAAATTCAGGACAGAATGTTCACAACAGAAGGTTTAGGAAACCTGGAAAATTTATGAAACCCCTATAGTTTCATGACTGCAAGAGGTAAATTAAAGGAGCAGGACAAAGTCAGGAGGCAAGATGAAAGAGAATTGCATAATCCAGTCAGAGCTCTGAGAAGAGGAGCCCTTCAAAGTCCCACTGAGATCGGTAGCAAATCCAAAGTTTACTGTTAATACAAACAAGAAAGCTAAACCATGGAATCAGAAGCCGTGGTCCAAGTCTGGATAAATGAGGTTTTATTTGGCAGAACTACTCAAGGTAAAAATCCCATTTCAGAAGTAATCCTCTATCCCATCTAAAGTTACAACGTCGATGAAACTGGAGTTGCTGATAGAAAATAAAACATATATCCCCATCATTTTCTCTGAATTCTGCAGAAAGAATGTACGCGGCTAAGGTGAAAATCTTGTCCTGATGCTGCCACTGGATAACACGTCCCTAACTAGAAGGATTAGGACTACCATGAAATAAGAAATCCTAAGCTAATTGGGAAGAAGAACAGCTGAAGAAAGGCTGTTCAACAGAATTTGGAATTAGAGCAAGAGGTTAAATTGATTCAGATTCTTTCCCTCTGTGCTGATCTTGGTGCCAGATGTGAAAGTCTGGGTGAGATAACCATCTTTCCAAACCACCAAATCTTTCATAAGCCAGGAAGTTTAGGAGGCAAGATCACAGATATGGTATCGAGGAGTATAATAAGAAAAAGTTCCTTTTATTCTTCTCATGTAAGATTATTGCAAGAAAAAAGAAAAAAAATATGGAGGTACAGCTTTGTTGTTTTTTTTTAAATTAAGAGGCAAAAGATACTGAGCACAAGTCAAAAGTTTAAGTTATGGTAATTATTTTAAAGTGACTAGAAGTTTCTTCACAGAGTTTTAACAAAATCTCTCCAAGGACTAAATACAGAAATATGCTTGACTAAGTAATTTCTCAAACCAAATGCAATAGGCTATGGTAAGCCTTAAGTAGGTCCAAGTTGCAGCCTTGTTCTATAATATCTGCATCAGTATTTTATAATGTTATAGGTTGTTAAGCATGTTGATGTATAAAAATATGCAGAAAGGTTGGCTGCTCATAGATCATACAGCACAAAGAGATACTAGCTACATAACAAATTAGTAACAGCTGGATGATTTGGAACCAGAAGGCCTAACATGCCAGTACAGGGCAAATTTCACTCAGTTTACGAAACAAGACTACTTTACCTGAGGCAATAAAACAATGCCTCTAGATTGGATTTTGCAGAACCTGGGGCTCCCTTGTGAAACTGCGTGATAACTTAGTCATGACAAAGATGCCACGGGATCAGGGAGCCCAGCAGAGAAATTCTGCTGCCTGGAATGATTCTGGCTTGAGAAATCCTGATCGCTTGAAGAGTTGAAATGAATAAAGAAATTAAGCTTGGGGTGACAAAATTAAAAATGGAAGTCTATGCTTCTATGCTTTACTATGGCTTTATGAATATTTTGATTTCTTTGAGAATCATTTATCTTGAGAAAGATTTCATTGTATGAAGTGTTTAAGATTTTCTGCTTTTATATTCTCTTTTGACAGAGGGGTGGGCTTTTTTTCAGTGGAAAGAATCTTTAGCTTTAATGTCATATTTCAAAAGAAATTTTCTTGCTGTCTTTTGCTTTTTCCCTTTGACAGCCATCATTGCTGAGTAATGCCCAGGGTCATACTTTTGAAAAGCAAATTCTTCCTTTGCAACGTTGCTGCAGGATCTATGGTAGAGCGTATATCCAGAGGACAACGCGCTTGTCCTTCTCTAAGATATGGGTTGCATTCTGTAAGGGATGTGTCTGGCAAAAGAGTTAGATGCAGATCAGTAAAGAAATATGAAAGGGAAAATCAGCAACTGTAGAAATGGGTTTAGGAATATATACACATACATTCACGTGTATATACAATTTTGGAATATTAATCAAGAAATGCACTAAATGTAAGGTGATTTGTTCCACCAGAAAACATACAGCAAGCTATTAGTCCAGGTCATTACTTGCTTGGACAAAACTCCAGACTGAGCCAAAATCTTCGCCACAGAGTACAGAGAGCTTCAACTGAAGTCAAAATAGTTGACCCAAGGTATCAAAGATAAATTTGGTCTGGATACAAAGTCCTGAAATGATGCCTAGATAGCAGTTATTTTCCTAAGAGAATTTATTACCAGGACAAAACTTACTTGAAAAAAAATCACACATCTCTTGGCAGAACATCAGATATTTTAGTAAAATACAATAATTTTCTGCCATAAATTTCTACCCTTAAGAAATCTTAGTACAAAAAGTCACTAGCATTCAACTCATATTTAGCGACAAAATTGGACCAATGTCTCTAACGGGACACTTGCTTAGCATAAATACGGCATTGCAGAACGATTGTCCAGTTCATTCATTGCTAAATCCTGCTTCCACAAAATTAATAAATTCTATTAATTGCAAGGAAAGCAGAAGTGGGCCTTTAATCACATGATGATTCAAGAGATAATCCTTGTTAAAGAGTAGGTTTGTTACCATGGAAGGTGACAGGTTAACAAATCCTGACTTTGATGGTTACTATTTTTTCAGTCATAGGGCAGGTCTTTACAAGGACTTTAATATTTTCCCTATTTATAGTTTGATTCCTACTCCCTAGATTTGTTCTGGCTTTTTAGTTCAACTGGTTTTATGGTTGTCTAACATAAAATATGACTAGTTGGTGTATGACACATTACCTCTGCAGTATATGAACATATTTTGATTTCTACAGCACTGAGTCAGCATTCTGATGAGTTAGCATTTATATTCCCGACAGCTGTTTATTCCTCTCAATGTAATTTCAGAGATAAATGTCCAGAAGGGATTTGCTGCCCCAGATCTATCAGAAAACATATTTAAGATATTCTGTGGTATTTAAATCACACAAAAAAAATATTATTCAGTAATGCTAGGACAAAAATAGTTTAATTTTTACCATTAAATAACTAATATAAGCCTATATTGCTTTTAAATATAGTGTGGTAAAAAGTCAAAGTATTTTTATTTTCTATGCAAAATCACATTAATGGTTTCTAGGGACATTATGAATTTAAGAAACATACTGAAACTTCCAATCAGTATTTTTATTTTACTCCTTTTATTTAGAGTTGAGAAAGTAGCCTTGAGAAGAAAAGAAGAGGTAGGAAGCAGTGCACGCAAAGCACCAAACTGTTCCTGGAACAGCTGATTGATTGTGTCTTACTAAAGCCGTGGGACTAGTTGGCATAGTGGAGCATCAATCTTGATAGAAGGCAGAACCAGTAGACGAGGATTCACTGCATTCTGAAATTCTTCAGGTGATGCTCTAGGGTTATTTTGGTAAATATGGTGTAGGCTATGGTCATTCATATGCTATCATTTTTTATCTACTTTTTTTTTGGTTTTTAGTCTTCTTGTAAAGCAACGCAGAGTAGGATAGATTTTATTTTCCTGCACCAGCCCTATCGGCTCTATAGGGTGCACAACCTGCGTCGTCACAGACGACTTACTTATCTCTGGATTTTAGTAAAAGTAAACTCTTTCTAGGAGATGTTTCTTCTAAACACTCTTCAGTTAGGTGTGGGTTTACAATATGGCAGGGAAATTAAAGTTACCATTAGTGAGATTATAGCAGCATGTTATATGTGCAAAAATAAAATCCAGTTCTGAATCCCATTAAATTAATGATTTTTATCATGTCTGGTGGCAAGAAATTCTGCAGATTGCTTATGATTTTTAGAAAAGAATTAAAAATAGTAGTTAGTTGCTCTGTTCTTCTCTGTTCTTTCAGACTCCATTTTTTCTTGTCTCAGGACACAAAGTAAAAAGGGATTCTTGATATAACTTCTCTAAAAGTTGAATTCATATCCTCTGTTACTTACCTTTTGCCTTTTCCTACTC
Organism: Rynchops niger; assembly: GCA_013400035.1. Taxonomy (NCBI): domain Eukaryota; kingdom Metazoa; phylum Chordata; class Aves; order Charadriiformes; family Laridae; genus Rynchops; species Rynchops niger. The sequence goes on along the minus strand of VXBH01007880.1, from coordinate 460,646 downwards.
TTTAGTCTAAATCAAATGGTCCCTTGATAGAGTAAAAGAACAGTGAACAGTATTACAAAGGAGAATTTTCCAATTGATTCTTTCTGCACCCTAATATTTTGTTTGCTCTTTTGGCTGCTCTAGACCACCAATCATCAGTTCTTACTGAGCCTTCTATATTACTGGCAAGAGCTTTTTATTTTTTTTTTCACTCCCATGGTAACTATAAATTTAGAAATAAAGATAAACTTGCAGGCAATTCCATTTATCTCAGTTATAACTGTGTCCATAAATGAACAGACAAACCAAATGAATAAAACCACCATGGTTACGGCTTCAGTAAAGTAAGACTTTTGAAATACAAGCAGTATGTTTGATGCTAAACTTTTTAATAAAAAACTCCAAAACTTGAATGTTATTACCCTAGGACGTTTTTTGCCAAATCCTAACTTATATCAATAAATGAGGTGAAAATCTTCATCCATATTTACCATTAAAACTATGAGGCAGACTTACTGTGAGAAGAAACTGTCTTGAATCTAAACATTCAAGACTATTTATATGGCTGTGACATATGCATCATAAAGAAAAATGTGTAAGTAGAAGATAATAATCTCTTTGATCTATTCATGAAAATTTATTTGGGCTATTTCTGTACAAGTATTGCATTGCCAATGTAGACTAATGTATAGCTTTCTCAAAAATCATTAAATGAATCTGGAGATTGGACAGTGGTTACAAATTATTTGATCCCTTCTAAAACCAATTCATAATCCTGTGTCTGCATTTGTCAGTTTTCTTCTGGCTTTGTAAAACGTCCTGAAGATTGCAGTGCCTGTACTGTAATTTTGTGTATGTGTGTTCAACATTCCACTTAGGTTTAAAAGTGTAGTGAAGAATGGGCATCAGGGTCAATATATTGTTATAAAAGGTATGCTAAGTTTAATGCTTTGCTTTATTCCCAGATTTGTGGATAGTACAATTTCTTATTTGTTGCTCAGTCTTAAAAGATGTGAAAAAAAAAAGTAATTTGATTGATTGAAATGCCACTTCGATGCCTCTTGAGAAATCATTAGCTTGCACAGTAAACACATAGATATACTTTCACTGCAAGAACTCTAAAACCTTTGTGGTGAGATTCATGTGACTATTCATGCAATATCCAACACAAAAGTTGCCAAAACACTGTACAAGATACATTATGAATGATAACAAAAGCAATAGCAATGATTTTTTTTCCCCATAAATTATCTATTTCTTCATAATATTGTTAGTAGTGTTATTTGAATGTCATCAGTGTGTGGAGTTCCCAGGTGAGACTAATAAATGTGTATTCCAGCCTAGAAGTGGTTACAATCTAAGCGTGTCTTTATGGAAGTAGTGAAAGGTCTAAATTCTGTTATTACATACAGTTTAATATTTTTTTTCCTCAGTGTGAAAGCAGAGCATATGCCAACAGCACTCTTAGAAGAAATATTTTTATGGCAGTTTTATGATTCAGTGCTGTTGGGGTGGAGCTGTAGCAAAGAGTACGTAAATTTACAGAGAGGTAGTCTTTCAAAGTACAGCCAGGTCTTAAGACAGAATGCTTCTGTGAGAAGTTTTTACTAAGATGCAGTCATTTTGTTATGCTCTCTTGCTCAAGGACTGGTTTAAATGTAAATTAAGTCATGGCAAGAATGTATGCATATTCCAAGCGACTGATCAGCGCAGCAACAGTGGGTGTGCATACTAAGCCCATCTCCTTTCACACATACCCCTTCTCAAAACTGGCACTTCCATTTTATTAATCTTTACCAAAAAACACACACTTCTGTAGGAGGAGACTATTATAGATGGAAAAAATCATCTTAGGAGGAGAATATTGGCTGGCTGGCTGGAGGGACCTCTGTATTTGGGCTACTCTAAGAATGCAAAGTGTACCTGGGAAGCATGTGTAATGCAAAAAGGCTCTCTGGATAGTGAAGAGATGGCTTAATGCGCATATAGTAGCCCCATCACAGCTCCCCGAGGATGGTATTTAGCAGGATTACTGCTGTACTCTTACTCTTTCTGATGCAAAGAACAACCTTTTAGGCATTCCTAGCCAAGAATAGCTAAAATTAAGAGTAGTCTGAGGCTGCACTAGCCGTAGAAGCCAGAAATTAGGGAAATTCAAAGATCAGAAAAAATGTTTTCAAGGCCAAAAGCTACCTTCATCCTTTTTCTGGTTTTGTTGCAAGCAGAATCCAGGAAGAATAGATAACTGGATTCTGGATATTTTGAGGCATAAGATACTGTGACAGGAAGCATGCATAATGCATTGCTATGGTAATGGTTACCACAGTATGGAAAAAAAAATTAAACTCTACATAAGTGTAGTTAGCTTACATAAGCAACTGCTACTTTAGTCAGAAGTGCCTTGTAGTTATCTGTAATGTCTTAGAACTTGTCATATTTTACATTTTGTGTAGCAAAGGTAGCAGTTTACAGAAGTGACAATTTATATAGATAAAAAGGCAGGTTATTCCCCTGAGCTGAGCAGGCTGCTAAAGAAACAGTCTTGTCTTTGTTATGATGTACTATGCTTAAAATCAATTAACTACAGTATCTGATAACTGCTAATGTGCCAACAGTTGCAAGAAAGTCCAGTAACAGACTGGAAAGTACTTTTTATGGTATTTCTAAAACAGAAGTCTCCAAAATGACCTGTGAAGAACACTTGTTCTGAAATCTTTATTTGCTTTCCTGTTCTCATCCTTCATTTCTCTTTTATACTTTTTTCTACTGCTAACTGTAGCCATGGCTTATCTGTTCCAGGTTCCAAACTGAGAGGAGCAGCTTCCTGTCAAATAAGCCAATGCTACTGGATGAATTGACCTTGACATGACTGCTGTGATGCCAAAAGCCACAAGCTAACTGGTAACAATTGTTAGGTATGTCAACACTAATTTTTATTTTTGATGCATGTCATAAAAATATCAGGTGGTAAAGAAGCACAGCAGTGCAGTCCCTTGGTTCATCAAACTAATCCTCTTGAACCTCAGTAAACATTTGGGATCAGACATAATGTGAATAAAACCTTCTCCATATGCATGTTACCTGCTGTATTAGCTTACAATTTACAATACATGTTTGCACTAAAAATACATGCAAAATTAGGGATGGCACCCTCACAGCAGTAATACTGGCAATGGCTTGTGCATGCCAAGTAGCAGATGTTTGGAGGGAGCCGGTCAAGGTTTTGTCTCAGTAATTGCTGGCAAGAAATGTCTGTTTCTGCTTTTCTTGAACCTTGATTGCACTGGCTCAATACATTCTCTCTTGCAGAATACCCTTTATGAGGAGGTGCATAATCCATGACAATTTCCTCTTATAAATTCTTCCCACATAAATTTCATCAGGGGATTTGTTTTCTATTTCCAATGCCACTCCGAATCATTCAGATGTGGAGAAAAACATGACCATTCATGAAGGAGCTCTGTGTTTGCCAAGCACTTCCTTAGAAGCTCTTTTGAGGACTATTTCTCTAAATAATGCTTGGAATTAGGGAAATGTGAGATAGAATAAATGAGAGCACCAGGGTCTGCTTTTTCCTTGCTAGTTGCTATTTTACAGGAACACCTATCCTCCCAACTTCTTTCCCCAGACAAAACATAGGAGTTTGGGAGGGGCAAGAAAGGAGAGTAGTATCATTTAAGCGTGTGAGCCTACTTTCAGAATAAAGGGAATGAATTTGCACATACAGAATTGTTCTGTACAGACTATGGGGTACAATGAATCCTGCTTTTAAAAAACACTGCATGGCACTGGTAGCACTGGGGGTTGACTGGAATGCTGCTTTACATTTCTACAGGAGAGTTACTACATCAGTAGTGTAAAGATGATTACAGGTAAAAAATTACAATTATGTTTGAAGACTGTCATGTCTGGATTTCAGTGATGGTGTTTCCTGTTCATAGTTCAATGCATCTTATTAGAAATGTGTATATTTCAGATACCCTACATATTTGTTTAAATACTAAAAAGTTAATGAATCCCAGCAACAGGACAATCTTGCCTGATACAGCATGGACTTATTGTATTTAGTAGGATTTAAAAGTGTGGTTTCTGTAAAGTGCTAGCTGGTGCATTCTGATATATCTTCTAAAGATACAGTGACCCTCATTTCTGTCTTTGGATGGATTCTTTGGTTACTCTGAACTGCCTACTCCGTAGTCGGTTGATTTCATTCATCTTAAATTACTAACAAAAAATGAACAAACATTGGGGCATCTAAGGACCCTCTACTTTGGGGACTTCCTTGTCAATGTCTACTGCCATTGCCAGTCTGGCCTTGCTTTTCAGCAGACCAAGAAGAGGGAGAAGCTTGACAAAGGGGATCCAACTCACTGTGAAGCCATATGGTGTTTCCTTACACTGTTGTGTCACTGGACAAAGCACAACTAGGCAGGACCTAACTGCTCCTTGGGCACCTTTCAGAAGCAATGGGTGCTGTCATATTCAGTATACCCTGCTTCAGCCTGGTTTCCCATACTGCGTATCTGATCCTTTAATTCTCTTTTTTCATTTTTTATCTCCTTTCATAAGCTGTTTATTTTCTAGAATAGAGAGTTCCAGCCTGCTCAATTATTTTTCCTATGGAAACCATTCCATCCCATGCATTTGATCATCACTGCTTTTCTCTGAACTTTTTCCAAACGTTTTCAAGATGCAAGCACTAGAACAGTACACAGTATGTGAGCAAACCGTGGCATTATAGACTGGCATAATTATATTGTCTGATTTGTTCTTTTTTCCTTTCCTAACGATTCCAAACATTTGCATTTTTGGACTGCTGCCATGCACTGAGTTGATGTTTTTATGAAACCATCCATCTGTCACAATCCCAAACTTTCACTTCTGAGTGCTAACAGACAGCTCAGAGCTTGTCACTTTACTCATAAAGTGAAGAACAGTTTTGCCCATGTACATCATTGCACATTGATCTATACTAAATTTCCTCTGCCGTTTTGTTACCCAGTCACTTAGTCTTAAGGCCCACCTACAGTTCTGTGCATTCATCCCTCACACTTCTTACATGGAGTCTAAATTTGAGTAGGAGGTAGGATGCTAATAGTCTTTGCCAAAGGAATGCATGAGGGCATAGAAAAAGTATTTTAGAGCAAAGAAAGTTTATCAGTACACAACCTTATGACCCAATAAGATAGGACCCAATACAGCAGTTTAGTGAGGAAACTATGTAAAAGAGGAGCAGAAGGTCTATGGAAATATGATTTGATCTGATATACGCATGCAAAAAAAAGAACCATGTATAGTCTGTTGGAAGTGAGTGAGTATATCAGCAGCAGTTAGTAAACCAGATAAAACCCGAATGTTTAAATGGCTGTTGTTTTTTATTTGGTTTGGACTTCATGGGCTTGATTTACCACTACAGTGCACTTAATTTTGTTGTTTGCATATGGGAAAGTGGGTATGAATGTTTCCAAGTCAGCAAGGAATCATCTCCAAATCCCTGAACTGTGAAAATTATCGTTATCTCCAAATTTGGGCTTGTCCTTTTCACTGGCTTGTGTTTGGATGCCTTTTGTTCCTATCTGGGAAGCACAGACCCCAAAATAGTATTTCGTTTACCACATGCAATGAAGGAAATGCACTATTTGTCACTATGCCTTTGAAACATCATAGTTAGGATTGTATTGATTGGTAAGGAAAATAGATTAATTAAGTGATATTAGCGCATCAAACAAATAAATGTTTCTGAACCTCTTATATGTATCCTCTATATGTGTGTGTGTGTATCATGTCCAGTAAAAATGGGCAAACAAATCATCACTACTAAACGTCATGATATTTTTATAATTAGTCACAGCAATAATTTCACATAGGTAGCCAAGGACTTTTTTAACGAGTGTGATATAGTACCATCTAGTGGCCAAATTGAACTGGTACCTTTAGTTTTCAGTATTAACTGCCAACTGCTGCACAGTTGCTGCTTGAGTGTATCACGATTATGGTGCAGAAAGCAGCCTTCTGCTTTTAATAGATATGTAAGTTACTGGATAACCTTGCAAATCTAAATATAACAAAGTTACTTATTACAATCCTGACTTGTACACCCAGCTTCTCAGACACAGCTTGTTGAATCCTGTGATTTTGACTGGGGAAGACAGAAGATAACACGTAAATACATCTTCGTGGTTTTCAATCCAGCATTGCTTGTTTGAGATTTTTTTTTTCAATTACTATTTCACTGAATAGTCATTGCAAAGAAAAGTAAGTTCTATCTCTAAAGCAAAAAGTTTAAGGAAGTTCTGAGCTATTACTTTACAAATGGTATGGAAAATGAAAAAAGGCCAATTTATTATATTCATTCAATAAGCCTGATACTGTAACACCTTTTCGATCATCCTGTCTTAGTATGTATTAACTTTTTGTAAATCAGTTATTTTAATCATTCAAAAGCAAAATGTTGTAGTTACTTAGCCAGACCATAAGCTTTTTAGCCTAATATACAGTATATCTGATGCTTATGTGATGACTTACATTTATAAGCATCGGATTCCCATCTTACAGAAAAATACACGTCATTCTTTTGTGACTGCTAGACTACAGTGCCATATCAGATAATTGGGTCTTTGTCCTCAACAGTGCTGAGATTAAGACATGAATTTAATTTTTTGGATTGTGTTCCCTATGCTTTTAGCAAGTTTCTGAAGGAACACAAAACACATGCCAAAATACTATACATGTTCTAATTCCTAAATTAATAATGATGTTTAGAGGTGTCAGATGCCAATATATGGCTGTCCAAATAAATTGTAAAAATCTGGTGCTGTGCCTTAGCTCTGCACTTTTTTCTGAATAAATGCTGTTTAGACGATTTGTGCATATTTTTATTACCTAAAGCAAAGCAGTGACTGTCTCCTTTCCTACAGGACTTATAATTAGCAGTGAAGTTTTGCCACACTTAAGCTATTTTTCCCAGTGCAAAACGTTGAATTTTGAATGTTGAAAACTGATTTATTTAAGAGCTGCAAAATACAAACCCAATAGATTTGTCAAGGTATACTCTACAATGGAACTACAATGTAAATCCAAAATTTTAAACCTAAGTGGGAAATCTGTAAAGCAGACTTCAAATGCACTATAAAGCATGTATACACACAAACATAATCCATTTACATGAAAACAGAAAAGCTGCGTGCAAAAATGTCTTGTTGCTCGCAGTGTGAAATTAAATGGCTTGTGTTATAACAACTGCAAAAATAGTATCTGGTTTTCACAGTTTGGATATTACTTATTCTGATAACATATTTGATAGGCATCATGACACAATCTTTTCTTAACACATGGGAAAGTAACACATACATGTACTACTAATGCTACTGAGAGTTGTCTGCTTCAGCATTTTAGTTCTCAAGAAGAGAAGAAAAACTGTTGTTGGAGGAGAAAACAGAAAGCCTGAGGGAAATAATTAACTATTTTCTTTTATGTCATCTGCATGATTTTCACAGGGCCAGCATCAAATGTCCAGTGATGCTTGAGAGATAAAGTACTAATTAATTCGATGTCATATTCAGGCAATTACTGACCCAACTGATATTTCCATCCACTTGTCTAATAGACATTGTCATATTTGGAGAGGGTATTCTGGGGAAGGAGGTACAGAGAGGACAATAAACAGAACCAGGCACAACATTTTCTGATCCAAACCAGACCAAGAACATATCCTTAACACTGATTTGCAGAAGGTGTGCGATATGGTATTTCTGTCTGGCATCTTTGTGAGGGTGTTTGTAGATAGCAGTTTGTTTGCAGATAAGCTGTTTGCCCTGGGAAGTCCTAGACCAAATCACAATATGCAACCCCCAAACTTACTCAGTGTCACTTGTGTTAAAGATCACATTTTTATTGTATTCCTCAGAAATGCTGGAGCTGTCTCAAGAGGGGAAATTGTGAAAGTAGAGTACAATATCGTTATTAGGGCTTTCACCTTTAAATGAAAAATTGAGTATGAATCCACACACCTTTTGCATCTTTAATTTTGTTTTCTTTTTGCCCACGGTGCTTTACTGACTGAACTATGTAATGACTACACCTGGTTGACTCTTAACTAACAGGATCATCTCAGTGTTTAGAACTGAGGTGATTTTGCTCTTCCCAGACACGTAAAGTAACCATATGTACCATCTTTTCTGCATTGATAAGACTCTGGTAACTTGTATAAACATAAATGCAAAACCACATAGCTTTACAATTGCTATGTAATTGTGCAATGTCTATTTTTATCTGTATTATCAAAGTACTCTAGCTCACCATGATGCTCCCATTACCATCGTCTGGAATTTTGTCATTTACTCAGAGACATTAAATTCTTGTCCTTAGAGTGTCTGTGTCTGACAATTTTCTATCAATAGAAAAAATACTCTACATATGATTGAGAATATTTACAACTATTGAAGAAAGGGCAGTGAAGCAATTTCCCATTTTCTCTTTATGGTCATCTCTTCTTTTCTAACTACTGCTACGTATTTCTAGTTGTCCTTATGCATCCTGTAGTTGTATTTATGGATGGTACTTTCTGTCTCTGATTGGTTTTCTTGTTGATAGGGTCCCAGCAACTGTGGTTTGTAATGTGCAAATTTATGCAACATACATGCAGGTGGCACATTTGCTTTGCTTCCAGCTATATTGTTTTCTTCAAAAGTGGGGTTGTCATTTTCGCGTATTGTTACAAGCACTTGAGACTCTCTTCTCCAGAAATACTGTGTTGATTGTGTAAGATTTTCTTTCTGGTGTTTGACACCAAGTGTAGCACTTAAGAAAAAAATAGCATAAGCCAGTTACCTATGATATTTTTCTCTTGGATGGAAGAGATGAGTGCTAGCATACAACAGAAGGTATGGAAAGATTGGTGCTTTTTTAACCTAGTGTCAAGCTACATTTTTTTCCCAGGATACTGGTGGTGAAGTAAATTGCATGCTATTGCACACCAGTTTGTCTTCTCATGGAGTTCTCTTTCCAACAGAGGTGACTATTCCCTTCTTGCTGTGTGCCTTCTGGGGCTACATCCACTTCCACGCTGAACGCTGATAACACTGAGGGGAGAGTATTGCCCCAGCACCTCTTTTTCTTCTTCCAGGGTATATGCAGGACTGATACCCCATATGCCTTCTTATCAGGTAGAATGTATTTAGTGTTCTTATAGTAGAAGTACCTGACTCTGCAAATATTGATACTGTTGTGTTTTATGATACCTGGTTGATTTTTTTAGAGCTATCAAGGACTTCCAGCACAGACTGGCTTCAGGAAAGCTTTGATATTTTTCTCCCTAATGTGGTTCTTTAGCTGCAGGCACTTCTTAGTTGGTTTGGTTTTGTAAGTGAATTGTCTTGTGATGTTACAGGACCGTTGCTACAGAATTAATGTATTTAAAGCCAAACAGCACATATGCAGATTATGAATGACGCCAAGTCTCCTGGAACTCTTGTGAATGTACATGGAGAAAGGAGTTCTGACTGGGATTTCATTAGTTGTGAGTATAGATCAGCCCATACTCTGCAATTTGGGCCCGTACTCTATTGTATTACGTGTTTTCATATTCTACTGCCAGTTCATGTTTCACTGCTACTCAAGAACTTAACCTCTTAAGACCACAATTTTGTCAATGACTTCACAGTCATTAAGTTTTACTACACTTCTACAAGCTAGTATAATCCAGTCCCTAACTGAAACTAAACAAAAATGACAAAACTATTAAGGCTTTGTAATTTACTGTTTATATGCTACTGACACATCGAAGCAGCAGTACAGCTTATAACTACTTTTCAAGCATTTTTCTCAGAATGTAAGTTTCTGTCTTAGCTGGACATAAGAAAATTATCTTCAGTGTTTCTTAACAGCTAATGAGCTATTGAGAGCTCTAGTCCATTCTCTGCAGGATTTCCTATTGAATTAAGCACATGATTCCAAACACACAACTGCAAATGCCTAAACTGAATACTATCTACATAAAATGCAGCATTTTAGGACTTTCCAAAGTTTTGTTTGTGTCCTCTTTTTAGGTTCAAATCTCTGAAGCAAGCACTTAAATCCCAGTATCCCAGCATGTATCAAGTTACATGCTGTTGTTACATAGGTCTTCCTCGGTTTCTATTCCTCTTAAAATAAATAAAAATAACAGGAACTGTGATATTAACTTAGGTTGTCTCTCACATCCAAGAAATTTTATAAGTAAAATGTACTTCTATTTATGTACTTAGTCCTTGAACACTGAAAATGAGCAGCATCATCAGTGCATTGCATCACTACTGAATATGTGTAGTCAAGACCAGAGGGGACCCCCAGCCTTCATCAGCATCAAAATATGTTCATTATACAAAATACAATCATAGTTTGCAAATGCCAAGTAAAATCAAATGCAAATGAAAAACTTCTTGAAAGCATCAGTGGTGTACTTCACTTATGTGGAAACTTAAGTCACAGGAAATATTGTGATCATTAAAGACATCATGACACTGATAATTTTAACCTGTATTTGTTGAATGATTGATTCGGTTGCTCCTCAGCAGAAGGGCTTCCTTCTTGGTCACTCATCTGACAGGTTTCATGCAGCTCCATCCCTGATACAGCCCTCAGTTTTGTTTGCTCTGATAACCCTGGGAAACGTCTGTGCATACGATCTGGATAACAATAAAGGCATTTTTTTAATAGCTGATACATAGTTCAAAATAACACCTACAGTTTGATGTAACTGTGATGCTGCATTTGGGTAAGTGGCTATTTTAGGTAAACATAATTTATTTTGACCTTTTATAGATAAAGTTGTTTCCTTATTCACCTTTCCAGTAGTCTTGGGAGATACAGGTCAGACAATTTATAGGAATTTTTGAAATAAACTTGAAATTCTTATTCCATACAAACTCCTTCCTGGCCAATGAAGAATTGATTTCCTGCTGTATCATATGGACAAGTAACAACCCAATGTTTCTCCTGTGGAGTCAGCAGGAGCTTTGCTTTATACTATAATGAGAATTTTACAGGAGAAGAGTGGAAGAATGAAGTCTTGAAGAATAAATACTGCTATAACATCCCTTAAAGTATTGTGGGTGTAATTCTTTGAAATAATGGGATGATAGAGTTCAAAGTGGTGTTAAATCAACTGTGTGCAAGTGACAGTACATCATTCACTGGCCACATTTCACTAGCGGAGTTTACAGTTTTTGCAGTGAGCTACATTAGTCTGGAAATGGAGTGACCTCTTGGAACCATGCCACATTTCCAGCACCTGTCAAATGGTTCTTTCTGTAGGGCGTGAAGACAATGAAAATACATTCAAATACCCGTATCTGCCAGCATGGGTAGGTCCAGAAAACAGCAGTTGGCCCGTGCTGTACATGCAGTTGATTGATAACGGGGATTGATTCTATTCTGTGTGCTCAGTCAGTCTGCCATAAAGAGTCTCTTTACCAAGTACAGTGGAGGGGATGGCACACAACTGCTATGTTAGCCGGGGTGTTGAAGCCTCGTAGCACAGGCAGAGCAACTTCTCATCATTCATCTAGACAATATTCCTTCCATTTTGATTCCTTTGTCCTATCAATCAGCTTTTATAGGGTGGAGGAGAAAATTATTTTAATGGAAATAATAAACAGTGCTCTTTTTCATCATACCTTTCTGTGTACCTTGTAACAGGGTTTATCAAAAATCAATCTATAAAAATTCACTATGCATGAAAATCCATAATGCATAATCCATTTAACTGAATCTGCAACATATGCGTGCGTGAATTTAAACAGATTATGTGCATGAATTAATGTGAATATATAGCATGTGTTTTTCTTTGCCTGCTTTCCAGTAGATTATTATTAGCAATAAGAGATTCTAAAACTAGCTTTGCACATCTGATGTATGCTAGTGGGGGAGGGGAAGGAGGGAAGAGTGTAATAGTGGCTGAGCTAAGGCAGCCCGAGGCATTTTGCTGCCTCCACAAGGCACAGACAGAATGGATTGGGGACACTGTTCCAACAGTATCCTTTACTCTTCTGGAAATGTGCAGCATTGGCTTTCTCCTTTTTTCTCAGTATCTACTATGATGTTGTCAGGGAGACAGTCTCCTTGACTTGCACCCAGCTGCTGACGCCATCACGCTTTATAACAGTGCTACCCCCCAAACCCTGTACCCACCAGAAGATTTAAGTCTGTTCTGTGACAGACCCCTGCATGAAATGTTTAGGTGATACAGAATAAAAATCTCCCTGTGCTGTCTCCGCAGTTAATTCAGAGGAAGCCAAAGCTTCATTTCAAAATGTGTGTTCTGAAAGACCTGGCTTTAGAATGGATTTATAACCCATTGTATTTATATTTGTATGCTTTTTAAAAAAAATTATAGTGTAAAGAGGCCCTAAGTAGCCTTTTCATAATGTGGTTGTCCATTAAATACATTCGGAGTGTATTAAAATCCACAACATTTGTCTTCGATTTTCTTGTAACTGCCATAAAACGTTACTGCAAATTGATCTTGAACAGATACGCTAAATGGGCATCTGTTCATAAGTAAATCTGTTGCCTTCTCAAGTAATTGGATCTCTAACTGACAATTTTAAAAGTAATCATGTTTTCAAGACAGCACACAGACTACAGCTATTTTAAAGGTCAAAATAGTTTTAGGTTTCAATTTTTCTTATTTAATTTATTAAAATTCTGATAGTACTCAGAATTACTGGTTTGTATTTATAAATAGTTGTAATACTAAGGTGTTTAAACCTGTTACTGAACGGATTGGGAAAAGACATGGCTATTTCAATTAAATTCTAAAAGGACATTCTGAATATAACCTCTGAGCACAACTCTGCAGTCATTGCTGAGAAAACTCTAGCTGACTTCAAAGACTAGAATTTGGAATATAACAGGCACAAAAAACAAAAATAGGTCTTTAGGATATAATTGTAAACACTCTGCATGTATTTTTCCCATTATTTTTGCTAATATGTAGTAAAATGTTGTTTCTTAAATAGGTATGAATAGTGCCTGATGTCCAAATAACGTTTTGATTAATTTCTATTGTATCGTTGATATTTAGTAATGCAGCCTTTTCCATGCAGTTGTTTACAGATAGGTGTAGTAAATAACGTGACTTACAAGAAAAATGTGAAAGGGATCAATCACTCGGGCACTATGCCTACAGAACTTCTCAATCTAATTTTAAATATTTTAGAAATGGGAAGGAAAGTAAAAGATCAGTGTTACATTTCTGAGCTAAGCATTATCAGCAGTACTTAGGAATATTTTTCCGATTCTTGACTTGTTTTCATTAGTCATAGCAATGTTAATACACAGTATTTTGCTACCGCTTTAAATGTTCAAAGTATAACAATAACACATAATTTTTTAACACATTTTCCTTCCCATTATTTTCTCTTTTATAACAAAGAACCGTAAAGACAGCAAATACTCTCTCTTGTTTAGTGCAAGAGAGAAAGTAAACACTAATTACAGCAAATAACTATTAATGTCAAAGGATTCCAAGACATTACCAATATACACTTAAGCATTTCAGAGCAGATAGTGACCTTACCTTCATCGTCAAGGAGAAAGCATGTCAGCAAGTTAGGACAGACCTCCTCCAAAATGGAACAAAAAGCAGAGAAAGCACTTGGGCCTTTTAAAGAGAGTTTATCTAAAAAATATTCAGTTCTCTTCTTGCAGCTCTCCTGGGACCAAATGTCTTTGTATTCCTCCAAGGAAAAGACTCTCTTGTAAACCAAATATGACAGCACTTTGTTCACATCCAGCTCTTCCAGTATTTTCTCTCTCTGATTGCTTGGGATTTCAGAAAGCCACTTATTCCTGTTTTCATTTTCTCTTTTGGTAGATTTTGCACAGTTGTAAAACCAGGATTTGGCTGTTCTTCCAAACATTTTGATATTTAAATAGAAAATAGAAAATTCTACCTCTGCATTTATTGTGCAGTAGTCAGTATGCAAAGTAAACATAATGTGGATGGGTAGAATGCAAATACATACTGCTGTCTAATTATTGTAATTCTAATGGAATAAAGAAGGCCTACATACAAATTATAAAGAAATCTAGCTCAATGCCTGCAGCCTCCTAAGAGGATTACGTTACACTAATTAGCCCTTTACAACTGTTAACAGCTTCTGAACCGTAATGATGAGACTGAGAATTGCTTAGTTACTGTTACTTTTTAATTCTGTAACTGATCTTCAAAGATATCCCTTTGCAAAAAGTAATTCATTCAAGGAGACAGCTGATCAAACTGAAATAATCTGTACAAGCTGGTACAGGACATAAAATAAAGTGTCTTCTGTACACTTTAATCTTGTATTCCTCAGAGGCCAGACCCAAACCACAGTATAAATGCCCTCCATTTCTTATTCTTTCATAAAATATTAGTTTTACAGTGCAATGGAATTACACACTTAGAAAGCATGTTTCTGTAAATATTTTGTAATCCTGCATGCAAAAGGTAAAGAAGAGGTTACAGCATAACATCTTTTTTGTGAAAGTAAATATGTCAACGTTAAGAACGACATTTCTGCATGTTTAGATCTTTAAGTTGCGTCCAAGCAAAATAAAACCCCATACAGCGTCCATTTGCTGAACCAGGTTTAAGAGAGGAGATTACTGCAATCCCAGTGGAGGTGTTCTGCCACCGATAATCATTCATTGAGGATCACACGTTACATAACCTCCCTTACGCAAATGATGCTTAATACGTGGACTTTTTGGTCTTGTTTTCGTACTTTCTGTCAACATAAATTCCCAGCGTAGAAAAGCTATGAGTAGTTCCTGCCTCCTCCTCCTGTTTCTTAGTCTATTTTTTCTCTTTCCATTACTTCCAACTGATAATGCAGCCATGGCCTCACTTGGGTGGCCTTACCTGCAGTTTTCTTAAGGGTATTTTACCTTTTGTGCATACAAAAATATTTTGACAAGCTTTTAGGAAAACAAGTTTTATAATATTTTCAGTCCTTATGATCTTGAGATGCAAGCACTGTATCCTCCTGTCAGGCTGCTTCTGTTTCTGAAATTTCAAGTATTCATCACTCAGCATTAAAGTTGACCACTGACCATATAATAATTTAGGAATTTTATTGTGTGTATCACTAGCCAAACAATTAACTAGCCAGGCTTCGTGGAATTGTTTGGAAGCATTGTCTGTCACCTTGTGGTTGGTTGTAGATATAACAAGCCTCGTTCTGTGATGCATTATCTGGAGTAAGGACGAGTGGAATTATGTGTTATTTTAAGCCATATTAATGGTCCCAGTTTAGAATGTTATGGCTTATTGACCATAGCAGTGAGACTCTCGTGCTGCTTCTGTAATCGTCTTGAATTTACTCAGATAGAGCTACCTGTGCATTGCATCACGCACCCCATGAAAGGTGACCCACTCGGGGGAAGATGGGTGGTGAAAGGCATCTGCTGCTCTCCAATTAGGTAGCCCAGCTAAACACAGGGAATACGCAGTAGGCAGAGAAAGTAGCCAACTTACTGAAAGACCCAGCACATCTTCTAGGCAACCTTTAAAAGTAAGGGCTCCTTTATAAGCCTAATTCTTAATATTCTCTTCGATTTTTGAACCTCCATAGGGGTAGTATGGATACTACCCCCCCATTCTTTCCATATTGTCAATTAAACCTCATGCTTTTTTTTGCTCCAAGTTGTTTCTCTCTCAAAAGTTTTTCTAATATTAATACCACAATATCTCAGCAGGTAAAAGATCCTGATAAAGCTGGCGCTCCACATGTTAGACAGCATCTTATGAGTCAGCCTTCTCTGCCACTATAACTTCTGATGGTAAGTTTTACCATTACTTCAATAAATGCTAGAGCAAGCCCAAAGTTATGGGTTTTGGATTCATACGACAGTGCCCAAAGATGAGATACAGAGGACATAATCTGAATACATTTCTCAGAGTTTAACCTTGAAACTAAATCAGTGTTTATTTTACTGTGCTGATAATGCTGATTGTCATCACTATCCTAAATGCAGCAATGAATTCTGCACAGCAGTGAATTTAGAAGTTAAAAAAAGTAGGTAACCTGGCAGATTAATAATGAAATGAATTTTTAAAGGAAGCTATGGAGTATGTCCTATTTTTACACATGTCCATGGCAGTTCTGCCCATGATGGTCCATCTTCGAAGAAGAGTGATTTTGCTATTAATAAATGATAGACAGAGGTACTGGCAAGTTGCATCTCTTCAGAAAAGTAAGGAAGAATTGGTGCAAATAAAAAATGTACATAGGTATCTGTTTGTTGAGGGATATTCTCAATATACCCTAAATAACACAACCAGTTTTTTGGAGGAAAAAAAAAAAAAGGCATTAAAAAGTTTAGCTAGGGCAGAATGACTAGAAGAATTAACTACAAAGCTGTTAAAGAATTCTGGGCATTCATGGGGGAGAAAACAGTGCTCTGCAATGAAAATGTGAAGAAAGGTTGGTGTAACGTGACCAGGTTAACACAGCCAGTGAATTGTACACGCAGCCGTCATCCAGGGCAATGGGAGACAGGAATGACAGCTTGAAATTTGTGACTGTATGGTATAGGACTGTCTTTGGGCTCCATGCACTGAATCATTTACAGGTTTTTCCTAAAAGAGTACAATGTTTTGAGCCAGAAATGTCCCCATTATTTTTATTGGTAAAGACTAGATCCTTTTAATCTCAAGTATGTTGGAATAAATTCTTAAAACCACAAAGAAAAATGGGTGATATCATAGGAAATATATCAAATTGTGGACAAATAAAAAATTGACTCTCTACCTTCTCACATACCCTGTAGTTATTTCCAGTTGTGTAAACTGGAGAGTAAAGTGCTAAAATTCTGATTTGGTAATTGCCAGAATTCTAATAAAAATCCACACCTTGCAAAATCTGTGTATTGGGTAAAGGCAAAAATTTGAAAGTGTGTGTTGAGAAACTGAATACAGAGAAGTGGGTGTCATGTACAAGCAAGGAAGGAAACTAGAGAAATTGAAGATGACAAAGAAGTATTTGAGACAAAAGGATACATGGGAACACCTGATGGAAATAAAGGATTTGTGATAGAGAACTGAGGGATTTAACTGCAATGACCTGTAAATGATATAATGCAGGCTCTCTGAGTGTGCAATAGATGTCTTTGCAAGCTCTGAGTCCTGACTGCCTGGCAACTCAAACCTCTTCAAATGATTTACCTTGATACCAAGTTCCGCAATTTGTGTAAAGATGCTCTTTAGTTCACACAGCCTGGAGGAAGAAGAATTGGTGGCAAACGGGAAGCATCCACTAGAAATAAGCTCTGGCAGTGTTTATTTCACCTTGTAGTCAAATCAGGATGCAGTCTGACCCACACTTTTTGACGGTGACATTGTTTCATAATGAGAATAGTGAAGGGGGATGCAGCACAGACTAACTGGCCTTACTGGCCCTGACTGACCTCACCTGGGGCCTCCACCCACACCCCTGACAATGGGCCCAGGGGTTCCATGTCAGCTCAGCACTGGACTACCAGTCTGTGCCTGAGCTTTATCAGAGTTGTGCTTGTCCCTGGCTCCTGTTGCTCTGGTCTGTGACCTGGCTTCCTGGTTTGGCTTTGCCACATCACCGTGGACCTGCCTGGTAGCCACTGTGTCTGGCCTCAGTTCCCATCATGGGACCTGACCTGTGGATTGCATTCCTGGCTTGAGCTCAGACCTGCCTCATCACCATGAACTCTTCTGGCAGTCTGGACTCCTGTTTGGTCCTGACTGATACCCCCAGGCCTGCCTGAGGGGCTTGACGTGGCTCTGAGCAACCTGATCTAGTTGAAGATGTCCCTGCTCAGGGCAGGGGGGGTGGACTAGATGGCCTTTAAAGGTCCCTTCCAACCCAAACTATTCTGTGATTCTGCTGTAAGGCTGGGCCCTGGCTGGCCAGCCCCTGTCCTGCCAGCCTTGCCATGGCATTGGACTCCCTGTCCTACAGGATGCAGCTGGCCCTTCTGGCTCCCCGACACGCACAACTGTTTGGCGCGACACCAGGATGCGAAAACTACTTCTTTTACAGTGTGTGCAATGGATCTTGGATAAGGGCAACAAAAATGCCTTCTTTGAAACAGCATTCATGCAATCCTATTGCCCTGTGTGGAACTATGAAAACAGGTGACCCCGATTACGGGGGCCTGCAGAGGTGGAGGGGTAAGTGACCGGCTTGTACCGGGAGGTGCGGGAGTTGCAGGGAAGGATGCCTTGGGCTGGGGTGAGATCTGCTATAGGGTGGGAGGGCACGTGCTGTATGAACTATTGCTTATGTGACAGTATTTTGCCGTTCAGTTCCTCTGCCCAACTGCTTTTGCCGTTTTTTATTCATCTTTCCCTTATTGCTCTCTTACCTGCAGACCTCAAATCCCATTGAATGCCTGGATCCAGGCTGGTTTTGGGAGAAAGCGTGACTGTAGGCAACTCTGGCAGGTGATGTGTTTATTGGATGGTGATCAGAGAGAAAGGATGATAAACCAGCCATGGTTGAGTGTTGGGGCTGGCCAGACCCTGGAGCTGGGGCTCGGTGGTCTGTGGGGTGGACCACCTGCCGTCCGTGCTGACCCACGGGCCGTGGGGCAGTGTTCAGGTGGGTGCCATCCGAACTTGCCATGCTCTGACAAGGTCTCTGTCTTTATCCTTCTATTTGGATAATTGTTGGAAGGACCAAGACATTGGTGATATTACATGTACGTCTTTGAAAGCATGTATTTACTTTAATGGTATTGTTTAAGCGTTGCTTTTCTGTGTTTTCAATAGCAAAGGAGGTCCACAGATGCTAAACTGGATACTTGGGAACATAAAGCAAACTTGGATGTGTTTTTCCACTCCCTATTACAATTTACTGGTCCCTGTCACGATCTCCGCAAAGTGGCTTCATCGGGATTTCGAGAATTAGTGATGCCATTCGTCCCTGCAGTTTATGAGGATTTGAGAAAAAAAGCTTTTCAAAGAAGGTTTTCAGGTGAATTGAGGCGGGCCCGAGACAGGCGCTGTGGGTCCCGGCGCTCCCCCGGCGCTCACCGTGCATTATCACGGCGGCAGCGAGGGCTCCGCGCAGCTACCGGCCGAGGAACGGCCACCCCAGCTACCCCGCCGTGGCCGGGGGGGAGTCCCTCGGCGGCGGAGGGCAGGCCGGGGCGCGGCGGGGCTGTCCCGGGGGGCGGGGTGGAGCGGAGCGGGCCGGGGCGGCGGCGGGGGAAGATGGCGGCGGCCGCTGAGGCGGCGGCGCGGGTGCGGCGGCAGGAGCAGGAGCTGCGCTGCCTGATGGCGGAGGTGGGGCGGCTGAAGGAGCCGCGCTGCACCGGCACCTGCGGCCCCGAGCTGCAGCGGCTGAGGGCCGAGAACGAGAAGCTGCGCTACCGCCTGCTGCACCTGCGCCGCAGCCTGGAGGCCGAGCTGGGCAGGGCGGAGCAGCGGCCGCCGGGCCCCGGGGCGGCGGAGGAGGAGGTAGGGCCGGGGGAGACCCCCGCCGCCATCCCGGCTGTGGGGCGGGCCCGGCCTCTCTCGGCCGTAGGGACCGAGGCGAGCGGGGCGAGGCGCCGGTCCCCGGCGGGGCTGTCAGGGCTGGGGGCCGCTCTTGGTCTCTCCGCACTCGTGTGGCCCGAGCACCGGGCGGCGCCGCTCCCGGTAGTCCCGAGGGTGGGATAAGTTGTTCGTCAGATCACCGAAAGTTGCTTTTATTGCTCGGTAGCCTGCTTCAATCTCCCAGGGTCTCGCTGTGGAGATCTTGCCGGTGACGGCTGCAGTAGTGAAATTGGGGAAACGGGGTTGAGAAGGTTTTGCTTGGTGAGCAGGTTTGCGCTGTGGCTGCTCAGCATCAGAAGGACACGGTTTAGATGTGTCATGAGAAGTCTTTCCTCTAGACTAAGGATATACCCTACTTGATTGTAATTGCCTTTTAAAGCCCAGTATTGTACTGGTTTGGTTTGTTTCAGTGGTTGCTGGGAAAAGTCTTAAAGGCATAGGCATATACTTTATATTATTGTTTTCAGAAAGTCTTCAGTGTAAGTCCAGCTGTTGCAGTGAATCAAAATAAAAAGGAAAAGAAGAAAGAAAATGAGGCTGTGAACCAGTATCGGAATGGTGTAAGTGGTTATTTTATACCACATAGTAATAGAAGAAGGAGTGTTGTTTGGATACGTTCAGAAAAGGCGCTGAAATCTGCAATACTTTGCTGTATCTTGCAATCCCAGCTTTTGGGAAGAAGGCTTGCTGTAGCATACCTATAGAAAAAAAAAGCATTACCTAAGACCTACATCTTGCATGTAATTAGTAGGGCTACTTATGCATTCTTAGATCTCTACTTTTTATGTAACAAAAGGATTTGGGCTGTGGGGAAATACGGGTCAGAATACTGTGGTTCCTAAAGAGAGTGGTGGTTCACAAATAGTTAAATAGCATGCATTGGTAACTGGAAGAGGATGTTGTCAGCAATAGCTGTAGTTCAGTAGATCTTAATGATTCACCTTATGCTGAACTAAAGGAAACTTCACACGAACTATCATATTTGACTCTGATGCTTTGAATGGACTGGCAGGAGTGAGGGCTTGTTGGACTGATCCAGACTTCTCTAGGGTGTCAGCCAAATACAAATGCTGGGGAAGGAATGTAGGCTGCTTTCTGAGGTCAAACTCACAAAGCTGTTTAGGCCCAGACTGATGAAGGTGCATTGGAAAACCAGAAAGCCACTATGAAATAGTCAGCAAGTTGGGTGGGAATATCCTGTGTATAATTATTTACAAATGCTTTACTGTGAAATCTGGTCTCAGTGGGAACGTCTAGGGGTGCATAAACACTATAAATCCTTTTATTCTATTTTTTCACAAATAGGTATGTGTATGATGTCATTTATTTGTTACAGGTTCAGTGTGAGCCAAGCTTCATAGAAGAGAGACTGAAGCTTTATGAAGCACTGAAAAAAGAACATGATGCTTTGCTAGCTTACAGAGTGGCCAACGCGAGCAAACCTATCAAAATTACCCTGACAGATGGAAAGATGGCTGAAGGGGAATCTTGGAAAACCACTCCATATCAATTAGCTGTAGGAGTCAGGTAGCCTGCAGATTGAAGGAGCTGTACTTTTGCAGTCATAAATCTGTTACTATCATTTGTCTCTTACCTTGTTGCATAAAATGTATATGTCGTGGTCAGTGGATGGTGACTCTTCTAAGTTGGTTTATTTGGAAAGCGTCATCGAAACTTCAGTTTAATGCAGAAGAAATAACTGGGTGAAGTTAGTGTTCTGAGTGATGCTTGCTTCCAATTAAAAAATATAACAGTCACTGAGACTGCTAGGAATAGTAGAGACACCTGAAGTTTTGTGAGTTGCCAGATAACAGTGGAAAGTGTTGTTAGGAGCAGTCTTTCCTCCAGATCCCAGGCACTGAAAACCGCTGAAGACCTTAAAAGTAGAATAGTGTTTAAGAAGACCAGAGAAACAAAGGTCTTTAGGTGCTGTGAGATGTGGGTGGGGTCTCACAGGGTTTAGAAACCTAAGCAGTTCTGCAAATCTGAGCCTAAATATTTTGGTCTTTTGTCATCATTTGTGTTTTTTAGTCAAGTGTTGGCTTCAAACTCAGTTATAGCCAAAGTGAATGGTGAATTGTGGGACCTGGATCGTCCACTGGAGGGAGATTGTACTCTGGAGCTGCTTACATTTGATAATGAAGAAGCAAAAGCTGTGAGTAAATACTCACTGGTTTCTCATTGATTGAAGGAACTAATGACATGAAATTGATTGCAGCATTATGCTTTTAAAATCTTGAATTGAAAAAAAAATATCCCCCAAATTTTTCAAGTACTGTACTTGTCATAATTCAATAAAGAAGTACTAAGTACCTATAATCTATAGGTGAATAAAATTTTAGTGTTCTTTTCTTCCCTTCTCTTCTACATAAAAAGGTTACTTATCAAACAAGATTATACAGAATATCTTGATTTGCATGCTAATTTTAAATAGTTTGGTGTCTTCTAAGACGTGTGTTCTGTGGTTTGACTCGTGTTTGAAGATCAGACACTGAAAGCAACAGTGAGGCTGTCTTACAGTTTTCTGAAAATTGTCCAATATCAGATTTGAGTCATAAATAAAATCTACACCTCCTTGTACCAGCATTGTTTATGAGAAACTTAAGTAGGCATGTCTTCCTTAATTAAACTATGAATATACCTAGTGACACACACAATATTTTTTTATGGGATTCAGTCTTAAGCCTATGTTTATCTTTATGCACTAGAATTAGACTTCATTTTGTCAAAAAATTATTTATGTGATTAAGCTTGTTTGAGGCATTTCAGGAGGCTGTAAAGGCTTTACCTTGTAGCAGTGGCTATGGAGGGGTCTTTATTAATAGGGATGTAGAAGATAAGACTGGCATTGATCTACTGGGCTGTTGACTGCTCTCTTCTGGCATTTTGGGTAACGTGGTTTACAATCCTATTAATAAATGTAATATATGTGATCAATGGTAGCTTAGTTGGCTACAGTGCTTTAGATACAGTTAGTATTGCATAGATGCTTAACTGACCGGAAACTAAGTTCTAAATGAACAAGGTACAATAAGTACTAAGGTGATGGAGTAGTGCAGAATTATAATAATCTTTCAGACTGAAATATGATGGGGCTTTGTTGCTACATCTGCCAAATATTAATCATTTGGCACAGTTCAAAATGAGAACATAAAATTGTTATACTTCTCACAGACCTTAAACGACACCGACTCCAGTGCATTTCCCATCTGCAGATATACCTCTGTTTTTTCTTTCTAGTTACACAATGCCAATGACCCCATGACTTGCTCACCTGACTTTATTTGCAGGTTTATTGGCATTCAAGTGCTCATATTCTTGGAGAGGCCATGGAAGGTTATTTTGGGGGCTGCTTATGCTATGGACCACCAATTGAGAATGGATTTTATTATGACATATACATTGAAGACAGGTAAAATTTCGGTGTCTGAGAACTTTGATACTCTGTATTGAAGCTCAGTGCTAAAATTATTTTTGATCAGTCAAGTTTCTGCGTGTTAAAAGTAAAATCGTGTATCTAGTATGGTTTCAAACTGACGGGTTAGTTGTCTTCATATTATAGGTCTGTGTATACATACATATTGAGTGTGTGTGTATATTTAAATTCAAGAGCAGTGTTCAGACACCTGCTCCTTAAGACTGGCAGTTGTTGAATGTGGAAAAAATGTGGAGTGTTTGGGTAAAACTTTCTGAAGTTCCTGGGAGATAACAAGGAGACGGTTTCCTTGAAGAAGAATCATGGGGGTTTGGTTTCAAAGTGCCATAGTCACTTGTAGAAATGGCACGTATGCATGTAACTCATACAGGTGTTTGCTCTTCTAATCCTTGCGCACAGCTTTACAATTCTGTTTTTTTCCTTGTTTATCTTTCTGTAGTCAGGGAGAATACTGAATCTGCATTAGCTGATAAACTAGCTCTTGCAGCTGGGTTGAGCCTTTTTTTTTTTTCTTTTTTTCTGAAATCATATATACTTTGAGCTACAGATCTTCCAGACATTTAACATGTCAAAGACTGTTCTAGGAGTGATGGCAGTGAATTTGTCCAGGGTGATACCATTTGTGTTTCTGAGTTTAGTGTCTGAAAGTACAGCCAACTGTAAGAAACTAAGACAATACTGTGACAAACCATGAGAACACATCCCATGTTTTTCAGATTCGACTACTAAAAAGTGGTCACTTAAATGTGAATATCAGAATAATTAATTTATATTTCTTTTGCCTGTGTCTGTTTGTTTAGAGGTGTATCTAGTACTGAATTCCCACTACTAGAGAATCGCTGTAAAAATATCATAAAAGAGAAGCAGGCTTTTGAAAGGCTGGAAGTCAAAAAGGAGATACTGTTAGACATGTTTAAGGTAAATCGTTGGAGTAGTTGTGATTCTGGTGCAACGGCCTTTTAAAATGTAACTGTTATAAAATAATGCATGTGACTCATTCATCAGAACACTGCCTTTCTAGGAAAACAAAGAAAAAGAACAGCATCCTTCTCCCCCCTTTCCGTAACCCTCTCCAAGTGTTCAGGATGTTTTCAGACAATAATAAAAACAATTTCTTATTACACAAAACCACCTCAAGCTCAACGAGATGACAAAGAAATTAGTGTACAAAAGGCACAAGTTCAATCTGTCTCACTTGCAGAGACAAGTAAAAAAAGATTCTGTCCTCTAGTCTTCTGTTTTATACAGTGAATATTACAGTCTCACTGTACGGTGTTTTAATTGCTTTTCAAAAGTACTTTGAGGTGTTCAGCTGGTAATCACTATGCTTAACATACCCTCAGGGAAAATAAGATATTTTTGTCTCTTTCCCCTCTTGTTTTATAACTCGTCTGAAAGGATGTTGAACTTCTGCGTAGATATATGTGTTTGCGTGACTTTTTAGTTGTGTGTCTTTTACTGATGTGTTTGCACTATTGATACATACTTTTAAAATAGAATTTTATTAGCCATTTTATTGATGTTTCTGACTTGTCATGTTTCCCCGCACAGTATAACAAGTTTAAGTGTCGAATCCTTAACGAGAAGGTGAACACACCAACTACCACAATATATAGGTAAACAAAATTAAGCTAAAAAGTATTATGAAGTATTTCTATAATTAGGTATACTTAATTTAAATTGAGAGGAGAATAATAATTTTTTTATTCTAACTTCTGAATACTTGTGTGATTGGGAGTTAAGTTTGTAATTAATGTTGCTATTTATGTAAAATCAGATCTTTTCTTTTTCTGCTGGGACAGATTAGGTCTCAATTTGTGGACAAATGGCAAATCCACTTTTCATTCATTCCCTCTGCTTTCAATGAACAGATAAAAATAAGTTACCACTTGTGACACTGAATTGCTGGATAATGGGTAAAGCTAACTCTTAGCTGACTGTGGGGTGAGGTTCCTGTTCATTGAATTGCCAGGGATAAAACTAGTTAGTTGAAAAATGGCAAAAACGTTTTTTTTCTGTTTGACGTGCATAGTTTGTGCATAGTTTGAATTTTCCTGGCCAATGTTAACAAAGATTATCTATGGAACTATATGAATTGCTGAGTGTGTTACAATGCTCTTGATAATGGATCAAGTGTGTTGAGTATTTACTGAGTGAATATTATGCTTCAGGTAGTGTTGGAGTGTTTGGAAATAAACATTTTTTTCTTTTGCTGTATAGATGTGGTCCGCTGATTGATCTGTGCAGGGGTCCACATGTGAGACACACTGGAAAAATTAAAGCCCTTAAAATATTTAAGGTAAATTTAAATTAGCTGTACATTAAAACTTAACTAAATTGTGGATCACTTGATTTATTTATGTATTTATTTCTCCTGAAGTGATTATGCTAGTGTCCTTTGTATTGTTTCTTTGCTTACTCTGAAAACAGTCCTTCATTTCCTTTCGTGATCCTATCATACAAGTAGAACTACAGCCTTTCATCATCATCATCGTTTGCTTCTAAGGTTTACCAATTCTTGACCATCCCAATATAGTACATCAGTGAAAGTAAACAGCATCTTTTTTTATCAGAGTATTAGTGCAGTAACATGCATGCTTAGGTTATAATGAAGAGTACTGCAAAAATAAGCTAGTAGTGACTAGATTAGCTGTGGATTAGCAGAGAAGTGAGATGCCTGAGCTAATGTGGTAGTGCTGTGCTAGCACCTCCAACCAGCATTGCACTTTGTAGTATTAGTGTGAGTCTGTACTAGCTGTCACATCCGTGTGCAGTGCGTGTGCATGCTCTATTCTGCAGTAAATGAACGTCCAAGATATTCACTGGGTCAGAAAATAGTATTTTGTCCTTGTAAGAAGGTATCTTTCAGGAACAGGAGGTAAAGTGGACACTTCACAGGAAAGCCAGAGACGGTGTTTGCAGATACCTCTAGTTATGATGTAGTTTAAGTTACTCGCAGATGCTAATTTTGGTAACCTGATTAGTCTGACCTCAGTGGAACATTCATCATAGTTGCCTTTGCTGGCTTCCTAACTGAAGTTTATAGAACTCTGAGCTTCAGGGGTTAAGTGTTAGATTGTCAAAACAGCTGGGATTTAACTGTGAGAGCGAGTTAGTTTTGGTTTTGTCTTTTGTGTTTTCCTACTGATTGTTTTGAACGTACATGTTCTTTTTTAGAAGATATAATGCAAGATAATAAAAGGTGCCATGATGACAGTTGAAACAAGGTACCTAAGTAGAATAAAAGTATGGCTTGACCAGTCACTTTTGCTTACATCTTCTGTATTAATATGCTGATTAAAGGCAGTGCGAGTATCTTTGTATTATAAACAAATGCTGGATGACTGCATATAATTCTTTTCCCAAGGAAAAAAAATCATAACACTTGAATGCATTAGCATTTATTTCTCCTTTCCCTGAGATTACATAATATTATCTTAAAGTACGGGTTTTTCTGCATCAGAATTCCTCTACGTATTGGGAAGGAAAATCTGACATGGAAACTCTGCAGAGAATATATGGAATATCCTTTCCTGATAACAAAATGATGAAGGAATGGGAAAAATTCCAGGAAGAAGCCAGAAACCGGGACCATAGGAAAATTGGAAAGGTACAGTGTTTCATGGTGTACTTCTCCTTTATGCTTCTGTAATAAAATTCACTCTCTTGCTGTTCTTTTCCATTTTTTGACAGTTTGAATGGGACCCAGGTCTGTGAATTTCTCGGTGTCAGTTGCGTTTTAAAATTTTAATTCTACAAAAATTGTATAAATAATATGGTTTGGTCACTCTTTATTATAGGCATAAATACGGGCTTGGAGCAACCTTTTCTAGTGGAAGGTGCCCCTCCCCATGGCAGGGGGTTGGAACTAGATGATCTTTAAGGTTCCTTCCAACCCCAAACCATTCTATGATAAATAAGGTAATAGTTAAGTGTATTTACGTGCAGTACTTCAGCTGTTGTTTTGAATATTGTTTATACATTCCTCTACTAGATTTAAATGAACAGATTTAATCTTAAATTGAGTGTAAGTTGGAAGACGTTAGCTTGACACAGACAAGGACTGTGACCTGATGGTGGTCATGTTGGCGTGCAGTCTCCCAGTTGTCACCTTTGTTGTAGTTTTGTAGAGAAGATGCAGTTACAGGGAGGGTATTTGAGAGAGTATAACAAGTTGCTTTATGGATGTTTAAAGGCATAATGGGCAGGACAGGTGAAAGCAGGGTGGCATTTATTTGAACAACTCATGTGTGAGTGAAGGTCATGGTTAGCCAAGAGGCACGAACCTCTCACTTACTGGCAGACGTGAAAGAAGAAACTGTGAAGGGCCTTTGTAAGCAAAGATGAACAGATGCGGGTAACTCAGAAGAACCACTGAGGAATTTACGGAAAATGGAGACAAAGGGAAGAAGTAGAAAAATTATCTTTACAGAAGTGTTCATGCTTATTTCTGTTAACTTATTAAGATTTGAATATTTGTTGAATATTTGATGATTACTCCTATGCTTTTTCAAAAACAAAGTATCTAGTATCAAACAATGTTATTACAAACTTCTAAGAGTAAGAATTATAGATAAACTAGGTACTGTTGTTGACAACTTGTAGACTTCTGGAAGTCATCTTGCTATAATAATTTATTTTTGTGAACAAAGTCTCAACATATGTGGAATAGTCTTTTTCTGCCATTCTGCAATTACATCTGAAGTGGTGTTACAGCATTCTCTTTTTAATTTACCTAGGAACAAGAACTCTTCTTCTTTCATGACTTGAGTCCTGGAAGCTGCTTTTTCCTCCCCAGAGGTGCCTGTCTTTATAACACGCTTGTGGATTTCATACGAGTGAGTGTAAACTAATGTAGCTCCTAACAACTTAATATAGGTTGTTGATCTTAAGTGATAGGCCATTCATAGCACTGAGCTATCCTCAGAAAGTGAAACATCTATGTATGTAAACATATACCAGATTCTCACTGTGGTTATACAGATCTAACCTTTTTGAAACCAGGGCAGAGTAAAGCTTTGACACGTGCCCTTTCCTGTCCTATAAAACCTACATGTGCAGTAGTCCTTCGGCCTGCCATTAAATTGCCATCACAAGAACACAGTTAAAAAGAATCAGGCTTTTGCTTGTGAAAAGCGCTATTACCTTTTAAATGTTGAATTCTTTTATAGGAGGAATATCACAGGCGTAATTTTACTGAAGTTGTATCTCCAAACATCTTCAACAGTAAACTCTGGGAGGCTTCAGGACACTGGCAACACTATAGTGAAAATATGTTCTCTTTTGAGATTGAGAAGGAAACTTTTGCCCTTAAACCGATGAATTGTCCAGGACACTGGTTTGTACTCTCAAATGAAAAACTCCTTATTTTACTATATTTATACTTTGTGGGGTTGAGGGGGTGGGGAAAAAAGGAGTTATTACTAAATGTTATCATGTATGCCTACGATAGACTACTAAGCACCTGGTGTGTCTGGATAGCTCCCCTGATAGTGTCCCAAGGCAGACCAAATACAGTTCTTGTAGGAGAATCTTTCAGTAAGTCTGCACTAAACAAGGTTTGTGCATGATAAACTAGTCTGTATCACTAGTAAATACAAATCCTGTTGGGTAGAGATAGGCATCAGATGTGGTGTACCAAAAGAAGGTATGGATGAACCAGTCTTGATCGTTAGTCTCATGGTGTTTTTTCTAGGTGGTATTCAGCAATACGTTCCCGAGTGCTGCACTTCTGTTTGACTGCGTTTTAGGATGCAGACAACCTGAATGAATAAATACTTAAAAATGTGATTACTGTCTGTACTGATCTTGTTTTAGTTTCTGTGTTGCCTTAAATCTTCTATAAGAAGGGTAAAAGGAGGGTTCTTTCCTGTTCGTTCTAGCTTGATGTTTGCCCATCGTCCACGATCATGGAGGGAAATGCCTCTTAGACTTGCAGATTTCGGAGTTCTTCACCGAAATGAACTCTCTGGGACTTTAAGTGGCTTGACTCGTGTAAGGCGCTTTCAACAAGATGATGCTCACATCTTTTGCACAATAGAACAGGTAAAAAAAAACAGCCCCAAAAAACCAACAACTACCACCCCCACGCCACCAGTCAACCAAAGAAAAAGAACCCTTTCCCCTCCCCTCACAGTCCAAACCAACATTAAATAAGAAAAATATCCCCTAACTATTTTAACTTTACCTTCTTCTGTTGTGTTGCTTTGCAGCATAATGCTGCTTGTGATGGTTTTTTTGGATAGGTTTAGGTGCTTCCTTCTCAGTCATCTGGTATTCCCAATTGCTTAACCTCCTGCAATATTGCTTAAGTCAGTAGTCCGTTGAACTTAGCTTCTCTGTTACAGTTTTCTCAAATAGCAGTGACATAATTTGTGTTATTTATTTTTCTCTTTGAAATTAAAAAATGCTTATATCAAAAGAGAAAAATACTATTTGAGGGATGTTATTGATTGTGAATTATGTAATAAGATTTTCTGTATAGGATTTTCCTCTTTAAAAAAATCCATTGGGTATCAAATCCCCAAAGGTAAAATCTTTTGTATCTCCCATCTCCCCCTGCAACAAAAAAAAGCTGTTGATGGTATTCTGCTTTCCATATTAGTGCTGAATACACACTCTGTTTTGTCAGTAATGCCATAGATTCTAGTGGAGCCACGTGAATAAATTAATGTAATTTTGTCGAGTCTGACTCATGCAATTTGGCTCCAGAATCCCAGGCTTAAGAAGAATATTATTTATCTTGCCATGCTTTGAAGCCTCACCACTGCAGTTCTCTCTTCGCCCATTACCTAGATTTGGGTTTGTAGGATGTCATTTTCATGTGATCTTTAATTTCTTAAAAATTTAATAGACTCTTATATTCTGATTATGAGGAATTCAGTAAATCCAAATACATTTTTATCTAAGTAAATTTTAATAAATATCTTTTGTTTATGTTTAAGATTGAAGAAGAAATTAAGGGCTGTCTTGATTTCTTGAAGTCAGTGTATGCTGTCTTTGGTTTTTCCTTTCAACTA
Source organism: Rynchops niger (assembly GCA_013400035.1). Classification (NCBI taxonomy): domain Eukaryota; kingdom Metazoa; phylum Chordata; class Aves; order Charadriiformes; family Laridae; genus Rynchops; species Rynchops niger. Next base: position 430,675 of record VXBH01007880.1, on the reverse strand, counting down.
CATCTCTCTACAAGACCAGAAAATTATCTAGGAGAGTTAGAGATCTGGAATCATGCAGAAAAGGTAATTAATTTAAAAGCAAACAAACCTTTAATATTTGTGTTTGCAGAGGTGGATATTTAACTAAGTTCTTCCATGTTAACAGTGAAATTGCTTAAATCAGATGTTAAACATGGTCCTTAGTGGAAATGCTTGTTGAAAAATGTCACATTAAATGTGAATTTTCTGTGTAAGATGAGAACTTTCTGTTTCTTACTTATCTCCTTATCTTGAACTGAGTTGATTTGTTTTTTTTAATTAATCTCTTTTTCCGATTAATCACAACATTTGTACAAGGAACTGCTCTTATTTGAGGATTATTTACCGTAAATGACTAAATGCTTGAACAATAAGAGTCATGCTGCCTGTTGACTTAATTTGTATTTCAAAGGAAAATGCTTTGACTTAGAGTAATGAAAGGCCCTGCTGTACCTTTTTTTAATTATTATCTCATTGTTATGATTAGCAACTTCAAAACAGCTTGAATAACTTCGGAGAGCAATGGAATTTGAATCCAGGAGATGGAGCATTTTATGGTCCTAAGGTTAGTGAATCGGGATTTTAATACAACTTTGGGATGGACAAGAATACAGGCAAACTATATTTAATAACTGTGTTATTTTGCTTCACAGATTGATATAAAAATCAAAGATGCTATTGGCAGGTACCATCAATGCGCTACTATCCAACTTGACTTCCAGCTACCCATTCGGTTTAATCTTACTTACGTTGGGTGAGTGGTTAAAATGAGTATTTTCCGCTTTTAAATTTAAATAATTAAAAAAAAGATTACTTTCGTTATCTGTAACTCCCATTAAACTGAGGTGTATTAATGCTCTGTTGCTCACTTACCAAATGATTACCCTATCAGTAGCCTTGTCAGGACGGAAGATGTCCCTGGTGAGTAGAGAACTGACTCTTGAACTTGAAGATAACTTCCTCACTGTAACGAGAGGTCCCTTTAATTGTAAATAATACCGATTGCAGGAAAATGTAATGATCTGTCTTGTCTGCCAGTTCTGAAGACAACTGATCATACATAATGCTAAAGAAAACTCTGTTGAGTCAGTTTTCACTTCCAGCCCAGTTACTATGTCTCCTTTGAAAACATTGCATACAAATTCAAACATGTCTTAAGGAGCTAGTATGTTTGTAATAAGTACCTCATTCTTTTTATCAGATAAAGTTAGTTAACTTTGAAGATAAACCAAATGCGAACAGTTTTTAATGAAAATCTCACTTTGGCTTCAGATTAGGAAGAGGGGTATTGATCCACTGAGTGAACTAATCTTGTTGACTTGAAACACACGTTTTCTGGGTTGTTTTTGTTACTGGTTTTGTCTTTTGTCCTGCTGCATGTTCTACAGTAGGTATCATAACTCTTTGGTAGGTGATAATACTACTATGAACAGCACCTCGCTTGTTTTTTACTCACAGGATTGTAATTTAAGGTAAGAAATGAACAGTAAGGGCAGGTGAGATCCTGTGCAGCAAAACAAAAGCAAGACATCGTGGAAAAGAAAGAGTGAGGAAGAACATAAAATACTAAACTTCACAGAAATGGAGCTGAGTCAGTTCAGTGTCTTCTCAAACTCTAGGAGTTTGTGCCTATGCCACTAGCTACAGGCATGATTATTTTAAGTCACTATGATTAGTCAGTTTTCCTTTAAAAGCCCAGGTGACTTAAAGTACATGTTTATTAAAAATGATAGACTTTGCCTAATTATAAATAACTGCATTTTGTCTTTTCATGAAAAGTAGAATCAAAAGTATTAGTAGGATTATCTGTATATGAGCTAAGAGAATTTATTTTTTTTTAAAACTTATTCTTTTTCAGTAAGGATGGCGATGATAAGAAAAGGCCAGTGATTATTCACAGAGCTATTTTGGGATCTGTGGAGAGAATGATAGCTATTCTAGCCGAAAATTATGGAGGAAAATGGTATGTGGCACAAATGCAGCTCTAAGAAATGTGTAACAACGTAGAAAATACCTCCTTAATGTGTCATGTATTATAATGCAAAATAATATCCCTAGAATTTTCTTGGAATTAGTAGGTAGAATTACAAGAAGAGAAAGTCTGATTTTATGGTCTGAGTTGTATGACACACTTTCATTAATAGTTCATTATTAGAAATTCAAGTTCATGAGATTGCTGGAAAAATTACACAATAAAGCAGAAATAAGAATTGTAATTGAATGTATATGTGCTGCATTATTCCTGTTCCTCTTTTCTTAAAATTCATGCTATTGTACTGGGAAGATGTTAGACATGTAAAGCAATTACTTATACAGGCATGAATTAGTCCTAATACGTGAAATATCTTTTTTTTTAACCTGTAAGATGTGTTGTTTCATCTTGAATAGGCTCCGAAGATATTTCTTCGTTAATGTATTTAAGGAAGAGTTAATTCTTACTTTCCGTCAGCTGTCTGACTGTCCACGTTTCACTATCAAGTTATAAATAAAAGTGGAAATTATGCAAAAAAAATAAAATTCTGTTTAAAATTGTGAAATCGGCTAGGAAGTGAACAGAAGATCAAAGTTCTGCATATGGCATTTTACTAGAATCAAACTAATTGTTCTTTTATGTGGACTTAGGAAGATAACATATTATCCAACATCCTTAGCTAATGTAAATACTTTCTATAAACTAAGTAAATTATTATTGGGGAACATGACTGTCCATATGAATGCAAATGTAAAATGTACCCTTATCTCCTGTTCTTCTTGTCCTGCTTGCCAGGCCGTTCTGGCTGTCTCCACGGCAGGTCATGGTTGTGCCTGTGGGACCTGCTTCTGAAGAGTATGCCCGGCAGGTGAGAGCAGGGCCTGCCTTTCTAGAGTAGCAAGCAATTCTAATAGCTCCTAACAAAGAATGAATGCTTTAGTAATTTTGGAGACATATTTGGAGGGGAGAGGTAAATTTTTCCATCTAGTCTAAAATTTGTATAAGCCTGAGAGGGGGATATGTAACTTTTAAGTGTTTTGGGTTCTGGTATTATGTACATACTTCAGTAATTATTAAAGGAAAAAACATTCTGGAGGCCAGACTAATGTTTTGCTATGCTAGCTAATGCTTCGTTACAGGATTATCTGCCTAAAGTAGGGGCAGAGACAGTTTTTTCCATTTCCCAGCACATGTATACTCTTGACTACGTTTCATTTGACCATGGTTGTTTTTACTCCTCTCCCCTGCTTTTCTTTTAATGCATGCATTAAGTGGGTTTGTTCCTTTTCCTCTTTCTCCTTCCTCAGACTGAGGAAACATTTTTGACACTCAGCAGTGCAGCTGTCTGAGGGGAGCAGCAAATATTTGATATGGATGTACCTCCTATTGTCTTCCAGCTGGAGTCCTGCTAAACCCTTAAGTGTGTGTGCGGTTTTCTTCAAATCGCTTCATTGACTTCCTTACAATGATTCACAAGAGCAAAATTATGCACATACATGAATTAATTATTGGAAGAAATCAGGGATTACAGCATGTACAAATGTATGTTGTAGAATATATACTGTAATATTAAGTGGGTTTGTTTTGGGTTTTTTTGTAGGTTTGCAGTGAATTTTTTGAAGCAGGATTTATGTCAGATGTGGATCTAGATCAAAGTTGCACGTTAAACAAGAAAATTAGAAATGCACAGCTGGCCCAGTATAACTTCATTTTAGGTAATTGCACGATCTTACGTTTCTGAATATCATCTAAGTTTTAATGTTGGGCATATAGTTTGCCCAGACTCTAATGTTGTAATGTAGGTAGTCTGATATTGTTTGTGATCTATCTTGCAGTGGTTGGAGAAAAGGAGAAAGCAAATAATGCTGTCAACGTGCGAACAAGAGATAACAAAGTTCACGGAGAGATTTCAGTCTCTTCTGCTATTGAGAAACTCAAGAAATTTAAGAGTTCACGTATTGCAAATGCGGAAGAAGAATTCTGATGCTGCTGTTAGGGGAAAAAAAATAATTATTAGCTGCCCACGTGAAATGGTGTTTCTTTCTTCCTGTACAGCAGTAATGCTTATCTGAGAGGATTTTCAGTTAATGGATATACAAAATAAGCAAATGTAGCAACGTTGGTGCTCCAAGAATAGCATGAGAGGACAGATGCAGCTGCCAACTCCTTTGACAATCCCATGGGATCCCAATCTGCGCCAGTCACACAATGCTTATTTTAGAAGTCTTATGCCTCTGCTAAAATACGTTGGTTTTGCTGTGGAAATAAATCAGGGCTGCCCGAAGCCAAGGATCAGGAGGCCGGGATGTGTGCTGGGCTGCCTCAGTCATGTCACAGTGACCCAGATGACGTGAGCTGGGGTCCGGTGCTGGGCAGCGGGTCTGTGCATCAGCAGTGTTTTGGCTGAGGTTTTGTTCTAACTCCAGATCATACAAATTTATGGGGTTTTTTTTT